>CAMZMU010000050.1:17666632-17995932 GCA_947311845.1 Poa pratensis | reverse complement strand
TTCTTCATAGTGTAGCTTACAATGGAACTCCCGGATGGGTACCCGGAAGGGTTTTGGCTGGAGGTATGAAGAAGGACAGATCCTGACCCGGAGGAGATCACCTTCCCCTCTACCTTCGCAGCCCTAGTCTAGTCTTGCTCTGGTTGGACTTGTGCCTCGGTTCGATCTTGTGTTTGTCCGACCTCCCCCCTCCTCCCGTGCCTTGGTCCTCCTTTATAGCTAGGGGTTGCCACAGGGTCACGTGAGGGGCACGAGGGATGACGAGGGGTAGACTCATCAAGACCCATGGTTAAGGTCCCTAGGTTATGAATATGGGGGAGAGAACGTGGTAGAGCTGGAAGTATCGTCGGCTGACAAGCAGGGCAAAGATTTTACCCAGGTTCAGGGCCCTCGTGTGGAGGTAACACCCCTACGTCCTGTGTCTGTTATTGCTTTGTGAATATGATGGTTACAAGGATCCCGGCGAGATGTCGATCTCGCTAGGGTTTGTGGCTCTGGTGTTCGTTGTCTGGTTCGATGGCCCTCCCAGTCCTTAAATAATAGGCTGGGTCTCGGGTGTTCGTAACCGACTCGATTTACAAGTAAGGAAACTCTAAACCGACTATTGCTTCGCCAAACTTGGAGGATACTCCATCTTCGTGGGCCTCCCTTCATGGGCTTCATGTAGGCTCTGATAGTTGGGCCTAGTCGATACGTGCACCAGGTACCCTCATGGTAGGGTACCCGATAGGCATACCCATGTCAGTAGCCCCCGAGTACTTGTCTGATTCGAAGAGTCGGGCATGGACTCATACATCATGCACGTTATATTTTTTACATCTGTATTTAGAATTCTTATGAAATAGCACATGTTGGCTATGTCGAGTGTTTCATCGACTATGAGTTTTTGCTTATGATAGTCAAGGGATATTAGCTTAGCAGGCCCGGCACACACGACGGATCGGGGCCAGTTAACTACCATTTGTGGCAAAACCATACTAGCTTTCAATCAAACTCGAGTCCCCGGACTCGAATCTGGAACAAACTGGACAGACTCGAAACAGCCGTTGAGGTCTTACGGAATCGAACTGCAGTATAATTTTGAATCAACCCAACGCGTCCGTCGGGGATAATTCATCATGTCTGCTGACACGGAAAATTTAAGGATAACGCTGCTGGAGCGGTCCTTAGCCCAGCTCGACTGATCGGCGGGTCTTACCTTTGCACTATGCATGCAGCATCCAAGGATCGTCGGATCAACTCGGGAATATTTTGAGTGTGATTTTGCTTATGAACTTAGTCGAATGTTTCGTCGACTGACACTTTTGCCATTATTCTATCGGGTGCGCGACAGCGCTCCCGATGGGAGTAGCCCCCGAGATTGTGCTTTATTGCTTGCAATGGAGGATAATCTCAAAATCTTTTACCCTGCACATTTTAGTCAAAGAAATTTTTTGATACGCTCCCGATGGGAGTATGATGCTGCAGTCGAAAGAATTTCGACTGGCCTCTATGACTTTGCTAAAAACCAACCGAGACTTATGCGAGAGACCACCCGAAGATATCATCGAGTGACTTTTATGCCAGTTGTGAAAGAGAGAACAACGTCAGCAATGACGCATTTTGCGACTGCTATCTCTGACAAGCGGTGGCGTGCTTGGAGAGGCTTTGATAAGACGTGACCCTGTTTTGTGGGCCCGTTTTGCAGAGCTGACCAGGGATGACGCCGCGTGGACTTGATTTGACCGTTCTGGCGCGATTTTCACGGGGCGTGATGATGGTTTCCTGGATTCTCGTGCGTAGTGGGCGGAGTGGCCGGCGACGGTTGCTCTCCGGCTGCCACGTGTATGGCCAGATTTCGCGCGGAGCGTATGCATCTGTTTTGACGGTTACGATCGTTTTGCGATCTGTGGTAAATAGGGGGACGGCGCTGGCAGAGTTTTTTACTTGCCATTTGCTCCCTGCGCCGCCCCTCGTCTCATCTTCTTCCTCGCGCCCACCTCCATTGCTCTGCGCCCAAGCTCTCTTCTCCACCCTCCTCCATCGTTGCAATGGCGAAAGGTGGAGGCTCCAAGCGTGGTGCCGCCGCCGCTGCCGCGACCGATGCGGCCAAGGGCAAGAAACCGTGGCGGGTACATCTGCATCCGCCGCGCTGAAGAAGGGCAGCGGGGACTGGGCGAAGTCCACCATCAAGGACGCCCATTGCTCAAGCTCCGCGAGCAGGGATATCTGCCACCCGCGGAGCAACTCGCCGTCCGCGCTCCATCGCCCAAGGAGGTATGCCCCGAACCACGCGCCAACGAGCGCGTTTGCTTTGCGGAGTTTGTGTCCAGGGGCTTCTCGCTTCCCCTCCACGACTTTGTTCGTGGCCTCCTTTATGCCTACGGGGTGCAGATCCACGATCTCACCCCGAATATTATGCATATTGCGTGTTTATCACGCTATGCGAGTGCTTCCTTGGCGTCGCACCCAGCTGGGCGCTATGGAAGACCATATTCATGGTGCGACCCAACAGAGGAGGTGGTCGCACCTACCCCGTGGGGCTGCGGCATCCAGGTGCGCAGCGACACCCGCTATTTCCGCCTGAAGACCGTCGACTCCGCGCAAGGCTGGAGGAAAGGGTGGTTTTATGCGAGTGTCGAGCAAGACGGAGTCGCCACCTTCTCGACTGCCTTACGTCAGGACCAAGGCGTGGGATCACCAGCTCTCAGCCGAAGAAATGGAGGAAGCACGCCCTTTGCTGACTCGAATCGACGGACTGCTGGACAAGGTCACAGGCATTCATTTGATCGCCACCTTTGTGAAGAGGCGGGTGTGGCCACTCCGTGCCCGAGCGCACCCCATGTGGGAGTTGAGGGCGCGAGTGACTCCACTCGGATGAGCCCAGAGGAACTGTCAAGGAACGAGCTTGTGACGCACGTGCGCCACATCACCAGCCTGACGACAGCCGACCCTTGCAACATCGATTGTCCCTTAGCCATACGGGACGGAAAACCCTTTGCTTGAGGTATGTCTGTAGTTTAATAGTTTGCCACTCGTAGTTTCTACGATATGTGTTTTTGATTCTGACTTTGCAATTTGTGATGTATGCTATGCAGGGTCACTCGACTGCTGCCTCCCTTCCTCCTCTGCCTGAAAATGGCGAGACTGAAGAAACACAGGCACAGGTGGTGGACCCGAAAGGGGATCAGTCGCCCATCCCTTCTGCCACCACTTCACATGTGGAGGAGGTCGAGGAGGAAGCAGCAGAAGAGGTCCAATCTGAAGACAAGGCCACCTCTGACCAAGAAGTCGATACCGCGCCACCGAAGCGGCGTCGACTGGCCAAGAAGGCGCCTTCTGCTGTAGTTCACCCGCGAGGAGCAGGGCTTGGAGGATGACGAGGAATCAGGTCACCACCTGTTTTCCAAGCCGCTCCTTTGCGTGCGTGCTCAACAAGCTCAACTCTTCCTCTTCAGTCGAGTGGTACCCCAGCCTTTGGGGGACCAATTTTTGGCGACTCCGAGATGAGGAGCACAGGTATGTGTTTTTGAGTATGATATGAGAATTTTGTGCTGTCACATATTTGTGCTGACCGTTTTTTTTGCTTTGTTGTGTTGCCACAGCGCTGAAAACAATCAGCCTGGGACTCCTCCAGTCGAGAATGTTCCAACCCTGGAGCACTCGAATCTGCAACTGGAAACGAGGCTGCCCAGCCAATGGCCACTGACGCTGTCGTTGAGACAGCCAAGGCGGCAACTCCAGATGTCGGGACATCAGTCGCGGCTCCTGAGCCGTGGATGAACCACGTGAGTAGCTTTTTGCTTGACCCGTTTAGTTGTAGGTCTGTGAGAGTTTGAATTTTTGCTGAATCGTGTGCTCGCAGCCCTTCTACCACACCTTGGCAGATTCTGCCAAGGCTTATGTCCAGGTGGAGCAGGAGAGGGACACCATGCGCGCCGAGCTAGAGCGGCTCAGTCGTGAGTTCTCCTTTTTGCTTTTGTTTTGCCGAATTCTTTTTGCAATGCTTGATTTTGTCGAGTATTGAATGCACGTGATTTTGCTGGGCCAGGCGAGAAGAAGGAGCTGGAAGACGCACTCGCCGCGCAGCGCGAAGAGTCGAAGAAAGAGCTGGCTGCCGCCACCAACTCAGCCGCTGCACGCGAGCGAGGATATGCTGACCAGCTCGCGGCACTCGCGCAGGTCATGGGAGGTGAGTAATCTTTTCTCCTTTTGATATGACGATATAACTGTCGAGTGTCGAAATGACTTTTGCCTTTTTGAATTGTGCAGAAGCTGTTGGCGCACCGGCCTCTGCGGACGTGGCGAGTGACGATCTTTCGCTGGAACAGGCTGTGGGCGGCTTAGGCCTCTATGCAACCAGGCGAAAGAAGCACTCGCCAAATCGACGAGCACACTTGGCGCTGTATACCAAGGTGGTGTTCCCGACTGGCGTAGTGCCGTCGACGGTGGATGACTTCGCCGACGTGTTTGGCCCCGGGACGTCCACCATGGCGGGTTTCGCTCGCGCCAACACGGTACGCGGATCCGAGTCCACCATCAAGCTTCTTATGGGACATGGGATAGATTGCGACTATGAGGCAGCACTGTCTGCGTTCCCTCGGAAGCCAGATGGGAAGCCCATTTCTGAAGGGGTGAGCGGAGCCGCCGCGCGACTGGCCGAGGTTTTTATGAACACCATGGAGCGCCGGGCACTCGAGACTGCCAATCGTCTGCTTAGGAAATCGAAATCTTAGGTTTAGGGTAGCTGTACCCTTTTGTTTTTATGCCTTGTAATGATACCTTCTGAACTGCGCGAGTCTGCGCTTTGTTTGTGCTACCTTGTTTATGCAAAAGTCTTTTGCTAATGTCTTTCACTCGAAGAGTTGTATGCTTATGACATGAGTTTTAGCTTCTGACACAAACTTTGTGTTTGTGATTATGCTCTTTGAACAGTCACGAGAACCTGCTACTGCGACTAGTTCCTCGCAGGCTCCAATCACCACCCGATCCCAGGGTCATGGTAAATGATGCCAAGGTGATGGAGTATATGAAGGCCAAATTTGTGAGAATGGAGCAAGATCTGAAGGACGCCCAGGCTGAGCTGAATCGATTGAGGGCGAGACCCGCGTTGGCCACCCAACGCGAGGAATATGTGCTCGGGGAGATGGATCTTGTGAACAGGCAACTCGAGTGTAAGTTCGAGTCTTGCTCTGTTTACAAGCTTTTTGCGTAGCATTGTCCTTTTGATCTGACTGGTGCGCCCGTGTTTGTAGGCTTTGTCGACAACTTCCAGGCTGAAAAGATTCGCGTGGAAGGGCGTCTGGATAGCGTGGTTGACGACCCTACGACTGGGCGTCAACACTTTTGGCTTGATAGGTACCATGCCCGCATACTCGCCACCCTGAAGGATCGCGTCTGGCGAAGTGCTGAACTGCTGGAGTTATGCCGGGCAGCGTTTATTCGCCTGAACGAGACTCTTTTTCCTTCGGGGCCACAACCACAAGGGATTCGTGCTTGTTGAACATCTTCCGCAAACAAATCCCATTCGAGAGTTGCTGTCTCAGAGACTTGTGATTGGAGCCAACGCTGCAATGGCGTATATGCGTAGTCGAAAACCAAGGTTGGTGTTGCGGACACCTGCAGCCGGAGAGGTTCGAACAAAAAGACCTGGATGACACGATCCAAGCTGCGGAGACACTAATCGAGTGCACTCGCGAACAGCTTTGCGGTCCCGAGCTGCCCGTAAAGGACGAGCCTGAGGATTAGAATAGTTTGCGAGTGCAATTTTTGTATAGGGGGCAGCCCCCGAGTGTAATTTTTGACTCTTTGTATATTGTATACTTTGATTTTTTGTCGAGCCCCCGAGTCAGTCGAGCGGGGTTTGTGAAATATGGTTGGTTGTGAACCAATGACTGTGCAGCCCCCGAGTATTCGAGTGCGGCTGCAGAGTTTTTGTGTTCTTTGTTTGGATCCTTGTTACGCAGCCCCCGAGCATTCGGGTGCGGCTAAGGCATTGTGTTTCTGCAAGAGCGAGAGCTCATTTGATCGATAACACAGCCCCCGAGGGTTTCGGGTGCGGTTAAGGTATGAATTATGCGGGTAGTAGCCACAAAGAAGTCGAAGGAACATTGATTTTATTCCTCTTTTGAATGTTAGGCTGCAGGCCGCCTCATTAAAAACCTTCCAGTCCCCTTAGGTACCCTGGTAAGGAAAAGAGCGCGTCTGAAACCTGCAGCCATCCGACATATAGCCTATTACATTGTATGACTGTGAGCACTTTATGCGTAGAAACGGCGCAGATGCGCAACGTTCCAAGGATTATGAGAGAGTTCGCCTGTCTTCGCGTGCTTCAGTCGATATGCGCCTCCACCAAGGACCTCCGTGATGATGAAGGGACCTCCCATGGGGAAGCGAGCTTGTGCACCTTCTTTTGCTTCAGTCGAAGAACCAGGTCGCCAACGACGAAGGACCTGGTTCGCAGTCGACGGCTATGGTAGTTGCGGAATCCTGCTGGTAAACAGCTGTGCGGGCCAAGGCCGTGTCGCGCCTCATCGAGCAAGTCGACTGCGTCTTCGAGTGCTTCTTCCGTCTTCTTCATTGTATGCTTCAACTCGTGGCGCATTGAACCTTACATCTGATGGCAGAATTGCCTCTGCACCATAGACCATGAAGAATGGGTGAACTGCGTAGAAGTGTTGGGAGTTGTGCGTAGGCTCCATAGCACAGATGGTAGTTCTTCGACCCAAGCACCCGCAGCTCTTTTGAGTGGCACCAGGAGGCGCTTCTTGATCCCACTCGTCACAAGTCCATTGGCCTTTTCGACTTGGCCATTGGATTGTGGATGCGCCACGGATGCGTAGTTGAGCGTAATGTCCTGCTCTTTGCAGAAGGTTTTGAACTCCTCAGCCGTGAAGTTTGTGCCGTTATCAGTGATGATACTGTTTGGGACACCGAAGCGGTAGATGATGCTCTTTATGAAGTTGACTGCCGTAGTAGCAGTCGAATTTGTGATGGGGACCGCCTCGATCCACTTTGTGAACTTGTCGACTGCCACCAGTAGGTGAGTATGCCCGCCATGCGATGATTTTTTGAGTGGCCCAACCATATCGAGCCCCCATTGGGCGAAAGGCCAGGCCAGCGGTATCTTCAACGCCGATGCGGGTGCGTGCGGCCTTGTTGCGAATTTCTGGCAGCCGACGCACCTTTTGACTATGTCCTCCGCGTCTTTGAGTGCTGTAGGCCAGTAAAACCCTGCGCGAAAGGCTTTGGCTACGAGTGATCGACTGCTGGCGTGATGCCCACAGGTACCTGCATGAATATCTCGAAGTATGGCTTGGCCATCTTCGAATGCGATGCATCTTTGGAACATACCTGATATGCTGCGCTTGTATAACTCGCCGTTGATAACGGTGTATGCTTTTGATCTTCGAGTCACGCGTCGGGACTCGGTTATGTCATCTGGTAGCTCGCTGCGGAGTATGTAAGCCAGAAAAGGTTGAGTCCAAGTTGGCTCAATGAGGAGTACCTCGACTGGGGGGTCCTCTGTGCTAGGCGCTTTGCTTTTGGCTGGCGTAGTCGACGGAGGAGGCTCTCGTTTCTCCTTGATAGATCTGTGTTCGATGCGCTCGAGGAAGACACCAGGTGGAATTTGTGCGCCAGTTGAGCCAAGATTGGCTAGCATGTCTGCTTCTTCGTTACTTTCCCTTCCTATGTGCCTCAACTCGCAGCCCTCGAAGCTGCCCTCCAGTGTGTTGTACAGGTCGCGATAAGCGATCATGTTGTCCGCGATTGCGTCGCAGGCCTTCATTGTTTGCTGCACCACGAGATTGGAGTCGCCGTAGATCATCAATCGAGTGCACCCAAGTGCTTTTGCCATCCGCATGCCATGGATCAGAGCCTCGTATTCAGCCTCGTTATTGGAGGGTAGTTTGAATCCCATCTGCAAAACATAACGTAGCTTGTCCCCTTTTGGTGATATGAGGATGACGCCTGCGCCTGCGCCTTCGTGTTTCTTGGACCCATCGAAGTACATGGTCCAGGAATTGGACACGTCTGGTGCTCCAGGTAATTGGGCCTCTATCCACTCGGTTGTGAAGTCGGGTAGGACTTGTGCTTTGATAGCCTTCGGGTGCTCGTACTTGATGTCTCTTGGAGCCAGCTCGATGAGCCATTTTGCGACTCGACCCGTTGCATTGGGGTTTGTGAGGATATCACCGATTGCTGAGTTACTTACCACGGTGATCGGGTGCTCGAAGTAGTGTGTCAACTTCCTTGAGGACATGAATACAGCGTATGCCAGCTTTTGATAGTGCGGGTACCGCTGTTTTGATATGGAGAGAACCTCGCTCAGGTAGTAGACTGGACGTTGTATGCTTTGGATGTGCCCCTCCTCCATGCGTTCGACTACCAGTACGGTGCTCACCACCCTGTTTGTAGCCGAGACATACAGGTAGAGTGGTTCCCGTTCCTTAGGTGCGACGAGGATCGGAGGGCTTGTGAGGATCCGCTTGAGATCTGTGAAGGCTGCTTCAGCTTCTGGCGTCCACTCGAACTTGTCCGCCTTCTTCATCAGTCGATAGAATGGTAAGCCTTTTCACCCAGTTTGCTGATGAATCGACTGAGCGCTGCTACTCGTCCTGCTAGTTTCTGCACATCGTGAAGCTTTGAAGGCCTTTGCATTGTGAGGATGGCCTGTATTTTCTCCGGGTCTGCTTCGATTCCACGGGCAGAGACTAGGTACCCTAGGAGCTGCCCGGCTGGAACGCCGAACGTGCACTTCTTAGGATTGAGCTTGATATGGAAGCGTTTGAGGTTTGCGAACGTCTCCCTCAAATCGTCGAGTAGTGTGTGTTCTTCCCTTGTGGTAATGACAATGTCATCCACGTAGACCTGGACGTTGCGTCCATTTGCTTTTTGAGGCAGTCCTGCATCATGCGCTGGTATGTTGCACCCGCGTTTTGAGCCCAAAGGGCATAGTTGTGTAGCAGTAGACCCCGAGTGGGGTTATGAACGCCGTTTTTTCTTCGTCTTCTTGCTTCATCCTTATCTGGTGATAACCTGAGTAAGCATCCAGAAAGGAGAGTCGTGCGCATCCGGCGGTGGAGTCGACGATCTGGTCGATTCGGGTAGCGGGAAGTGATCCTTTGGACAGCACTTGTTCAGCGCTGTGAAGTCCACGCACATCCGAAGGATGTCTGTATGCTTCTTCTCTACGAGTACGGGGTTGGCCACCCATTGTGATTTCTTGATTTCCCTAATGAATCCTGCTGCGAGTAACCGGTCGACTTCAGATTCGACTGCGGTTCGCTTTGGGCCGGAGATTCGACGCATCGTTTGCTTGACTGGCTTTGCATCTGGAAACAATTGGAGAGAGTGCTCGGCGAATTCCCTGGGAATACCTGGCATGTCGGCTGGACACCACGCAAATATTTCCCAGTTCTCACGGAGGAATTCGACGAGCGCGCCTTCCTATGCGATAGGCAGGCTCGAAGATATGTTGACTGTCTTGGACGGATCGGTCGGGTGCACCTGATGCGACCTTGTGTCATTTGTAGCATTGAAGGATCTGTCGACTGCCAACTTCTTATGCTCCGGAAGGAGTGTGCGGTCGTTGGAAATCGCCAGGTCGGCGAGTGATTCTTCCACCCCGAACATCTCGGAGATTTTGCTGAACTCGCGGTCGCAAGCATCGGACCTTTGAAAGTTTCCACGGACAGTGATGACTCCCTTTGGTCCTGGCATCTTCAGCGTGAGGTACGCGTAGTGTGGCACCGCCATGAATCGAGCAAACGTCGGGCGACCAAGAATAGCATGGTATTGTGATTTCCAGTCGACGACCTCGAACTCAATCGACTCTGTCCTGAAGTGGCTTTTGTCCCCGAACGTAACATCGAGTCGTATTGTAGCGTACCTGCACTTAAAATATGGCAAGGTACCTGTGTATAGTGCAAACCCCTGGATCGTTTCATTTGCACACACAGTTTAAGATGTAGTATCACAACAAAGTATCATTATTACATCGAAGGATCCAGACTTGGTAAAATATTCATTACAACTTGCATAGCATATAGCTAGCTTGAAAGAATAAAGCAGCGGAAATAATAATCTTCATGGAGTCCTCATCCTTTGCATGTGCCACAGGCGAAAACATGTTGGTTGCAGACTCGAAACCTTAACGAAACTCACTCGTCGTCAGAACAATCTGCAACAAAATAAAAATTTTGCAACAGAGTGGGTCAGATACCATTAAAAATGATCTGGCAAGTGACACTATGTGGACACTTAATGGAATAACTCTAATAACCTATATGCATATTTGGCTGGTGGAGTTCAAGGCTGTTTTGCATAAACGCCAATTTTCCTATCTTTTATAAAGCATATTCTTTTGTCAAAACAGGTATGGCATGAAAACCACCCTCTTGTCTGCCTTTCAACCTCCAAAATTTTAATTTAAGAAATTGGAATGTCGGGAGCCTCCGTTGTCGTCCTTGATCAGCTGCTCAAATTGTCCGTAACCGGGGACACGGCTAAGTACTTAGATTTAACTCTGCAGAGGTTGTGCACTTTCACCACGAGACCCAACAAACCCAAACTATCCTCAAGCACTCAATTTGTGCTAAGGAAAAGGAGAGAGTTGAGACGAGACCATTGGGAAACAGTCCCCTGTTCCTCTGGGCAGACCCATACAAACATTCATCTGCTGAGACCTGCCGGAATCAGGTTCCTATAACTTAGTCAAGGCAGAGCCATAATACCAAGTGGCTGCACTGGAAGCATCTTCACTTAGAGAAAACTTTGGTCCCTTTGTTCCTGGGTGGCAAACCACAAGTGAATATCCCTTCGGGACAACACTCAACTCTCGTCATCCAGTCAATACCAAATCCACCCAGGTGATTCATTTTAACTTAGTAGAATTTAACATTTCAATAAAGCACTTTTGCATAGCATCAATTTCTACTAAGTTATCATGGGTGCTAGACACAACTAGTATAAAGGAGATAGTAGGTTTAGCATAACAATACTATCCAACACATGCATATAAAGAAATATTCTAAGTCATGCATAGTAAAAATACTTAGGAAATTCATGAGGGTGTGCCACTTGCCTTGGCAAACAGGAGTGTAGTAGTAGCAGTTGCAACCACTTTCGTCTCTCTCCGGAATTTCTAACAAGTCAAACAAATCACAAATAAACATACAATCGTAAATGCAACACTTGGAAAAATATGATATGCATGAGATGCAGGATGATACAAAGAAATGTGGTATGAAAGACAAGCAAAACAAAATAAGGGAAAGACAACAAAATAACATTATCCCACTCAGTTAAGGCAAGGTCAAGGTAGAGTAAAATAAATTCGATAAAACCACCACTTGAAGGTTGTAAGGCTACTCTAAGTCTTCACAAATTTGGTCTTCAAATAATCTTCAACTCCTTTGCAGCTTCATGTATCTTCCATGGTCTTCAATTAGCACTCTAAGAACTTAGTCTTAATCACCAAGGACTTGATCTATGTCCGAAGTGAGACAAAAATAGAAAGAAAGAGAAGATAGAAAGAAAGAAGTAGTTGGTCTTCCAAGAATCTTCTCCAGGCTTCCTTGTAGCTTTCTCCTTGGTGTGTTGACTTCATTTAATTCTGTAGACTTGATGGTTCTGAAGACTTGATTTTGTTGGCAGCATCAAGGTTGGTCTTGAATATAACCTAATCACCATGAAGAGAGAAGAAGGAAGAAAGAGAGAAGGGAAAGAAAGACTTAGAAAATGTAGGTGGTTGGTCTTCGTGAAATTACCCTTGATTTTCTTCTAAGTACCTTGACTTCTTGGAGATGCTTCTGGAGTTTGTTTTTCTTGGCTAAGTCCTTCTTTGGTCCTCTAACTTCATGTTGAATTCTCCAAGGATAACAATGCAAACTTTTTCCACTAATTTCTAACTTAGTGATTTTTGACTAGGAGGGTTAAAAGGGCTAGCAAGCATCACCTCCAAAATTCTAAGGAGGAAAGTCATGTAAGAAATGCAAAAATATTTCTAAGGACTAGAGATGCATGCCATGCCATGAAATTATTCTAAGGAAAAGTATGAAGAACAATAGTTGATAATTTTCTAAGGACAAACATTTGTCATAGCAAGTACTTAGAATATTTGCTAAGGAAAACAACCAAGTTTTTCAAGATGCTAAATTTTCTAAGGAAAAGATTTAGTATTATTAAGATGTTGAAAATTTCTAAGGAAAAGTGTTGCCAAATTTATTTATCAAAAATTTCTAAGGAAGAAGGTTACTTTATTTGGAGAGGCAAAATATTTCTAAGTACTTTTTGTAACTAAAGTGATCAAAATATGACTAAGTCATTTTATTAGACGAATAGATGAAGAAAAATAATTTTAAACAGTTTTAATTATTAAAATAACACTTAAAACGCATTTAATCAATATTAATTACAAAAATCATAGAAAATACTTTTATAAAAAACAGTAGAGTATTCCTACGGCCAAGTATTAAATAAACAAAGTTAAAACAATTGGATTTGCCCAAAAATCAATTTTTAAATTTAAGTTAAGTCAATTTTACTTAAACAACCATTTTTTAAATTGAACCAAAATAAGTTTGTCAAAACATAAAAATAAATATGCCAAAAGTTTCTACGTGTCATAAGCTTTCCAAAAATATTTTATTTGTAAAATTTGGCCAAACCAATAAAAAGTAGTGATAGATCTAAGATTTAGGGGTTTTCTGCAAAACTGCCGGTCTTTCGGTTGACTGTTGACTCTGACCGCTGACGTGGAGGTTGACTCGCTGACGTGGCAGACTGACTGGGCTTTGACTACGAATTTTGACCAAAAATAAAGTTGCTCGGATGGAAAAACATGCTTAATGAAAGTTGTAGAGAATTGCGTGCTCTTTCTAACTATCACAAATATATCCTAAGTGGATGAATAGATTGGGCACAAATCGCAAATTACCTTTCTGATCCGAAACTTCAAACTCGAAAATCTCCTAACTCGCTTGACCAAAAGAGGTGAGTTTTGGGCAAAAGAAGGGTCTTGATCAGGGGAATAACTTTCGTAACTACGGCCCAAAGATTTGAGATTGTTTTCTCCTCCGAAAATTGTCAAAAGCAATTTGTATTGTACAGAGAATTCCGTACGTCAAAATTAAAAGAGTGCAATAGCAAAGTTGTAGGTAAGGGTTAGATATAACTTCTCACCAAAGGAATTTCGATTTGAAGAACCGAGCACGAAGAGATCTAGGAAATACGACTTCAGATCTGAAGGATGGCGATTCGAAATTCTTCCTCCACGGTTGATGAAAAGAGTTAAGTCCTCTCGGGATGGAAATATATTGAACAGATCGACAATATTGCTTCAGGCTCCGGTGCGATTCGAGATCATTTTGGTGGGTAAATAAACGAAATACGATTTCGCTGGTTAGGGTTTCGGTGGAACGAAAAGGGGGAAAGAGATGCCGGCGGCTACAGTGTTTATATAGGCCAGGGTCGATGGAATAGCTTGGGCTCGAAGTTATGAACGCGTAGCATCAAACGGATCCGGATTTGGAGTTATATTTGTTGAGATAAACGTGTTTGAATGAAAAGACTTGGAAAACCGAAATTTCCTGCCATCGTGTTCGAACCCGAGTTGGTTCGGTCCGGCTGGGCTGGCTCGGTGTCCTGTTGGGCCGGCCGGTTGTCCCGTTTCGTTTTTTTTTCTTCTTCGTTTTCTTTATTCTTTTTCCAGTTTTCTTTATAACCTTTGATTTCGGAATCGGAATCGAGTCAAACCAATTTCTATAGTTTTGTAAAATCAAAACCTTTCCATTAAAACTTTCAAAAATTATTTTCCAAACTTTTCAAAATTTGAAATTCAAATATTGCATAAAGGTTTAATTAGATCTTTATGTTAAATTTTATAAATAGGATTTATAAAAATTCTTTTGAACTTAGATTTAAAATCCATAACAAAATAAGGGTAATAAGATCCCATATCACTCAATAAGATAATTTTGCACCAAATCATTTTGACTATAAAGAGTTTGATAATTTAAAATGAAAATCAAAATTCAATTTAAAAGCCAAATAAATATTTTCTTTCAAAAGTAAAACTATAGAACTTTGAAAACAGAGAATAGGTAGGTAATAGAATAACTTCCAAAACATACAAACAATTTACAACCAACATTTAACTCAAGGGTTTACCACAATACTTCAAAATAATATATTGGACATAGATAGTCCTTTTAATATATTTTCTTAAATATGTTTTCAAGTGGAATTATTATTCCCACTTTTGAAATATCAAAATGCAAACAAAGCTATATGATGATGAATGCATGCATGATTTTTCCTTTCAAGGCAAAATACATAATAGTTTTCAAAAGTTTTAAATTTTTCTGATTTTCAACTTTTTGAAAAAAACTTGGGATGTTACACGTATGGTGCCTTCTGGGCTAATTGCTTTGCCAGGAACAATACTGTGGAAGGTATTTGAAGATTTTGGGAGGTTTTCGACTGACCTGTTCATTTTGCGGAGCGTGTCCACGAAGATGATGTTTATGCCGCTGCCTCCATCCATGAAGACCTTGGTCATGGCGTAGCCTCCTATTTGCGCGTCGAGTACCAGAGCCGCGTGCCCTGGTCGAACTACAGCTGGTGAATGATCCTCATGACTGAAGCTTATGATGGTTTCCGATCCCTTCAGAAATTCAGGCGTGGCAGGAGGTGCCATGACAGCCATGTTCACCTGTCGAGTGATTAGCTTTTGCTGCCTGTTAGAGGGGCGACCCTTTTGTATCATGTACATCTGCCCGTGGGGCTGTGGATATTGATCATCTTCCGCCCGTAGTACAGGTTGTATGGCACCTGCGAGGTTTGTGAAAGATCGAGGATGTCGCCTAGAGGGGGGTGAATAGGCGTTTGAAAATAATTACGGTTTAGGCTTGAATAAATGCGGAATAAAACTAGCGTTTAATTTATCAAGCACAAAACCTAAACAAGCTAGCTTCACCTATGTGCACCAACAACTTATGCTAAGCAAGATTAACAACTAAGTGATAGCAAGATAGATAACTTCAAGCTCGATGGCTATCACAAAGGTAAATGCATAAGTAAAGGTTTGGGTATAGAAGTAACCGCAAAGTGGACACGAGGAGATGTTTCCCGTAGTTCCTTCCCAATGGTAGTACGTCTACGTTGGAGGGGTGTGGAGCCACCTAGACGCTCCAATAGCACGGATGTGCTCACCCTATTCTCCGTGAGCTTCACCCGTGAGGGATTCGCTCGTTCCACTATGAGGTCGACTTGAAGGTGTTGACCAAACCGATACACAAAGGTCGGGGAACTCCACAATGAGTTGGAGCCTCCCAACAATGCCTCGGACTTCCACCGAGACTCACAAAGGCACCTAGGGTTACAAGCAACCCAAGATGCAACGAGAACCACAAAGAGTAATGAGCTTCTCAAACTTCACCACCACGAATCACCGTGGAGAACTCAAACCGATGCACCTAATGCAATGGCAAGAACACAAGAAGTGCTCAAAGCAATTCACTCTCAAATCCCACCAAAGCAACTAATGCTATGGAGGAAGATGAGAGGAAGAGCAAGGAAGCAACAAATGAATCCCAAGATCTAGACCCAATATGCTCCCCTCACTTAGAGGAGAGATTGATTGGTGGAGAAGTAGATCTAGATCTCCTCTCTTGTTTCCCTCAAGAATGAGCAAGGATCATTGGAGGGATTGAGAGAAAGCAAGCTTTTGGAGAACAACAATGGAGAGCAAGACTTGCAAGAATAGTTGGGGAACCGTTGGGGAAGAAGACCCCTTAAAAAGGCTCCCCACGAATCCAACCGTTGGCTGCAGTTATCGAGCCCAGCGGTAGTACCGCTGGGATAGGCAGTACTACCGCTGGGTTCTACAACGCAGCCGCCGGGCCAGTCAACGACTGGTCAAAGGTTCACCGAACCCACGCCCACGGTACCAGATGGTACCGCCGGCGGTACCGCTGGTGGTACCGGAAGAAGGCTCCGAACGGCAAAACAGCGGTACCCGCAGCGGTACCGCTTCAGCAGCTCGCCGTAGGGGAACTAGCGGTAGTACCGCCAAAGCCAGCGGTACTACCGCCGCCAGGCAAAAACAGCTAAAAAGGCAAACAACAAAACGGCAACAACTTTTGCATGGAAGCTCCAAATTAGGTGAAACCAATTTTGTTGGAAAGGTAACGACAAGGAGAAGGCCTACAAAATATTTTGCATGGAAATATTAAGAACCATAAATAGAGGTAAGTTGACACACATGGAAGGTGTGGAACTTTCCTCACGGATAAACCGATAATATTTCCAACACGAAAACGCAACAAGTTTTCTATAGTAAAACCGTTTTCGAACAACTTGGTCTTGTCATGACGAACACGATAAGCACCAAAACCTCACAAAGATAAAAGCCAATAAGAACCAAGAAAGATGATGCCAAGAATGCAAAGGTTTGAGCTCTCTCCAAATGATACGATCAAGTTACTAATTCGAGAACCCCTCTTGAAAGTGTGGCATCTATCCTATAATCCGGTCTCTCACTAACGCCATGAGACCGGTAAAATAGAAACCCTATCAAGGTCATACCTTTGCCTTGCGCAATCCACTTGAGCTAGAAGATGACGATCTTGATCACCTCAAGTTGGATCACCTTTCTTGATTGCGTTCCGCTTGGTGAAGACTTGTGAAATGCTCCCCCATACGCAATATGGGAGAGCCACTTTTAGGCACATCTTCACTTGGCCATTTCTTGATGACGACCACGGCTTGACGTCATCCGCCATGGGCTATATGGAATCTTCCTTTGATGCATGCCCATGGGAAGATACCTAACCCCACATAGATACTCCACACACATATATATGGGTTAGTTCACAAAGCTATATCGACAATTGCTTACCATACCATTGGATCACAAGATCCCACATGGTACAACATGTAGCTTTGTGTGTTGATCACTTGAATCCATCCTTTCCACTTAGCCTTGATCAACTTTGTATCTTTCCTTCTCTCTTCACAAAGATGATGTCTTGAAGGTGAACATGAATATCCAAGCCAATCATATTCTTCAAGACATGCTTGTAATATGCTCAACTCTACACATGACCATTCTTCATATAAACTCTTTAAAAGGATCTTCGTCATCTTATAATCTTCTAGAGTCCAACCATGAACTCCAACATTTTCCTATGGACAAGATCTAAGGATATATCAATGCAAACATTAGTCCATAAGGATTGTCATTAATTACCAAAATCACACATGGGGGCACCATGCTCTTTCAGTTTGCGCCTGGAGCAGGCTGTGGTGGTGTTGCGGTGGCGGCTGTGGCGCCATGAGAGCGGGCACAGCGTTTGGTTGCGGTGCGGGTGCAGGCGTGGGCTGAGCAGGTGCTGGGCCGTACCTTTTGAGTCGTATCATGTAGTCAGTCGCCATTTGGTCGAATTCTCTGCAGTTCCTTAGGGTGTGATTGGAGCGTAGTCTTCCGTCGTCCCCCTTGAAGAGGTGGAATCTGCACCAGTCGTCCATCTTTTCTTCGAATGACCGCTCGGGTTTTGCGTCGCTGCGTTTGCGCCATTCTTGCCTCTTGTAGCTGTCGCTCCGCTGCTCGCGATCTCGACTGTCCCGTCGATCATCCGAGCGTCGATTGCTTCTATCTTGGTCCTCCCGAGGTTGTGTGTATCCAGCCGCCATGAACTCGGGTCTGCTATCGTCGTAAGGACGTTTGGAACATTTGCGCCTGCGATCTTCTCTGTATGAATCTCTGCGGCCTCGACTGCCGCTTTCGTAGTTGTCGCGTGGTGGGGAAGCACGGGATCTGCGTACAGAATCTTCTCCGTCTGCCCACTCAGTCGCAACTTTGATGAGGTCAGCAAGGGAGGTTGGCTTTTCACGTCCCAGTGCCTCTTTGAAGTCCTTCCTGGCGAGACCTTGTGTGAAGGCATCCATGGCCCTGTCTTCTGACACTTTGCCAACCGAATTGCGTATTTCGGTCCACCGCCGTATGTACGATCGCAACGACTCGTCTGATCGTTGAGTACATGCCCTTAACTCTTCGAATGTCTTCGGGCGCTCACATAAAGGCTCGAAGTTTTTGATGAAGTCTCTGCGGAACTCGTCCCACGAGTCGTATGATGATGGGGGGAGCGCCTAGAGCCAGTCGCGAGCAGTTCCTTCGAGCATGAGTCGTATGTACTGCATCGCCGTGGTGTTCGTGCCACGCTGGCATGCCACAGCGAGTCTGTAATCTTCTAGCCACCCAGAAGGTTCTTGGCGGCCGTTGTACTTGGGTTGTTCGCCTGTCAACTTGAATCCTTTGGGCATCCGCGTCTCACGGATGCGTCGGGTGAAGCACAATGCTCCGCATGGCTCTGGCTCGCGATCAGAGTATGAATCGCTGCTATAGGATCTTCGAGATCTGCTTCTGCTAGACCTGTGCCGGCGCGTGCTTCTCCTTCCTTCATCCGAGTGGTGGCTGCGACCACTGCGATGATGTGCTGCGTGTCGTGAGTCGACTATGTCGCGATCGCGATTCCTTGCTGGAGTTTTGTCTTCTGGCTGTATAGCCTGTGCCGCTAGAGCTAGCGATTTGAGTTGCTGGCGATGCAGGGCTGCGTTAGGGTCATTCACCGGAGGTTGCATTGCCTTGAGGTAAGCACCTACGGAGAATAATGCACCCGCAGCAGTTTTGGGCACTGGGATTCCGTTAGCGTCCTCTGTCATGAACGACAGGTTACGGGTGATTGCTACCCTTTCATGTTCTGGAAGGCTTGCCAACCGCGACCTAGGTCGTGGGGTTGGTTGCTGTGGATCCGAGGGATTGCTCCCTTCTTCGGGCACTCGAGAGGCTGGCCTGCCTTTTGCGCTCTTCGAGCGTTGCTCGGTAGTTTTGCAGTCGAATTGACTCCTGCCAGTTGAAGTACTGGAAGGTCAACATCTCCTCTGGGGTGGAATTTGGTGGCATCATTGTGCACTCCTTTATGACTTTATCTGCTTTTGCTGCCATCTCCTCCGTGATTGTCAAGGTTGTGACCCCATCCGGCATGGTTACCGTGCATGGGAATTGTGCGGGCCTGCGAGCGGCTGCGTCTGCGGATGATTCTGCGGTGAAGGCCACGTAGACCTGATGGGGCGTGACCCGAGGACAGGTGTATGTGCTGTCGATTCTAGTCATGGACTCGACGTCGCCGTCGAGGCTCATGTCAGAGCCAGTGTGTTCATCGAGTAGATCTTCGAGGCGAATCTCGCTGTCGGTGTGCTCATCGCCTATGCTCATCTCGGTGTTGGCGAAGCCATTATAGATTTCTGAGTCGAGATTGGTGTTGGTGAAGATCTCCGAGTCGACTTTGTTGTCGTTGTGAATCGCGGGCTCGTAGAAGTCATCTAGGGAGATCCCGCAGTCGAACCCCTCGTCGAGTGGTAGGTTGAAGTCGACGTTGCTTGTGCGGTATGCTGATTCTGCCTCCTCGCCTTGGAGTTCCTCCATCATGAACCTGTCGATCTCGCCGGTCGACATGGTTGTTGCGGGCGAGCAAGCTTCAGGAATCGACGACGGGGCGAGCGCAGTCGACGGAGCATCGAGTGCGCCCAGCGCCAGTTGTTGCGGATCTGTCGAGTCCTGCGTGCCAAGATTGTTTACGAAAAAATTGAATGCTCCAACAGTCAAACTCAAACCTGATTCAAGGCTGGAAAACGCCTCCTGAAGCTCCGGCGAGTGCGGATTGAAATCCATTGGAAGAGCAGATGCGCTTTTTGCAGGTGAAGCGGGCAGGCTGCCGCTTTTCGAGTGGATCGGCGAATCGCCATGTGTCGCCTGGATCGGCGAGTTGCTGTTTGCTGACATGGCCGGCGAGTTGCCGTTTGCAGATGAGATCGGCGAGTTGTCGTTTGCTGGTGTGATCGGCGATTTGCCGTTTGCTGTTGGGACCGGCGAAACTTCGAGTCCAGCGCTATTCGTTCCCACAGACGGCGCCACTTGACGAGGGGTAGACTCATCAAGACCCATGGTTAAGGTCCCTAGGTTATGAATATGGGGGAGAGAACGTGGTAGAGCTGGAAGTATCGTCGGCTGACAAGCAGGGCAAAGATTTTACCCAGGTTCAGGGCCCTCGTGTGGAGGTAACACCCCTACGTCCTGCCTGTCTGTTATTGATTTGTGAATATGATGGTTACAAGGATCCCGGTGAGATGTCGATCTCGCTAGGGTTTGTGGCTCTGGTTGTTCCTTGTCTGGTTCGATGGCCCTCCCAGTCCTTAAATAATAGGCTGGGTCTCGGATGTTCGTAACCGACTCGATTTACAAGTAAGGAAACTCTAAACCGACTATTGCTTCGCCAAACTTGGAGGATACTCCATCTTCGTGGGCCTCCCTTCATGGGCTTCATGTAGCCTCTGATAGTTGGGCCTAGTCGATACGTGCATCAGGTACCCTCATGGTAGGGTACCCGATAGGCATACCCATGTCAAGGGACCTTCGGGGTGAAGGACCCTCCTCATCTAGTTTAGGAGGAGACGTGCCTCTCCTCAGCCTAGCGTATCCTTTGGGTTAGGTGGGAGCGTCCGCCTTGGGGTGGACAGGAGCTGACACCACCACGGGCTGTGCTTCCCGCCCGCGCTGCCTTCGCCTTGCTTCCCAAGTCTTCTGCGGTCTTCCAGCGTGAGGTGGAGAGCTTATCCACAGGGACGTGGGGAAGTACCCGAGAGGGAGCCTGGCCTCCTGCCGGGAACTCGGGCTCTCGGGTCCTTCCTGGCCTTCTTGCTTGTATCGGGGACCCGGCAGGTCCCAGGACCGGAGCCCTTTGTCGACGTAGGCCTTGCGTGTCCCGGCGGTGAACCCGCCAGCTTGTCTTGAGTCTTGTTCTTGTCCATCTTCATCTTGGGCCCACATGGGGTGGACTCACTTTGGCAGCACTAGGGGAACCCCATATTCCACTGCTGCGACAGTAGCCCCCGGGCATGGTCCCAGCAGCTCTTTCTCCACCTGCCGGAGCCATGGCCTAAAGATAGGTCAAAGTGGGTCCCCGGGTACCTGGTCTTCCTTGCTCAGCTCTGTTGGTGTCCTTGAAGGTCTTGGAGTTACTCCGCTTGGGGAGTAACTGCGATGGTCCCCTTGATTCCCAATAGCGGAAGAACCGAGGAGACGCCTGACAGAGGTGCCGCCGCGGCTATAAAAGCGAGGCGCACCCCTGGCTCTTTTGTTCATCTTCTTCCTCAGTCCAACTCCAGGCCTCCCCACAAGCTGCCAGCGCCAATGGCGAGAGCGAGGAGAGGAGTTGGGCGCCCTCGTTCTTCTTCAGCTGCTGCGGAGAGTGGCCCCTCCACTCGTGGTCGAGCTATTCCGCGAGGTCGTGGGATTCGCGTCGCGGCGGCTGTGGAGGCCGTGGCACCGCTGCTCCCCCTCCTAGGATCATGGTTCATACCAGCTTCGCGCCGTTCGAGTTCATCGTGGATCTGAACCACAGGCTTCGCAGCCGCTTCTCCTGCCGGATTCCTTCACGATGGCGACGGAGGACATCGGACCCTCCGGCTTCTGGCTGCAAGTGGAAGGCTGCCCCAATGGCCCCTCCTGGGCCATGGCGGAGCGCACCACTGAAGGCGCCATGCTTCTGGGTCCGGTGGAAGTCGTTCTCCCGTGCCCGCCGCCTGTCCCGGTGGCAATGCTTGGCGTTCCCGTACGACGGAGATGCGACGCTCTTCGTGAAGATCTTCGGTGTCGATGGCGGACGTGTGGAGTGCTGCATGGAGAGCAGCAGCGGCAGTTCGAGCTCCTACGACGAGGATGAAGATGAGGAAAACTCATCTGACATCAAGGTCGAGGGGAGCTCGTCTTCCTGAAGGCGAGGAGCTTCGACGGGCGCCATGGAGATCTCGTTGACCTCCTCCCCGGCGGCCTTGACGACGTACTTCTGGAAGTAGTGCCTTCCATTGTACGGCGGTGCTCCTTGCTCGATGGGAGCCAACCTTTTTGTTGTAAAAAAGATCGTCCCCTTGTAGTCCTTGTAAATGAAGAAGAGCTTGTTTCTTCCTTGTCTCCGTGTCGCGCCCGTGTGAATGGAAACGAGTTTTTTGCAAAACGCGCTCCCATTACTGCAGCAGCCGTAGCGCCAAGGGGTAGGTGGAGCGTGGGAAGCCTACAAAAGACCTCCAGACTCCAACTCCCTTGAAACATCTTCTCACCTTGCTCCGCTCCTCTTCTTCCTTTGCCTCTCCGCGCCCCGCAGAAACATGTCTGGTGAAGCAGAGATGGCCTGTCCGACGTGTCGACGGCGGAGTCTGTCTTTCGAGGCGCGGCGGAGGCACCCAGCGAAGCTGGAGCCCGAGCCACTGATGGCGAGGTTGCATCCCGTTCTTCTGCTGCCCAGAATGTCGCTCACCTGGCGACTGTCTCCGGTCCTGTTGCCCAAGAAGAGGCAAGGATTAGGGCAGTAAGGAGGGCGCACCTGTGGTCCATCCTGAAGGAAAAGACTGCCAGTATTCCGGAGCTGTCCTTGGTTGTGGCTGAGCTCGAGGCCAACGAACAGGTTCACTGTTTGCTCTTCTCTGTTTTTCCGCCTTTTTCCTTGGATGACTTCGATCTTGACCTGGACTGCCTTTCGCAGACCGAGAGTCAGTCCGTAGGCGAACTGGCGGACGGAATCTTCCGTCTCTTTGGCCCTGGAGCTCCTTGGTCGGCAGAAGGGGGTCGAGCTCTTCGACGCGCCTGACAAGATCCTGCACGCGTGTTGTCCTTTCATCCAGGCGTCCCCGGATGAAAAGAGTGCACCCGGCAGGCAATAAAACAAAGACAGATCTGCGCAGCCAGGAGCTCTGAGCTGGACTTAGTAGCATAGGCTAGATATGTATCCAGGGAAGCTTCGACTGAATGTAACTCAGAATTGTAAATTCAGAATGTAAGTTCAGATGAATGCAACCCTAGGGCTCAACTCCTGGGTCATTTCCCAAACCTCCCCTTGCACTAACGCGCCGTCAAGTTTTCAGAGGAGATCTCTTAGGTAACAAGTACTCTAACCGCCTGTACCGGTAGCAGTACCCCTAAGAGCACTATGCCTTCCGGAGTCCACTCCACAACCACGGGTACTAGGCCAGAAGGGAAATCTGACCGTTCGCCGGGGAGGACGCATTACCCCCGCAAAGGTTCTCATCAACTGTCAAGCATGCGCAGGTTGGTGGTATATTGACTCCGAGCGAGATATTATGCCTAGAATGCAAGATGCACATGCAAAGACTTAGCTGGTTTTTGCCGTGCTCTTGATCTGCTCTGTCCTTCCCGGGTACCCAACTCCTGAGCCGCTCTTCCGCATCCATTCCTGTCCCAGGAGAGGCGCTACACATAACACACTTTCAGTAGGAAAAGAATGGACCCTCCCTTACATGTCGTGAAAGTGTTTCATCCGGAGCAACCCGCAAGCAAAGTTGAATGTGCATTTCTGTGTTTATGTTCTTTAAAACACAGCACTGCCCGTTCCACTTCTTGCCGCGGCAGTACGGCACGATCAGGTGGCAGCGCCTACTGATAGGCTACTCGCGCTCGACCTGTCAGCCACCGGCACCATGTCAGCCCCCTGCTTGGGGGTTGTTACGGATAACTGTAACAGCCCGAAGTTTGAGAACCTAAAAACCTGTGTAATTTTTTCACTTTTGTGTTCATTGCATCATGGCATTCATGCATCATGTTGTTGCTAAGGAATTGTGCTAGGGAATTGCTGTTGTTGCTAGGGAATTGTGGTTGTTGCTAGGGAATTGTGGAGGTTTGGCAACATTTAAAAACCAAATTGCCAAATGTGCTTCAACAAATTTCAAAACCGTGAAAGCACTCAAACTTGCAAAACACAATTACTTGACATCTTATAATTGTCAAGGAAGCTTCAAGAGTCCAAAATAATATTTTGAAATTGCTCTAAAAATATTAAAGGAGCAACACTTTTGAATTTAGCAAAATGCCATATCCCACCTTTCTAAACAAAAGTGGTTCAAAACAATTTATTTGGAGGCGCCAATTTTTGTGGACCTTCCACATGATATGAAAAGGCCACACAAATTATTTCATATTTTTCTAAAATGTTTAAATGCCCCAATTAAATCAGAGAAGTACTACTGGTTTTAAAAAAGAAACATAAAAGGGCTTCTTTGTAATTAGAGGAGGACCTATCGGGGATGAACAAATTTTCTCCAGGGGTTATCCGTGAAGTGGTCGTCTCTCTCCTGGGCACTGTCGCCATGCCGCGCCGTGGCCGCGCTCGCACGACGCCCGCGCCAGGGCCCCCCCCTGCTTGCTCTCCCCTGCGAGGAGCACGCCTCCACGAGCCCCACTACCTCACCTGCTCCCCCACCCGTATTTGCTCACCTGCTCCTTCCCTCTCTCTCCCCACGAACCGAGCTCGCCGCGCCATGGCCGTGCTTGCTTGCGCCGTCGACTGAGTAGCTCCCGAGCGAAACGGAGACCGCAGGAAGCTCTGCCTCGGCGTCCTCTCCGTCCTCACCGAGGGAATCGAGCCGAGGCGCTGTGAATCGCCGCCGCCGTCCACCACTTCGCCGCTGCCCGCCGAGCACCGCCGCGGGAAATACGCCACCCTCTGTCCATCTCCGACCACGCCGAGCGCATCCACGAGTCCAGGGTGAGCTGCTGTCCTCCCCAGTGCCCTCCACCCTCCCTCTCTCGCCCTGTGTCGCCGGCACCCACACGCCACCGTGCGCCGCCGTGCTCTCCCGCTCGCTCGGATAATCCGAGCTGAGGAAATTCGGATTATCCGAACCACGCCAGTACGGGTTCGAGTTAGTCCTTAGCAAATTTTTCCAAGCTTCGGTGCAGTCGGATAATCCGTTGAGAAGAATTCGGATTATCCGAAGTTCATCAGTAGGCGTTTCGTTCCCGTCCTTAGCCGAATTTGGGTCTGTTTTTCTATCGGATATTCCGATTTCTTAAATTCGGAAATTCCGAAATTGCCCAGTCCCAAAATATTCCTGTTTAATTTAATTTATTTTCTTGCTTTTTTTGGTTAAGTAATCCGAGGGTTGTTTAAAATAACTGGTAATCAGGGTATAATTTAAAGGAGGGATTGAGATGTAATAACCGGTTATCGTTTCGTCAGAAATTTGTGTGGATTATACCAACGTGATCATAAAAATGTGAAATAACCGAAAGCATCTTCTTCATACATGCCTAATCACTGAAACCCTGCATCTCATCTCTGATCATGGCTTGTCATCTACAAGTGAAATCCTAGGGTCTCGACTACCGGAATTAATAAGTAAGACAATTCATGACCTAAATTCACGGTATATCCGGATGCGCCCCTCTAAGCACCCGAACTCCGTTTAATCGAATTAGTCGAATCATCCTCCTCCCGGGGATTTAAAAATGCCATGTCATCATGTGTTTGCGCACTGCATTTGTGAAGCATGTGTGGTGATTGATTGCTTTTCCGTTGCTATGCTTCGATAGATCAAGCAGCCGGGGCTACGCCTCAATACCCCGAAGAGCCGTACTACCAGCACGTTGAGCAAGGCAAGCGTAATCCCCCCTCTGAGCATATCTTATCCTATGTTTCCGCAATATTTTCTCCACTATAATATTGCATGCGGTTCCAAATGTCAATTTTATTGGATTAGAGTATCCTATAGTTGCATTAAGTTTCCGATGCCAATACCTGTTTCCCTCCTATTATCCATAGGTTTGTATTGTTGGCCGAGATACTTACTATGCTATGTTGATGCTTAGCCATGCTTAGTTAATTGCATAGCTATACGATGGATGGTTCATGTTGGAAACAGGTGATGAGATGAGAATGATGGTGGAGAAATTGTGGTGACGGATAATAAAATGCTTAAAGGTGGGGATGAGAGGCCACTGTGGTTGTGGTGTTTTGTCTCGTTCTCGCCGCCTAGGTGCGAGTTCTATACCTCTTGAACCAAGACTGAGCGTGCAACCATGCGTGAGGCCTATGCATTTGCAGGAACCCTCATAGACTAAATAACTCGGGCGGGGCTAGCCAGGGTCCTCTAGTTCGGGCTTCCATTTGCGCGTGCGTGATGATGGTGGTATGAACTGGATGAGGATGGTGGTGTTAGGAAAATGAGTGGCCGTGGGGCGGGTGTTGCAGGCACTGGCTGCCTGCCGCCACTGATGATCCTGGAAAGTCCTTAACGAGGGAGAAGTCGACACCGCTCCCACCCAGCCGGCTTCTCCAAGGAAGAGAGCTAAAAGCTAGGTAATGGGCCGGACGGTACGTTTGTACACCCCTGCAGGGTAAATCTTTTCGAAAAGCCGTGTCCGCGGTTATGGACGACTTGGGAAGTGAAGGTAAGATCATAGAATAACTTTAACGGAATGATTAAAAACTGGGTACTAGAGGTACCACTCACAATGCAAGGTGAGCTTCCTCGAGGGTGATTCGGGGAGGTGCCTTTGATGAACAGGTACAATGGTTGATGATGGTTGATGATGAGTAAGGTGATGAAAGAAAGAGTTACTTCTTACCTCTTTTAAAATACTCTGAATAGTCGATGCCTTTGAGTTATGTTTTCATAAATAAAATCAGCTTTATGCAAAACAGCCATATAACTTTGAAAGCCTCATCGAGCTAAAGCTCTATATATAATCTTGCGAGTTCGTCGAACTCAACGTCGTTTGTTTTGTTTCAGAGGAGGACTTCACCGACCTCGAAGGTGGGTTCTTTGTGGACGTCGACGAGTAGTCTGGGGTTCCCAGGTGGCAGCTTGGGACATCCCGGAACAGCTGGCGCTGGATGTTTATTTGTAGGCCTCTTAGGCCATAATTGGATCTTGTTGTTTAGAACAACTTAATTTGCTTCCGCTTGTTGTAATGTTGGGTCTGTGACCTCTGGTTGTCATTTGCTATCTTTCTCTATTATAAGAGTTGAACTATATGATTTGTGTCGTAGAGTCTGTGATGTGCCAGTTGTTCCACAAGTCTTGATCTCTCTATTATGCTTTGATAGTGTGTCTGGTGGTATCGGATAACCGGGACACAGTATCACTGTATAGCAGTCGGGTCGGGGCGCCACAAGTTGGTATCAGAGCAGTACTGCCTGTAGGAAACCCTTCTACTGGTCGATGTTGAGTCTAGTGTTTGTGAAAATATTTTTAACCTAAAAATGAGTTGTGAAAACCATCTTAGGATTCTTTTTACTCCTTATCTGGTTACCCTCTAATCTCGGAGCAATCTTACCTCGATTTGAGTTTAAAGGTTTTACTCCTCGTCTGTTACTTCAAAATTAGAAACGGGGTGGGTTCGACCTTTAGTGTTATGTGTCCGTTGCTCCCGCTGCGTTGCAATCCCAAATCAACTCAGATGTTTCTACCAAGTCTAATCTTTGATCCTTTCTTTGGGTTTTAACCCACGGACTTGAACATAAGGTCCCGGATTGTGTCAACTAGAGTGTGTTAAGTTGTGATTTCTTAACTCTCACTAGTAGCACATGATGCTGATCTTTGACCCAAGTTCTATCTTGTTGTTTTCCTTCTCGCAAAGTATTATCGTCCCTAGTCTGTGTACTTGTGTAGACGCTAATGCTATTGTTCGACCATTCGGAGAAAGATACTAACCGTGTCATTGTCAAATCTCCAGAATGGCTCGAGGAGGCCGTGGAGGCCGTGGTGGTCGCGGTAACCACAATGATGATGAGGATGATCTGCCGCCACCACCCTCGATGGCTGAGGTCTTGATGGCCATTGAGGAGAACCGTGGGCGCAATGAGCGCTTGCTTGAGCAGTTGGTGCAGCAGAATGCACGGAGGAACGAGTGCAACACTCTCACCGAGTTCCTGCGCTCGCAGCCACCCACCTTTGCTGATGCTAAGGAGCCACTGGAAGCTGATGATTGGCTTCGTGCTTTGGAGCGCAAGTTCTCCGCGCTCATGTCCCATTGGCGGAGCAAGTCAACTTTGCCACCTACCTCTTGGTTGGTGCTGCTGGCTGTTGGTGGGAGAGCCATGTGGCTTTGTTTCCAGCCAACCATGTCTTCACCTGGGCTGATTTCGCACTGCCTTCCGTGCGGAGTACATTCCCCAGCCGATCATGGACTTGAAGAGGAGGGAGTTCCTGGATTTGCAACAGGGACGGATGGACCTCCGCACTTATGGTCGTGAGTTCAACCATCTTCTCGTTACGCCCCAAGGGACGTGACCAATGATGCTGACAAGCAAGAGCTGTTCCGCAAGGGTCTGACTCCGCAGCTCCGCTATGAGCTATTGCCCTTCAGGTTCCAGACCTATCAGGAGCTGTTCAACCAGGCTTTCACTCTTGAGCAAGGAAGAAAGGAACTTGAAGCTTCCAAGAGGCCCGCACACGGGGACCACCAGAGTTCCTCGGGTTCTGAGAGCAAGAAGCGCAGGGTGTTTGTCCCTACAGCGCTGTGCCTCGTGCTCCATTCATGCCAAGAGCCGCAGGATACAGGCCACCTCCTCCGCGCCCCACTACTTCGACACTTGGGGTAGGCGGGAGTGGGTACCGTCCTATGCTACCTGCTCCACCTGGAGTCACTTGCTACACCTGTGGCCAGGCTGGCCACTACTCCAGGGAGTGCCCCCAGAAGGCACCTCTCGCGATAACTCCTGCACGAGCCCCTGCCACTCCAGCTGGCAAGGCTGGACCTATTGTGCGTGGTCGCCTGAACCACATCTCTGCTGAAGAAGCTGAAGAGGACCCCGGCGTTCTTATGGGTGAGTTCGAATCAACAACAATCGTGCTACAGTTTTGTTTGATTCTGGAGCATCGCATTCATTCATATCCATAGCTTTTGCAAAAGACACAAAATACCGTTTGAGAAAATGAGCCGTCCCTTGGTGATCGCCACTCCTGGCTCCAAATGGCAAACCGATGGGGTTACTCCTGAAGTCCAGATTACTATCGGTTACTACTCTTTTCCTTTGCTTTGGTAGCTCTGAGGTCAAATGGCATTGATGTCATACTGGGCATGAACTGGCTAGCCAAATACCAGGCTAATCTCGACTGTGCTGCCAAGACCGTCACCGTGACCAATTCTTCCGGTGACAGTGTGAAGTATTGGTCTGCACTATCAAGACCTCCATCTCATCATACCCAACTCACCTGAGATTCTCCTTTGCTTTATGGAAGGCGAATCCCCTCCTGAAATCCAGGACATACACGTGGTGTGTGACTTCCCGGATGTGTTCCCGGAAGAATTGCCTGGCATGCCTCCTGACCGAAGTGTGGAGTTTGTCATAGATCTACTTCCCGGTACCGCTCCAATTTCCAAGAAGCCCTACCGTATGCCGGTGGAAGAGTTGGCTCTGTTGAAAGAGCAAATTGATCAGCTGTTAGCAAGGATTCATCCAGCCTAGCAGTTCACCTTGGGGTTGTCCGGTACTCTTTGTCAAGAAGAGGGATTCTACCGTGCCTCGTCTAGTCTCTGACTATCGACCGTTGAATGCGGTGACAATCAAGAACAAGTATCCTATTCCTCGCATCAATGATCTGTTGGATCAGTTAGCTGGTGCAACGGTATTCTCCAAGATGGATCTGAGGTCAGGCTACCATCAGATAAAAATCAGAAAGGAGGATATCCAAAGACGGCATTTGTTACTCGCTATGGCTCATATGAGTATACCGTCATGTCCTTTGGTCTCACAAATGCTCCAGCTACTTTCATGAGGCTCATGAACTCCATCTTCATGGATTATCTTGACAAGTTTGTCGTCATTTACATTGATGACATCCTTTATTCCAAAACCAATGAAGAGCATGAGGAACATCTTCGTTTGGTTCTGACACGACTTCGAGAACACCGCCTCTATGCCAAGTTCTCCAAGTGTGAGTTTTGGTTGGATAATCTCGTCTTCCTTGGTCATGTGATATCCGCTAATGGTGTGGCGTCATTCCTGACAAGATTCAGTCCATTTTGGATTGGAAAACTCCAATGTCAGTCAAGGACATTCGAAGCTTTCTCGGATTGGCGGGTTACTACCGCCGATTCATCGAAGGTTTCTCCAAGATAGCCAAGGCCCTGACTGACCTTCTCAAGAAGGATAAAAAGTTTGTATGGTCGGCCGAAGCTGAAGAGAGCTTCAAAACACTGAAAGCCAAGCTCACGTCCGCTCCTGTGCTTGTCCTGCCGGACACAGCAAGGATTTCGTCGTCTTCTGTGACGCCTCTCTCAAGGCTTGGGTTGTGTTAATGCAAGATGGCCATGTGGTGGCATATGCTTCTCGCCAATTGAAGCCGCATGAGCACAACTACCCAACTCATGATCTAGAACTTGCCGCTGTGGTCTATGCTTTGAAGCAATGGAGACCATACCTGTTTGGTAACCGTTGCGAGATCTTCTCGGATCACAAGAGTCTGAAGTACCTCTTCACCCAGCCGGATTTAAATCTCAGGCAAAGGCGTTGGTTGGAGTTAATCACGGACTATAATGTGAGTCTGAACTATCAACCCGGCAAAGCAAACGTCGTGGCTGACGCGCTAAGTCGGAAGTCCTATTGCAACAATCTGATGATTGAAAGGCCCAACCTGCCCTCCATGAAGAGTTCTCTCGTTTGAACTTAGAAATTGTTCCCTCTGGCTACCTTGCAAATCTGGAGATCAAATCTACTCTTGTAGACCAGATTAAGGATGCTCAAACGTGACAAGGGTATTCTAAAAATCAAGGAGAACATTGCTAGCGGGAAGGCCAAATGTTTTCTGTCAATGAATCCGGAGTTGTTTATTTTGGTGACCGCTTGGTGTGCCAAAGAAACGAAAATTGAGGGAGTTGATCCTCCAAGAAGCTCATGAATCTCCTCTCTCTATTCATCCCGGTAGTACCAAAATGTACCAAGACCTTCGGCCACAATTCTGGTGGACTCGGATGAAACGGGAAATTGCTAGGTATGTTGCTGAATGCGACACCTGTCGACGGGTAAAGGCTGAACATCAAAGGCCTGCCGGCACTCTTCACCCTATTGCTATTCCCGAGTGGAAATGGGATGAAATTGGTATGGACTTCATTACTGGTCTGCCGAAGTCTCCAAAGGGACATGATGCCATTTGGGTCATCATTGATCGACTATCAAAAGTGGCTCACTTCCTCCCCGTTCGTGTGGACATTACAGCTGCCAAGTTGGCAGACCTGTATACCTCTCGTATCGTCGTCCTTCACGGCATTCCCAAGAAGATAATTTCTGATCGTGGAAGCCTATTCACCTCCAAGTTTTGGACTAGTTTCCAAACTGCTATGGGAACTCGTCTTAACTTCAGCACCGCGTTCCATCCTCAAACTGATGGTCAGACCGAAAGAGTGAACCAAGTTTTGGAAGACATGCTTAGGGCATGTGTAATCTCTTTTGGCAAGGATTGGGAAAAGTATCTCCCTTTCGCGGAGTTCTCCTACAACAATAGCTATCAAGCTAGTCTGGGCATGGCTCCATTTGAGGTTCTCTATGGAAGAAAATGCCGCACTCCTCTAAATTGGTCCGAGACCGGAGAGAGGGCACTCTTTGGTCCGATATTATCAATGAAGCTGAGGAGAAGGTTAGAATCATAAGGAGAATCTGAAGATTGCTCAGTCTAGGCAGAAGAGCTACTATGATAAGCACCATCAGGAAATTCACTATGAAATTGGTGATAAAGCTTATCTCCGCGTCTCTCCCCTTCGTGGCGTTCGCCGCTTCGGAATCAAAGGGAAATTGGCCCCTCGCTATGTTGGCCCTTTCACCGTTCTGGCCAAGCGAGGAGATCTTTCTTATAAGTTGGAGTTACCGGTCATCTTCCCAATGTACATGATGTGTTTCATGTCTCTCAACTTCGCCGGTGTTTCAAAGATCCTATCCATGGGGTCAATCATGAGGAGCTGGATCTCCAGGAAGATCTTACTTATCGCGAGCATCCTATCCGTGTCCTGGATGAAGCCGAAAGGAAGACCCGTAACAAGACTACCAAGTTTCTCAAGATTCAGTGGTCGCACCATTCCGAGGAAGAAGCGACTTGGGAAAGAGAGTCTAGTCTTCGTGAGGAGTATCCCGATTCTTTCCGCAACCTTAGAATCTCGGGACGAGATTCCTGTAAGGGGGGTAGAATTGTAACAGCCCGAAGTTTGAGAACCTAAAAACCTGTGTAATTTTTCCACTTTTGTGTTCATTGCATCATGGCATCATGCATCATGTTGTTGCTAGGGAATTGTGCTAGGGAATTGTTGTTGTTGCTAGGGAATTGTGGTTGTTGCTAGGGAATTGTGGAGGTTTGGCAACATTTAAAAACCAAATTGCCAAATGTGCTTCAACAAATTTCAAAACCGTGAAAGCACTCAAACTTACAAAACATAATTACTTGACATCTTATAATTGTCAAGGAAGCTTCAAGAGTCCAAAATAATATTTTGAAATTGCTCTAAAAATATTAAAGGAGCAACACTTTTGAATTTAGCAAAATGCCATATCCCACCTTTCTAAACAAAAGTGGTTCAAAACAATTTATTTGGAGGCGCCAATTTTTGTGGACCTTCCACATGATATGAAAAGGCCACACAAATTATTTCATATTTTTCTAAAATGTTTAAATGCCCCAATTAAATCAGAGAAGTACTACTGGTTTTTAAAAAGAAACATAAAAGGGCTTCTTTGTAATTAGAGGAGGACCTATCGGTGATGAACAAATTTTCTCCAGGGGGTTATCCGTGAAGTGGTCGTCTCTCTCCTGGGCACTGTCGCCATGCCGCGCCGTGGCCGCGCTCGCACGACGCCCGCGCCAGGGCCCCCCCTGCTTGCTCTCCCCTGCGAGGAGCACGCCTCCACGAGCCCCACTACCTCACCTGCTCCCCCACCCCGTATTTGCTCACCTGCTCCTTCCCTCTCTCTCTCCCCACGGAACCGAGCTCGCCGCGCCATGGCCGTGCTTGCCGCCGTCGACTGAGTAGCTCCCGAGCGAAACGGAGACCGCAGGAACTCTGCCTCGGCGTCCTCTCCGTCCTCACCGAGGGAATCGAGCCGAGGCGCTGTGAATCGCCGCCGCTGCCCGCCGAGCACCGCCGCGGGAAATACGCCACCCTCTGTCCATCTCCGACCACGCCGAGCGCATCCACGAGTCCAGGGTGAGCTGCTGTCCTCCCCAGTGCCCTCCACCCTCCCTCTCTCGCCCTGTGTCGCTGGCACCCACACGCCACCGTGCGCCGCCGGCTCTCCCGCTCGCTCGGATAATCCGAGCTGAGGAAATTCGGATTATCCGAACCACGCCAGTACGGGTTCGAGTTAGTCCTTAGAAAATTTTTCCAAGCTTCGGTGCAGTCGGATAATCCGGTTGAGAAGAATTCGGATTATCCGAAGTTCATCAGTAGGCGTTTCGTTCCCGTCCTTAGCCGAATTTGGGGTCTGTTCTTCTATCGGATATTCCGATTTCTTAAAATTCGGAAATTCCGAAATTGCCCAGTCCCAAAATATCCCTGTTTAATTTAATTTCTTTTCTTGCTTTTTTTGGTTAAGTAATCCGAGGGTTGTTTAAAATAACTGGTAATCAGGGTATAATTTAAAGGAGGGATTGAGATGTAATAACCGTTATCGTTTCGTCAGAAATTTGTGTGGATTATACCAACGTGATCATAAAAATGTGAAATAACCGAAAGCATCTTCTTCATACATGCCTAATCACCGAAACCCTGCATCTCATCTCTGATCATGGCTTGTCATCTACAAGTGAAATCCTAGGGTCTCGACTACCGGAATTAATAAGTAAGACAATTCATGACCTAAATTCACGGTATATCCGGATGCGGCCCTCTAAGCACCCGAACTCCGTTTAATCGAATTAGTCGAATCATCCTCCTCCCGGGATTTAAAATGCCATGTCATCATGTGTTTGCGCACTGCATTTGTGAAGCATGTGTGGTGATTGATTGCTTTTCCGTTGCTATGCTTCGATAGATCAAGCAGCCGGGTTACGCCTCAATACCCCGAAGAGCCGTACTACCAGCACGTTGAGCAAGGCAAGCGTAATCCCCCCTCTGAGCATATCTTATCCTATGTTTCCGCAACTATTTTCTCCACTATAATATTGCATGCGGTTCCAAATGTCAATTTTATTGGATTAGAGTATCCTATAGTTGCATTAAGTTTCCGATGCCAATACCTGTTTTCCCTCCTATTATCCATAGGTTTGTATTGTTGGACTGAGATACTTACTATGCTATGTTGATGCTTAGCCATGCTTAGTTAATTGCATAGCTATACGATGGATGGTTCATGTTGGAGACAGGTGATGAGATGAGAATGATGGTGGATAAATTGTGGTGACGGATAATAAAATGCTTAAAGGTGGGATGAGAGGCCACTGTGGTTGTGGTGTTTTGTCTCGTTCTCGCCGCCTAGGTGCGAGTTCTATACCTCTTGAACCAAGACTGAGCGTGCAACCATGCGTGAGGCCTATGCATTTGCAGGAACCCTCATAGACTAAATAACTCGGCGGGGCTAGGCAGGGTCCTCTAGTTCGGGCTTCCATTTGCGCGTGCGTGATGATGGTGGTATGAACTGGGATGAGGATGGTGGTGTTAGGAAAATGAGTGGCCGTGGGGCGGGTGTTGCAGGCACTGGCTGCCCTGCCGCCACTGATGATCCTGGAAAGTCCTTAACGAGGGAGAAGTCGACACCGCTCCCACCCAGCCGGTTCTCCAAGGAAGAGAGCTAAAAGCTAGGTAATGGGCCGGACGGTACGCGTGGCAAACATTTGTACACCCCTGCAGGGTTAAATCTTTTCGAAAAGCCGTGTCCGCGGTTATGGACGAACTTGGGAAGTGAAGGTAAGATCATAGAATAACTTTAACGGAATGATTAAAAACTGGGTACTAGAGGTACCACTCACAAATGCAAGGTGAGCTTCCTCGAGGGTGATTCGGGGAGGTGTCTTTGATGAACAGGTACAATGGTTGAGGATGGTTGATGATGAGTAAGGTGATGAAAGAAAGAGTTACTTCTTACCTCTTTTTAAAATACTCTGAATAGTCGATGCCTTTGAGTTATGTTTTCATAAATAAAATCAGCTTTATGCAAAACAGCCATATAACTTTGAAAGCCTCATCGAGCTAAAGCTCTATATATAATCTTGCGAGTTCGTCGAACTCAACGTCGTTTGTTTTGTTTCAGAGGAGGACTTCACCGACCTCGAAGGTGGGTTCTTTGTGGACGTCGACGAGTAGTCTGGGGTTCCCAGGTGGCAGCTTGGGACATCCCAGAACAGCTGGCGCTGGATGTTTCTTTGTAGGCCTCTTAGGCCATAATCTGGATCTTGTTGTTTAGAACAACTTAATTTGCTTCCGCTTGTTGTAATGTTGGGTCTGTGACCTCTGGTTGTCATTTCTATCTTTCTCTATTATAAGAGTTGAACTATAATGATTTGTGTCGTAGAGTCTGTGATGTGCCAGTTGTTCCACAAGTCTTGATCTCTCTATTATGCTTTGATGATGGTTCTGGTGGTGTCGGATAACCGGAGACACAGTATCACTGTATAGCAGTCGGGTCGGGGCGCCACAATAACACACTTCACAACAACAAGAGAGGCTCACGGAATTGAAAAACTTATCTTTTATTCCTTGGCGACGATTCTTACACCCTTATATAGAACACTAGCCCCTTGGGCGTGCTTAGTTGACTCGAACTATCTGCGATTCATGTTCGTATTCAGGGGTAGAATTTCCGGAGATTCTCGATGTTCCAGGCGTTGCCCTCCGGCCTGCCTTTCTCGTCCTCCAGATAAACAACTCCGGGTCTCAGGGTATGCGTCACCCGATAAGGTCCTTCCCACTTGGACGACAACTTGTTCATGTTATCAAGTTTCTGCTTCTTGCGGAGAACCAGGTCTCCGGGTTCCAGTACCCGTGAACGGATATGGCGATCATGATAGCGGCGGAGCCCTTGCTGGTATCGAGCAGATCGTAAAGAAGCTCGACACCGCACCTCTTCCAGGAAGTTGATGTCATCAATCCTCCTCTCAGCTTGTGCGTCTTCATCATAGGCAAGTACCCGGGGGATCCATGCCTGAGCTCTGTTGGCAAGACGGCTTCGGCTCCATAGACAAGGAAGAATGGTGTTTCTTGAGTGGCTCTGCTTGGTGTGGTTCTGAGGGACCACAAGACACTTGGTAGATGCTCAATCCAGTTCTTGCCCTTGTCTTCTAACTTGTCAAAGGCCTTGGTCTTCAAACCCTTTAGGACCTCCGCATTGGCTCGCTCCACTTGCCCATTGCACCTTGGATAGGACACCGAGGCAAAACACACCTTGATGCCCAGCTCTTCACAGAAGTTGAGGAAGGATCGGCTTGTGAACTGAGAGCCATTGTCCGTTATGATTCTGTTGGGTACTCCGAAGCGGTACACGATCCCTTCAATGAACTTGATGGCTGCTTGAGCTGTCTGCCGTGGTACTGGCATCACTTCCACCCACTTTGTGAACTTGTCGATGGCCACGAAAAGGTATTCATGGCCCCCGACAGACTTCGGTATCTTTCCCACGATGTCCAGCCCCCAGACCGCGAACGGCCAGGAGATTGGAATTGGCTGCAGAGCTTGCGCCGGCTGATGTATGTTCTTCGCATAGTACTGGCAGGCTTCACAGGTCTTGACTAGCTGCTCGGCATCACTGAGGACTGTTGGCCAGTAGAACCCGTGACGAAAACTTTACCCGCCAGTGATCTTGATGCCACATGACTTGAACATGTGCCCTCGTGGATGTCCCTTAGCAGTACTTGGCCTTGTTCTTGAGGAATGCAGCGGAGCTTGACTCCGTTGTCCCGTCGCCGGTAGAGCTCGCCGTCGATCATGACGTAGAGCTTGGCTTGACGAGCCACCCGCTCGGCGTCGTGGTCATCCTCCGGGAGGGCGTGCTCCATGATGTACTTGACGATGTCCCGGGCCCAGGGTGGGTGGGTTCCTTCCACCGGTAGCACCATCCGACGGAAAGAAAGCATAGCTTCCTCCGCCAGAGGGCTGCCGGGTCTTGAGCTTCTGGGCTGGCTACCCGTGTTGTCGAGGTAGAAGGGTCGCCAGCCCCCGGCGCAGATCTTGCCGCGAGCCTCTCGGGTGGAATCGAAGGTCGCCTGAGGACCTCGATGTAGATCCCGGGAGGCACTGGTTCTTGCTTGGACGCCACCTGCGATAGCTCATCCGCGGCCGTGTTTTCTCCCCGTGGGACGTACACAGCCCGGAAGTTGTCGAAGCGCCGCTGCAGCTTCCAGACCTCCTCGACGTATGGTGCCATCTGAGGGCACGCGTACTCCTTGTTCACTTGTTTGATGACTAACTGAGAGTCACCCTTGACGACGATCTTGTTGATGCCGAGGCCGATGGCAGCACGAAGTCCTGCGAGCAGGCCCTCGTACTCCGCCGTGTTGTTGGAGATGTTCCCTTGGTAGTGCATCTGGACGACGTACTTCAGCCGGTCCCCGGTTGGTGAGGTTAGGACAACCCCAGCACCTCCTTTCCCCTTGGTGTAGGAGCCGTCGAAGTGCATGGTCCAGGCGCTAGGATCTTCCTTCCCGGGGAGGCAGGTTTCCTCTTCCGGGTCGTCGAACGCCGTCTCGGTCCACTCGGCCGTGAAGTCCGCCAGCGCCTGACTCTTGATGTTGTCCGTGTGCTCGAACTTGAGACCGAAACCTTGAAGCTCCATGGCCCACCATGATATGCGACCAGTGGCAAGTGGGTTCTCCAGGGGGCTTCTTAGGTTGTACTTGGATACCACCGTGATGGGATGGCTTTGGAAGTACGGCCTCATCTTGCGGGAGGCAATGAGGATTGCCAGCAGCAGCTTCTGCATCATGGGGTACCGCTCCCGGGCGTCGCGCAGCACTGCGCTGACGAAGTAGACCGGGTGCTGCACCTTGCGGGTCGCCGAGTCCTGAGAGGGCTCGGCTTCCTCCACGTCGACGTCTTGGGGTGGGGACGAGGTAGCCCCCGGCGAAGTCTCGTCGGAGGGAGATTCTCCATTCCGACGGGCTCCGCCCGTCCGGTAAGGTTGCAGTGACGTCAGGATCACGAGACCCCTGGTCACCCGACAGCCTTTTCTTGCATGGTTGTCCCGGGAGAGAGTTCCCGGGTCGCTTGCCCTTGATCTTGCTTGACTTCTTCGGAGGAGCGTCACGCTCTACCACAAGCACAGCGCTGATCACCTGGTTGGTGGCAGCAATGTACAGTAGTAGGGGCTCCTTTTCTTCTGGTGCCACGAGGATTGGTGGCGAGGCGAGGTAGCGCTTAAGGGACTGCAGGGCTTCCTCGGCCTCGGAGGTCCACTCCACGGGGCCTGACTTCTTGAGCAGCCTGAAGAACGGTAAGGCCCGCTCCCCAAGCCTTGAGATGAAGCGCCCGAGTGCAGTGATGCACCCGTTGAGGCTGTACGTCCTTGACCCGCCGGGGCGCCTCCATGCGCTCGATTGCCTTGATTTTGTCCGGATTCGCCTCGATCCCTCGGTGAGAGACCAGGAAACCCAGCAGCTTGCCGGAGGGGACCCCGAACACGCACTTGTCGGGGTTGAGCTTGAAGTTGACCCGGCGGAGGTTCTCGAAGGTCTCGTGCAGGTCTTGGATGAGGGAGTCCTTGTACCGGGTCTTGACCACGATGTCGTCGATGTACGCTTCAACGTTGCGGCCCAGCTGCGGCCCAAGGCATGCTTGCATTGCGCGCTGGAAGGTAGCGCCGGCGTTCCGGAGGCCAAAAGGCATCCGGGTGTAGCAGTAGCAGCCCTTGGGAGTGATGAAGGCCGTCTTCTCTTGGTCCTCGAGCGACATCATGATCTGGTGGTACCCGGAGAAGGCGTCCAAGAAACACAGCAGCTCGCACCCGGCCGTGGAGTCCACGATCATGTCGATCCGCGGCAGGGGAAAGGGTCCTTGGGACAGGCCTTATTCAGGTCTGTGAAGTCGATGCAGAGTCTCCACTTGAAGGTCATGGGCTTCGGTACCACCACGGGGTTGGCCACCCAGCTTGGATGGGGAACCGACCGGATGACACCAGCTTCTATCAACTTGTCCACCTCGGCGATGATGAATTCCAGCTTTTCCTTGCTTTGGTTCCGGAGAACCTGCTTCACGGGGCGAGCCCCCGGATTGACCGCCAGTTTGTGCTCGATCACCTCCCTTGGAACGCCGGGTAAACCTGACGCCTCCCACGCGAAGACGTCAGAGTTTTCCCGAAGGAAGGCGACGAGCGCGCTTTCCTATTTGTCGGTGAGGCGGGCGCCGATGGTGATGGAGCGAACTCCGTCGCTGGTTAGCGCCACCTTCTTGGTCAGCTGCGGATCGCCATGGAATGGCGCCTTCTTGGGGGAGTAGATGTGGAGCCCCCAGGTGCCCTTCGCCCCCGGGGAGAGCCCCATCATCATCCTCCTGTACACCTTGAGGGACATCCGCCATGATTGCCACCGTCTGGTGACCTTGACTTTGATCACGCCCCATGGCGTCGGAATCTTCAGCATGTTGTAGGCGAAGTGGGAGACGGCCATGAACTTGGCCAGAGCAGGTCTGCCAAGTATGCCGTTGTACGGTAGCGGGTGTCGGCGATATCGAAGACGATTTCCTCGGTGCGGAAGTTCTTGGAGTCGCCGAAGGTGACCGGAAGGGTGATCTTCCCGAGGGTCGAGTAACACTTCCGTTCATGCCTTGGAACACCCCGGTGTCTTGCAGGCGAGACAGGGGAATTTGAAGGATAGCCAGGACCTTCGCCGTCAGCAGTTGAGGCTGGAGCCTCCGTCGACCAGCATCTTGGTGACCTTGTAGTTGTGGATGACGGGCGACACGATCAGCGGCAGGGTCCCGACCCCGGCAGTGTTGGCAGGGTGGTCTTCTGGGTCGAAGGTGATGACTTGACTGGACCAGTCCAGGGGCTTGGACGGAGCAGAAGCAACCGCGTTCAGCTCCCGGACAAGTCTCTTGCAGGCGCCGTTGGAGGGAGGCAGAGAAGACCCTCCGTGGATGCACCCGACAACTCCAGTGACTTCTTGATACTTGCCGCTGTTGCCTCCTTGGGGAGCCGGAGCTTCCCCGTTGCCGCCGTGGTCGGCCTCCGGACTGTTGTACCCGCGACCTTGACCGCCGCGTCCTCCTCCGCGGCCCCCGCGACCACCACCTCGGTTCCATCCACGGCCGCCTCCGCCTTGGCGACCCGTGGGACAGTCACGAGCGATGTGCCCAGCAGTGCCGCAGTTGTAGCAACCGTCTTGACTGACCCCGTCAGCTCGGCGTTGCTCCCGGATGGCGAGGTTCTTGAGCATGCGGCAGTCCTTGAGCAAGTGGTTGCCTTCTGGATGGATGTGGCACCAGGGATCACCTTCACCTTCTTCCTCGGAAGTCGGCGAGGGCTTGGCCTTCTTCGGAAGAGGCTCGGTGACGAAGATCCGCTTGTCGGGTCCAGGGTCCCGCTTCTTGTTCTTGGCTGGAGTGGCCTTGTCCTCGGGTTCATCCTCCCCGGGGAACTTGACTCCTTCTTCAGCTCGAGCGCACCGATCTGCAAGCTCCCAGAGCTTACGAGCAGACTCGACGCGATGGATGCTCAGCTTCTCGCGCATCTTGGGGTTACGGACGTTGGCGTGGAAGGACTGGATCACCAACTCCTCCTTGATGCACGGGATGGTGTTCATCTTCTGGGTGAAGCGCTGGATGAACTTGCGGAGAGTTTCACCCGGCAGCTGCTTGAAGTCGTGGAGATTACTGGGAGCCCCCGGGCGCTCATACCCGCCTTGGAAAGCCCCCAGAAACTGCTCCTTCAGTGCCCGCCAGGAACGGATGGAGCACTTGGGAAGGTTGAGAAGCCAAGTCTGGGCATCTCCCTTCAGGGCCAACGGGAACCAGTTGGCCATCATGACCTTGTCGGCCCCGGCAACCATTGCAGCAAGAGAGTAGATCTGCAGAAAGTCCCGGGGGTTCGTGGTGCCGTCGTAGCGGAGAACGTCGATCTTGAATTTCTTGGGCCAGTTGAAGTGGCGGAACTCGGGGGCGAGGGTGAGGCAGCCTTCGGCGAGGTCGATGCCCCGATCTTCCCGGCGGTGACGTTCTCGGCGACGCTCGATGCGGGTGCGCATATCCTCGTTCTGACGGCTGTTGAGCTCGTCACGAAGATCTGGGTTGCGCGAGGTAGACGATCCGATGGAGATGGCCTCGCCGTGCTCGCGGTTTGGCCGATCAGCCATCGGTGGCGCGGTGCGAGGAGGCGCCGTCTTAGCTTGACGTTCACCACGAGGCTGGCCTCGCGGATCACGTGTCCTGTCTTGTGCTGCTCCGGGATCGTCGACGGTGGGAGCTTGAGTGGGTTCGACCCATGGACCACCATCGGCGAAGTCGAGGAGCCTCTCGACGCGAGTCCTCCATTCTTGATAGACCTTGGGATCGCCGCTGCTTGGAGGGAACTGCATCAGGGCCTTGGCAGCTACTAGAGCATCATGGCGAGCTTGCGCGTCCGAAGGCGAGTGCGCGGAGGTCTTGCTCTTGGATGCTCGTGGATCCCCGCTGGGGCGAACGCCGTGGTTCCCTCCTCCAGCGGTGGTCTCCTTGCCAGCGCCATTGCAGACGCTCTTCTCCCCCGAGCGAGGAGGAGGCATGGTGGTGCCCTTTGGAGCCGCCGCTCCGCCAGGGCCGTTGTCCTTGTCGCGACCGTCCACTTCGTCCGGCGCCACCCTCTCCATGGGAGGTGGGGACGGAGAGACGCTCCGCCGTGCGCCAGCAGCGCGACGTTCAGCTGAAGCTTGAGTGCGTGAGGGAGAAACAGGCCTGGACGCTGCAGGGTCTCCCTTCTTCTTCGGTGGCATGCTTGACGAAGAACTTGCCGATGAACTTGATGAAGAAGAAACCAGCGCTTGCGCCCCCTACCTGGCGCGCCAGATGTCGTGTCTCGATGCACGGACACCGGGAGTATAGGATACCCCCTTTTAGGTTCGGCACGGGGTGCGAAGGAGGCTGAGAATCGTCTTCTCGGGCGGAGTCTAGATCAAGCTCTCCTCTCCACGATCAAAGCATGCAACCAAAGGGACACAAGGAGCTACCCAGGTTCAGGCCGCCCGGAGGCTAAAAGCCCTACTCCTGCATGTCTGGATTGATGGGTTCTTCATAGTGTAGCTTACAATGGAACCTCCCGGATGGGGTACCCGGAAGGGTTTTGGCTGGAGGTAGAAGAAGGACAGATCCTGACCCGGAGGAGATCACCTTCCCTCTACCTTCGCAGCCCTCACTAGTACAGAACGACACATCGGATACCCCTCTATGGAAACGGCAGGTGTTAGGCAACGGAGAATCGCGCTTTCCGCGCGGCCGGTGCGTACAAACCTGACCAGGCCCGCCTACATTGGCAACGGACCCTTTCCAATCTCCGTCACCTATTATATTGGCAACGGTTAATAAAATTGTCCGTTTCCAATATTTGCCTCTATGGTAACGGATAGAATTTTCCAACCGTTGAAAATGTTGATACGTGGAGGCTAGCGAATGGGCAGATGGGGAGGTGGGCGGAGCAGACCCGCGAGTATAAATGGTGAGAGGTACCAGCAGCGGTCTCTTTGAAGCCCCAGTCCATCGCCTACAGTTATTCAAACTTCGCCAGATCCCCTCCGTCCAAATCCATGGCGAGAGGTACCAGCAGCGGTCGTGGCCGTGGACGAGGGCGAGGCCGTGGTAGGGGGTGTCGTGGTGGTATCACGGCAGATGCCATAGGATGGCTAAAGTGTGGGGCCGCTGGACGCTGGTGGAATCCGGGAGGGGGCTAGCGCGCTAAGAAGCACACACGAAGAACACACCAGCACACCAAGATCTACCCAGGTCCAGGGCCCTCGTGAGGAGGTAAAGCCCCTACTCCTGCCTGCCTCTCTCTGTATATCTTGGTATCACAAATACAAGCTTGCTCCTTGAGCTGTATCACACTACAATGGTGAGAAGCACAAGGATGGAGATGAAGCTACGGGTGGAAAGATTGCTCAGGGCACCGTCCCTCACGCAGGAGGGGATAAGGGCACATATATAGGCTAAACCGGGTTACCGGAATACCCCTTGCAACGGTCACTTCTCCGTACCGGCACTGCAGACACGCACGCCTGCACGTCATGATTGTCTCTGCACAGTGGACAGGACGTGGCTTGCCCATGTCCTGTCCCAAATCTCTGCTCCAAAGTACGCCCGAGGTCAGCGACAAGACAGGGCCTGCCCACGCCTCTGCCTCGCAGTCTGTCCCCGGATAACCCGGAGTCAGTGGTGGAATGATGGCCTGCCATCTCGGTCTCCTGCACGCCCCCGTGTCAGGCGCTTCCGTGTCAGGCGCTCCCGTGCCAGACGGGATATGACAGGAGCATTGACCTCTGCCCGACACAAGGATAACCCGGCATGGAAATGCCAGATCCTCCTTCCTCAAATATCCTTCCCTGCACATAAGAAAACACACAAGCTACCGACATACATATGTCGGTTACGTTATCTCGGATCCTTATCTCGGATCCCGTGTCTCGGTCGACACATGCCGGCTGTCACCAGCATGGTATCTCGGCCCCTTCAGGCCTGGGTTAACTCGGTACGCTTGTGTCGGTTTGCACCTACACCGCGCTCCTAAGTCCAGGTATGCCGGCCTTTACTGTAACCAGGCCCACACCAGGGCATAGCTTTTACCACACCATGACCCTACCCGGGGGTAGCCCCCGACAGGCGGCGCAGCGACAATGCCATGCCGTCAGTGTCGTCCTCACCGTCCTCTGAAGACATGTCCCCGGCGAGAGGTACCATCAGCGGTCGCGGCCGTGGACATGGGCGCGGCCGTGGACGAGGGCGCGGCCGTGGTAGGGGGCGCAGCCGCAATGCCACGCCGTCGGTGTCGCCCTCACCGTCCTCTGAAGACATGTCCCCGGAGCTGCGCGGCTTCGAGTTCTTGGTTATCCTGTACAAGGGCATCGAGAGCCGCCTGAGGCTCCCGAGGGCGTTCGCAGAGAAGCTCCAAGGCATGGTGGCAGCTACCATGCATCTGAAGATGGAGGACTACGAGAACGGCAGCTGGGCGGTGAAGACGGCCGTGAGTGCCAGGGGGAATTTGTACCTCGGCCAGGGATGGAAGTCATTCGCCCAAGCGTACAAGCTTGAGCAGGGGCACTTTTTGTGCTTCGAGTTCGACGGCGACAACGGGTTCTTCATCAAGATCTTCGACGGTACCTTATGCCGGAGGGACGCACTCGTGTATAGCGACGACGAGCCCGAGTCTTCATCAGCAGCTGCTAGTAGTAGCATTAGCTAGTAGTAGCATATATGTAATCGTTTACTTCATTATCAAGTCCGTATGTAGTAGCATTAGCTGCTAAGTGGTCTCTGCGTTCATATGTAATTTAGAGTACCTGTTAGTAAGTTGGGTAGTAAGTTTACTCTCTCGCTGGTGTAAAGTCAATGGAAACGGTTATATAAAATGTCCGTTGCCAATGTGGTGCTTATATATACTGCCGGCTCGTTCTCATTATCACTCTCTCACTGTCTCTCTTCCAATCCTAGCCGCCGCACACTGTGGCTTTCAACTCTCCTCACTCTCTCTAATGGCTTCCTCTGTCGGCGCTTCTAGATCTGGCCATCGTGGCCGCGGCTCTAGCCGCCGCGGCAGCACCGTTCTAGCGGCAGCCCTTCGTGAGGGGAAGGTCGATCTGGAGGCGGCCATGCGTCCGCTAATGATGCGGCAGCGCCACCATCTGACGCCGTCCTCCTCCGGTGATGCCCGGCTTCTTCTGAGCCAGGCCGGTGTGGAGGAGGTCATTCATGAGGTGGTGGTGCAGCACCTCCGGCGGATCTACCAGCAGAAACCCATCTGGAGGAGGAAGTGGCCGATCTGGAGGAGGAAGTGGCCGATCTGGAGGTGGTGGAGGATCTGTAGGTGGTGTCTGATCTGGAGAAGGAGGAGGAGGTGGATGTCGACGAAGGAGAAGGAGGAGGAGGTGATTGCGTCGCAGCGCGCTGGTAGCATCTCAGCGCATCTGGCAGAGGCCTGCACCTCCTCGATCTCCCGCCGGGTGAAAGGTATAAATCTTTCTGTGACCGGCTGTGATGCCGATGAACTAGGTTCTACGTATGAGCATTTCATCACATAAACAAATTCCTAGTGCAAATTCACACATACATGTTCTGATAATTACAAACACTTATTGTTAAAGCACCAACTGTACAAACTAGTTAAACACCCACATCCAAAGCCTATTGCAATTCACCTACGGCATTCTTGCACCTAGGGCAGAGCATTTCCTGCCATGTTGGACGTAGCCTGTCCTTCAAGGTTAGGATCTTGCGATACAACTCGTAGGTCACGTACCCATCTATTGCTGCGTAGTCGAGGTTAACTTTGTGCAGCGGCATCCGCTCCCAAAAACCGTGCTGGTTGGATGGGAACTCCTTCTTCATGTTGGCGTATAATTTGTCGATGAGGTCTGCCGCTAGATCACCCATTCCGTCCCTCTCGTCTCCACCCTTGATTTTGTATACGAGTTGGATGTCCACGTAGTACTCCGGTGGAATGTGGAAGCCGACAGAAGAAAGCACCTTGCTGTCGTTGGTGATGTCCACGCTTGCGAAGGTGATATTCTTGCGTTCAAAGAATTTGCCCAACTCTGGACAATTCTTCTTGGACTTGCACCAGTGGAACACGAGGACATGCTGGCGCATGGCGAGTTGCAGGACAGCCATGCGCCGACGATCACGGGTGTACTCGATGTCAAGGCCGATGAACCGATGCTTCTCCTCTGCTAGCCATTCCTCGTACTTGTTGAGGATCCGCTCCACGGTATGCTCCTCGTTCGTGTACACCACCTCCAGAACGGTGCCGTGGGTATGGATGGTAGTTGTCTCTGTTATTCTGTTGCGGTCGTCCATGGCGGGTGGGGGATTGGGGTGGAACGAGGAAGAAGAGAAGGAAGGAATGCGAACTGTCTGCCACCAAACAGAGCAGTTCCTGGATATTTGCCGTTGATCTTAGCAGTTTCTCGAAAATGGCAACCGAACAAAGCAGTTGCAGGAAAATAGCCACCGATTTTTTTAATATCCAGATGTATTTTGTACATTTCGCTAATAGTTTTTTTTCTTTCACGCAGGAGTTTATTTCGGCAACACTGCATAAAAGTACCAATCTATCATTCCGAGAACCAGAAAACTTAAGGCAATGAAATTTCGTGGATACTGGTCTTGGAGTGGGTACTGCGACGACCGAGAGCTCATAGAAGGTGAGCTCCAAGTCAAAGATGGAAGGCTGGCTTAATTAAGCCAGCCTTCCATCTTGTTAGGTTAGTTGCTTATAGGTTTAGAGTTCACGGTTGTAGTCAAAGTGTAATAGGTGATATTACATTATGCCAATGTGTGATGGATATGATTGTAGTCAAATTGTAAAAAACAGTGATATTATTGTATACCAATGTAATGATGGCATTTGTTCTATGTTATGAATTGAATAACGTTTTATTGCATTGTGCAATCAGCCTTTCATGTATTATGGCATATAACCGAAATATGAGAAATGCTCAGTGCAAACGGGTGGATGGCAAACTCCGTATCTGATAAAGGAAAACTAAGGAAACGGAGGTCTGCGCACAACTGTTGCCAAATGGAGACCTCATCGGAAACGTTTTTGGCCTCCGTTACCGATGAAGGCCTTCACATCAGTGACAGAGGCGGGGACGCGGACCCTTTCTCCGTTGCCGAAGGGGTTTTTGGCCCGTTTCCGATGTGTCGTTCTGTACTAGTGCCTAGTCTAGTCTTGCTCTGGTTGGACTTGTGCATCGGTTCGATCTTGTGTTCGTCCGACCTCCCTCTCCTCCGTGCCTTGGTCCTCCTTTTATAGGCTAAGGGGTTGCCACAGGGTCACGTGAGGGGCACGAGGGACCTTCGGGGTGAAGGACCCTCCTCATCTAGTTTAGGAGGAGACGTGGCCTCTCCTCAGCCTAGTGTCTCCTTTGGGTTAGGTGGGAGCGTCCGCCTTGGGGTGGACAGGAGCTGACACCACCACGGGCTGTGCTTCCCGCCCGCGCTGCCTTCGCCTTGCTTCCCAAGTCTTCTGCGGTCTTCCAGCGTGAGGTGGAGAGCTTATCCACAGGGACGTGGGGAAGTACCCGAGAGGGAGCCTGGCCTCCTGCCGGGAACTCGGGCTCTCGGGTCCTTCCTGGCCTTCTTGCTTGGTTCGGGGACCCGGCAGGTCCCCAGGACCGGAGCCCTTTGTCGACGTAGGCCTTGCGTGTCCCGACGGTGAACCCGCCAGCTTGTCTTGAGTCTTGGTCTTGTCCATCTTCATCTTGGGCCCACATGGGGTGGACTCACTTTGGCAGCACTAGGGGAACCCCATGTTCCACTGCTGCGACAGATCGGGACCCTCATTGTGACAATGATCCCATGCTGGTTACGACAAGGTGGATATGTGGGGTTACGGAGAAGAACTTGGTATGTCTTGAGAATCTTATGCCGGACCAACCAACCACACCATGGAGTGTGAAGAGACCAACATGGATAAGTCTACTCCTGGGAAAAGTGGTGCACCTCTGCAGAGTGTATAAAGATTTGTGGCAGCTACACCCGTGTGCCTGGTAGGAACTACGATCGCGGCGGGAAAGAAGTATTAATTGACTCTCAAACCCATGAGGGCAGAGGAACATAGTTTTCAGACTAAAACCAATCTTTTCAACAAATGTTTTCAAAAACTTGCATCATGCCTACAACCTACGATCATGGCAATAGTTAGTCCATTCCAAAACAAGAAACTCTTATCTATACTATTTGAACTTACTGAATAACGTTGTTACTTACCCGTTCCTCGTTAACACCCTACTTAGACTGTGAAGAAGAAGGAAGCCATGACGACATGGATCAGAACCACGAAGGCAAGGATGTATACTATGAAGAACCTGATCTGTCTGGAGGAGTGGAAGGCGTCGACTACGTCATCGCCTATGGAGCAGATCCCAATGAAGAAGAATCCGAGGAGTGACTGAAGCAAGTCTAGTCTAATATTAGAGTGGGAATCTAGTTGAGCTATCATGGTTCTCGCAGTTTACTTTTACTAGTTGTTCACCAAGTCACACCAGTTGAAAGCAGTTCGTTTCATCTTCCACAACTAACTGAGGAAGAGGTTGAATTCTATATTCACTTTGGTTTGTAATATTCAGCAGTGTGTAATAATATATGGACTCGCAATGGTGTAAGTGTTATTTGCTCCCGAGCTCCAGTGCTCCCTCTATTTAAAAAAATTCAAAAATTATATTTTTGAGTTTCAAAAAATTCTGAAAAAAAATCATGGATGTAGCCAATGGTGTATCCCATAAACGTGCAAAATTTCAGTTTGAAATACTTTATAATATGGGCTATACAAAAATAACAAAATCTGGTAAAACTTAGAGATTGGAAAATAGCCATATTTAGATCCATAATTTGTCATTTTTGTATAGCTCAAAATACAAAGTATTTGGAGTTGAAATTTTACACGTTCGTGGAATATACTGTTGGCTACACCCGAATTTTTTTTCAGAATTTTTTGAATCCCATAAATATGATTTTCTAATTTTTAAAATTGGAGAGATCATTGGTGCCCGGGAGCAAAAAGTCTGTACTGCTCGCAATGTTTCTGTCGTACTACTCTGAGGGATGTTATACATATGTATGAGTACTTTCATGAGTGTTATGTCAACGACTTGCACACTACAACATGCAATGGTGTGCTAGGTCACCGCAGATCTCACATGCCTTGTTCTCACTCTTGCAGACTTAATCAGTGAACTTTGCTTGGTGTTTCTAATAATCAAGTTTGTGACCATTATCTCGCTTGATGTAGTGATATCTCACTGCTATAATATTCCCACTCATAACCGAGATGTGAGCATTAGAAAGTCGAAGTGAACACAATAATGTTTCCATTACAAGATTTCTACTCATGGTCAAAATCTAGGATTAACCCTAATAAATCGTTCGTTGGCCAAATGAGTAGTTAACAGTCCAAGATCACTCATGGTGCATCAGCTCGAAGGTTAGAGGAGTGGTGGTCTAAGAAAAATTAAATAGATATCATAAAGGGTGAGAACATCTTTGTTAGAGTGGACTTTCTTATTACAGTTTTACAACACCAAGCAGTTCACACATTAATTAAGCGCTAGTTCAAATATGAACAATGTGGGGATCAACAAAAGCCATACTTTAGACAAAGACAATTAATAACAAATTCAATCTTAGACTTTGTTATCCATAAAAGCATCCTTTAAGAATTTTTAAAGTTAAGACGGTGCACGTATAATCAAACCTAAAATAATGAGACTAGCATGAAAATAAAATTTAAGAGATCGATAACAAACTTAGCGGGGAGCGAACTTAAATGCAACTAGATAAATAATAACATCATATGAATCAAACTTGCAAGAGATACGAAGATGAGAATATTTTACCTTCTCTTGTTGGTTTGGTTTCTTGCTTACTCCTTCGGCCCGCCTCAAGCCTCATGACAAGGGGTTTTTTTAGGTATAAGGTGGTCGTATCCACCGCCCGAATAGATAGAAAGAGGTGACCCAGTTTATAAGGGAAACCGGGTCCTGATGGCGTGTAGTTCACACGTTCGTTGGGAGACCCCAAGAGGAAGGTATGATGTAGTGCAGCAGCAGTTTTCCCTTGAAATATGACCAAGGTTTATCGAATCAGGAGAACACGGAGGTTCTTCAGAAGGTTGTTGATGAGCGCCGTTACTCGATCACCAACGTGAAATCTGCACACAACACAACCAAACTATTTTGCCCCAACAAAACAGAGAGGTTGTCATTCTCTCTGGCTTGCTGAAAACAAAGGATTAAATGCACAGTGTGGAAAACAGTAGTGATTGCAAAAACTAATAAGGAACAGATGATTGCAGTAGGTGGTTTTATCAGTATGAGGGAAAATGGACCGGGGTCCACAGTTCACTAGTGGTGTCTCTCCATAAAAGATAACTAACATGCTGGGTGAACAAATTACAGCTGGGCAATTGACAAATAGAGAGTGCATGACAATGCAATATATGACAAGATGTTCATTATGAGATTTAATTGGGCATTACAACAAAGTACATAGACTTGCTATCCAACTCATCTATGCCTATATAATCCACCTTCAGGTCAGCATCCGCATCACTTCCTGTATTAAGTTGCAAACAACAGATTATTGCATGAAGTAAAGTGTGTAATGTAAACAATGCAAATGACACGTAGACAATGCATCATTGTTTTATCCCTAGTGGCAACAGCACATCCACAAGCTTAGTCGTTTCTGTCAACTCGAGCCCAGATTTCTGGAGGCATGAACCCACTATCTAGCATAAATACTCCCTCTTGGAGTTACAAGCATCTACTAGCAACGGAGAGCATGCAAGATCATAAACAACATAAACATATAGATTGATAAACAACTTACTCATAGTATCAATATTTATCGGATCCCAGCAAACACAACATGTAGCATTACAATAAGATGATTTTGATCATGTTAGGCAGCTCACAAGATCTAAACATGGAGGTACAAGGTGGAGAGACAACCATCTAGCTACTGCTATGGACCCGTAGTCCAGGGATGAACTACTCACGCATCACTCCGGAGGCAGGCATGGCGATGTAGAACCCTCCGGTGATGATCTCCCCTCCGGCAGGGTGCCGGGAAGAGCTTCAGAACCCTCCCGATCTAGGGTTGGCGACGACGGCGGCAGCGGAACTTTTCGTGGAATATGATCGGTGTTTTTAGGGTACGCGGAACATCGGGAATATATAGCCGAAAGGGCGGCGTCGGAAGGTTCGCGAGGCGGTCTCGCCAGGGCCCGGCACGGGCCCACCCTTGGCCGCGCCCAAGGGTGGCGAGGCGGCCTCGTGGCTCGTCTCCGTCTCCCCTTCTGGCTTCTGATCGTGTCGGTGAAAATATGAGCGTCCCTTTTTGTTTCGTCCAATTCCGAGAATATTTTGCGACTAGCTTTTCTGAAAGAGAAAAACAGCAGAAAACAGGAACTGACACTTCGGCATCTTGTTAATAGGTTAGTCCCAGAAAATGTATAAAAATGCTATGAAGTTTAAACAAAACATGTAGCAATTGATATAATAACAGCATGGAACATCAAAAATTATAGATACGTTTGAAACGTATCAGGTCCAAAAACCATACAAGCTGTACAAAAGAATTACACAGACGAGGCGACCCGCCGCCCACACGACCCAAGTCGAACAAACGCCACAAAACACACCACCAGCTCCGGGGCCGCCTCCCCGGCGTAACAACCAGATCAACCTTCGCATTGCCCGAAAGTGATCCAGTCATGGTCGACGAACCGTCTGCCCACGCAGTCTTCATCCAGGTTGCCACCAAAACCACCATGTACCGGGGCCGCCGCCCCGGAGTAGCAACCAGATCGACCTTCGCATTGCCCGAAGATGATCCAGTCAGGTCGACGAACCCTCTGCCCGCGCAGTCTTCATCCAGGTCGCCACCCAGACCCCCGCTAGACAACGGCTCTGCCTCATAGAACCATCGTAGCGTGGGAGACCGAGGCCGCCGCCTCGGCGTCCACCACCATCCGGGGCCGCCGCCCCGGCATCCGCCTCCCCCGGCAGCACAACCATGCAATAGGACACAAGTCTTCACCATCCGACGAAGGTCCGGGCCTCCAAAGACGATGCCCCCAAGGGGGAAGCGACGAAAACGCCGCCATTGCCCGCTCCGACAAAGCCAGAGCTAGGGCTTTCACCCGGAGGACCCAGTCGCGAGGTAGAGTCGGAGTTCCTCGGCGACGCCTCCAAGGAGGGGAGCGGCGTCCAAAGACGTCGTCGTCGCCGGCGATGACAAAGGTCGTCGCGAGGATTTCTCCTGGAATTCCGCCACACCCGCCACCCCTGCAACAGACCGCACGAAGCCGGCCGGCAGGTCAAAGGGAAGAGCATGCGCCGGTGCATCCGGACAGAGCCGCCGCCCACGACTTCACATCTCGCAAGGGCACCATCCCACCGACGCTGCAGCACCTCCAGCTGCAGGGCACCATCGCGGCGCCGCCGCGCCGCCGTCCTTGATCCCTGGCGCACCGCCACGGAATCCGCAACCAGAACGAATCTGGGACCACCAGATCCACGCCCGCGCCCAGCACAGCTCCGCCCGCCGGCGCCCACCGGCGCCACAGCACACCAGCACCCACCGCAGCGACCGAGAGCCGGGGCGGCCCGCGCCGGCCAGCCGCCGACCGTCGCCCCAGACGGACCGGCCGGCCACCAGCGCCTCGAGGAGAAACAGGAGCTTCCCCCACGGCACCTTTGGCACTGGGGGGGGGGGGGGGGGGGCCCGCCGCCACCGCGGCGCAGGGGCCGGCGGCAGGAGGAGTCCGGCGAGGGGGCTCGGGCGCCGCGCGACGGGGTCGCCCCGGTGTCGCCTGGGGCAGTGACACGGGGACGGGAGTTGGTTCTTGTTAACTGTGGTTTACAAGGGGTTTCTTTTTCAAGGATATAGACAAGGGGTTTGACCAATTGTTGATGCTCTTCTTCTCCGGCGACGGCGAATGTCGTAGGTGCTTGATAGTTGCTGCGAGAGAGGTATGCAGCTGTACAATCGGTTGTATTCGCCTAGTTTTCTATTACTTGTATTCGTGTCAACTATTTATTAGTACTATTATTAATGCAAGTAATGTATACCTACGGGTGTACATCGTAAAAAAAAAGTCAGACTTCCAAATCTGAGTTTTTTCTACGTTTCAAATCCACCCATAAATTTCTCCAAAGCTGAAGAGAACCGGCCTAACTAAGGAAACAAGTATCCTCTACGCCGTCTTTGTCCTCACCTCTGTCCTATGGATTCCCTATCAACGACTTGGCCGAGACTGTTGCCGAAACATGGAAAAGAGCTTCTTCACCAATCCCTCGTCGGCATTGCTGCTGCTGGCCCTCCTTCCGCTCATCCTACTAACCTTCAACTTGCTGACCAGTTGTGCTGCAGCCGGCCACGCTTTGGCCTGCTTGCTATTCTTCGTGCTGTCGTTGTTGACTGAATCTCTCCGTTTCTTTGACCTCGTAGACGACCGGTGGTCACTGCTGTTGTTCTGGCAGGGCAGCACGAGCTTGAGCACCTTCTTCCAGCTCCAGTCGCCTCCATATCCCAAGCATCTATACCTGACCTCCTGCAGGCTCGCCGCGCGCTCCAGCCGCCGTTGTCGTGGCCGACCAACGAATCCAGCTAGATAAATACGCCGAGAAACTTTACAAGTTTGGTCGAGTGAGCGCTGAGCGCTGAACCTACAAGATGGATTCTGTACTGCTTTGATATCGTGCCGTGGAGGAAGAGGATGCCGTACCGCAGGGGCCGGCTTGATGATGTCGCGCCGTGGAGGAGGAGGATGCCGTACGGCAGGGGCCGGCTTGATGATGTCGCGCCGTGGATGAAGAGGCGGCCTTGGGTGCGGCGGCAGCGCCGGCGTCGTTGCAGAAGTGGCTCTCAGCTGACGCGAGTACTCCAGCAGGTCGGCCCGGCGGTCCGATCCCTGTCGCGTTTCGTCGTGGCCTCTGCCGTGCAGATGGTGGTGAAGATGATGGTGATGACGGTGGTGGTGATGATGAATTTGTCGTGACGAGGCCCCGGACGCGGCGGCGCCGTCTTTGTTTCTTCTCGGCTTCGTCACGTAGAAAGTCACGAGCACGGCCCTCCCGTTCCCGGTCTGCTGCTTCTTCTTGCTATGCTTGCCCATCTTCATCACAAGCTGATAGAGATCGCTGGATAGAATCATGTCGTTTTGTATATATACCGCCCCTCTAGCTGACAAGTTCTTGTGCAGGTTGAAGATTTAGCATACGGCGTTATCGGTAATTCTGCCGGAGGATTCAAAGACCGTGCGTGTGCAGAACGGGCGGCTGCATCGATCGATCCGGCTACCAACGATCTCTCGTGTGACGATCGAACCGGGACCTGATTGGTTTCTGTGAAACTGCTCTTGCTCTAACTGCCAAAAGGCACCAACAGTCCAAAAGTACCTATCCACGGCACCGAACCCAATTCCAATGCTATGTACCAACTGTATTTGGACACATTTGGTCCTTAGAAAAATCTGGTGTCATCATCTAGTGTTGTAATCTCCACCGCATATCTATATGAACTCCATTACAGTTTCGTCAACTGATCCAGCTGGATTGTGATAGCTCCATACGTGTTGGATTTGGCTCTCATCAGACGGAAACCACCTACAAATTTGCGTGCAGAGATTTTTTAGAGTTGCAAAATGATTTTAAATTTGTTTCTCAAATAAAATAGTTTAATTTTTTTCTGGTAAAGGGAATATATTAATATATCAAAATGGTAAAACAGTTTAATAGTACACGCATCACATTTTTCTGCTTAAAACTACTTTACCATCATTTAGACCGCGGACCTAAGATAAGGAAAACGCTGGCGTTTAGGCGGATGACCAATTTTAAGGAAAACGTTGGTATTGAGGCGGAGGATCGCGTGTTCGTGTCCTCCGCCGCTCAACTCGCCACACGATCCAACTCCGTGGCCGACCAAAAGTAAACAACAAGGGCCCCACCGTGTGTTGCGTCCTTATGTCCGTACTGCATCGCTCATTGACCAGTTCTTCTACACCTTCCTCATCGCCAGTTCTCGCCAGACGACATTGCCGTCGGTACGCTGCTCCTCCCCACCATCTAGCCTCGCACCAGGGACGAAGGCCACCCAAACCCTCCTTCTCCCTGCCTCTCTAATTAATTAAGAAGAAGATACTTGCACAGTTAATTAACGAAAAATCGGGCTAAACCGTCAGAAACAGCCTCGCAGACCGTCATGAAACATGACAGCCTCGAGGGCACATATGGACAACTTAGCTACCCACATAAGCCCCAGACACACCACTGAGTCGTCATTGAGGTTGTCCACTAGTGTCATCGTCATCACTCCTCCATGATCCTGGGACTCCGACTTCACCGAAGAAAGTCTCGCCGCAGCGGCCTCGTGAAGCCCACGCGGGACTGTGTCAAACAGTTGACCCTTAACATGGAGGACTAACACCTCCGAATCAGCAGACGAGCTTTGAAGGGGAAATGGTTCTTTTTTGTTTCGGTGAAGCATTTCCGGGATCTAGAGTGGGACGGATTGGAAACATCTCTCTTTCTCGGGAGCTAGAGACGGGAGATTTTTGTCCAAAATCTTCCGGTAACGCTCAGCACTGTCCAAATTTTAAAGGGGCCAGGAATGTGCTAAGTGGGGCAATTCCAAGTGTCCTGTTTTTTTTTTATGGAATCCAAATCCTGCTGATTAACTTTGCTCAAATCGGAGTGTTCAACATAGACAGTCCCTACACTGTTCTTACTCAAAGCCCATCGAAAACCTTTCCTATACCATCAAACTGAGCCCACCAGTTCCACTTCCACAAACCTAAAGACAGGCGGGCCCATCCTACCATCCTCAAAGCCCAAATCCCTCTCTCTCCCTCCTCCAAACCTCAAACCCCACCACCGCTCCGCTCCGGCAGCACCTCGTCGCCGATGACTCGCATCACCGCGCCGGAGCTCTCGCCCTCGCCCCCGGACTCCCCGCCTCCCGCCCGCCGCTCCCCGGCCCCGCCCACCCCGCCCTCCCGCCGCCGCCACTCCCCGTCCCCGTCCCTCGCGCTCACCCCCTCCTCCGCATCCACATCCTCCTCGCGCCCCAAGCCCCGGCCGTCGCCAAAGCGGAAGTACGCGCCGGCCCAGTGGGTCCCCATCTCCTCCCACCCCGCCTTCGCGGCCCGCGGCGGCGGCGGCGGGGCCGCGTGGGATGCCGCCGGGTCCAGGCTCTACGTGTGGGACCCCTCGGCGCGCGGCGTCCGCCGGATATCCGTGCGGGTTCGCGACGAGAAGGACGGGGAGGAGGTCGCTGTGGAAGCCGCCGTGCCTTCCGAGGTGAAGTCACTTTCGCTTGTGGTTGCGTTTTCCTAGTAAGAGAGCCTGTGAATGAAATGCTAGGGATCGCATCGGTTCTCCCCGTAAAGTTTGTTGGGTTGCGTTATCTTCACTGGGAATGGCATAAGTTTGAGAAATTGCAATGGAGATTGGGGCAACTTGCAACTCACTACTACCTTAGTACTGCAAAAAAAAAAATGGGGAGAATTTTCTGCAGTGTGAAGGGTTGTGCAACTGAACATAGTGTGGAGCATCTGGATTTTTCTTGTGTTGGGGTCGTATATGAATTTAGGTAGTACTGTTCGCTACCCTAAGTACAATCTTTCCAAGGGGTTTGCACTGTGCTGTAGGAAGTATAATGTAGCATTTGATCTTTGTTTGGGAAGTCGTTAGTATGTTGTTTGATGGAGATAAGGGTGGGAAGAGGAGGGGTCTACCTTCCCATATATCCTACAGATATGAGGATATATGGTTTTAAGGTCCGCAACATTAAAGTTTCACTGAGCTCATTTTTTGTGTGAAGGCATATACTAGAACTATGTAAAATAAGTTTTAGGCATCCCAGTGGTACACAATATTAATTACCATGCTTATAGATATGAAAATGCACCATGTTTGTTGTGCATTTTGATGTTCTGGAGATTTGACGAGAACATAGATGGGGCAGGCATAGTTGTATATTTCTTATTTGCTTACCGGCTAAGCTGCAAAATAATTATTTACCGATTACCTCCTCACAATGGGGAAATTTCTATACCCACATCGTGATATGATAGCTTTTTTGGAAGGTGCATGTTCCTATGGCAAAAATATTCGCATTTCTATCTTTTTTTTTGTTTGCAGTAGTATTGCTTCATTTTATCTCAGTTTCGCCATGAAACCCTGTTATGACTGAATTGAGGGAAAACACACAGTTTTATGCTTCTACCCAAAGCTTGTGAAGCAGAAATTAACTATAAGTTGGAACACCGAGTATTCTTTCTCTACAGAGATGATTGTTCTGTACTTTCTTGTGTTGATGTAACTGATGTTGCTTCTTGTGTTGTGCAGCTGTTGATGCCGGAGATAGACCTTAGTTACGAGGTCACTAATATATCACTCAACACTGATGGTTCATCACTACTCATAGCTGGATCACATAACATAAATTTTTTCTATGTTCATGAGAGGGTATCAGAAGATGGTGATACAACCATTTGCAAGTATAGATCTTCATTACAACTTTATCTCATGTTCATACTGCACTCTTGCTCTTTTATTTCCTCAACGTTCTGAGATTATTCTAGTTATAAGTACTTTTCTTGCAATAAAAAATAAAATGAATGTAAAAATGTTCTTTTTATTTTCTAAGTACTCTTCTAATTGTGGTTTTCAAAAGGGCATCCACAGAGTTGCCATTCGGTCTTCAGTTTAGGTTAATTATATCTGTAGCTACTTTTTTTTCTTCTTCTGATGCCGTTTTTGACAACTTCATAATACTCTAATGTTTTCTCCCCCTATATTTGGCTACAGGACTGCACCAGTTGCTGCTCATATCTTACCTCGCCACAACGATGGAATAGAAGTGCTGCAGACATCCTGGCACCCTTTTAGCAGCAGCCATTTTGGGGTTTTGACATCAGATGCTGTTTTCAGGTAATCTAAATGGATTTTGATGCTACATGGACCAATGCTAATCTTAAGCTTGTTGGACCCGCAATTGTTGGAGTTAAATAATATATTTTCCTCCGTCCATTACCATATGATGTTGTCCTCTATCAAGTACCTTTTTTTCTGTGTGGCATCAAGTATCTTTATTTATGTCTTGATGCCCATTCTTGCCACTTTTTGAAAAGGACTGATACAGTATTCTTAAGTTAATTTTATTGAACCCTTATACTGAATTTTCTGTAAATTGTTCCCTGACTCTTTGATAGAAACCTAGAGCTGTTTATGCAGGTTATTTGATCTTTCATTTGATTTGTCGAACCAGAGCAGGAATTTTATTTGCAGCCAATTCTACCTGGAAGATGTCAGAATGCTTCGTCAATTTGTCCAGTGGCATTCTCATATGGGAGTGATCATCTGTGGGATAGATTTTCGGTACGTATCTTCATTGCAGTTCGTCTAGATAATGAAATTTCTAATAAAACTTTATGCTTGACATTGTGCCCTGTCTTTATTAGGTGCAAAAAAAATTACAACTGTTGTCACATTCATCATGATTATTATTTCAATCTAGTAACCAAGATGGCATCATAGTTAGTTACCTCCTAAGTGGATATTAAAATGGAAATATGAAGATTTATATTTTCGCTAGTTTAAGCTTATGACATAGTTACATATTTATGGGATCGATTGATACCGCTATACTGTCTACATGACATTTTTATCCAACTGAATTCGGGAATGCCATGCTGATTTTACTGTTTCTATGTCATTTGATATGTTGTTTAGACATAGCTATGCAATCTCTTCATAGCTACCTGATTAGGATTATGTGATGTATGTTGAGTAGCTAGTTCTTGTGCTTGGTTTCACATGCAAGCCCATCCGTTATTGCAGGTTTTCATTTTATTCAGTGATGGCTCAGTTTTTGTGCTCTGTCCCATTGTTCTGTTTGGAAGGTAATATTGCACTTCTAGGTTCCCCCTCTGTTTTAGCGCTTATAATCAATGATGCCTTACATTGTGAGAACTACATAATGCCAGTTGTAGGGTCTGTTCACTTTATCTCCATGTTGGTTTGATAAAAAAAAATCTATGATGCAGTGACTATAGTAAGAGATATATTGAAGAACTGTATGAAGATGTTAATACATTTGGCTTGAAATCTTCAAATCCAAATGTTGTCACGAACTCACATTTGGCCATTGCATGGTTGGAGGCAACATTTCCGGAGTTGTTACGTCAATCAGCAGATAGCAGCACATTGATGTCAAGAGCTCGTCCATACGCCCCAGTAGACGATTCTTTGACTCTGCAGGTCTGCTTCTTTTAACTTTGTGAATTTTTTGTCTGAGAATGACCCAGCAAATGTTGCTCTATGTGTTTAACTGGAAAATTCAGCTTGTGATGTTGGAATGTGGGCTGATTTCTTTTTATCTTGGTGCGGCTAGACGTATGAAATTTTCTTGTGCATTACGGCACTCTGTTTGAACATAATAGTATCAAATAAGCGCTTTTGGAAGAAAAGAAGTAAATGCTTGTTCAGAAATATTATAAGATGAGACCGTAAATACAAGTAGCACATCGCCTCTATTTGTTTGCGTGTATAAAGTAAGTACACTGTAGCACAATATAGTAAAGGCAAACATTTCCGCTTGTGACAGCCATAATGAAGAGGCAGCAACGGGCAATCCTCTGAAACTAGTTATTTGCCATGTTAGTGCTCCTGCTCAATCCAATGACTTTCTAGTACATAGATCGTTCATTTGTAGGAGTAGGAGACATTTGGTTTGTGACAAAACATTGCCACATATTGCACACAGTTATGTCTGCCACACTCATGTCCTGGTGGTACTTCCTCTGTTGACACAATTTTACTACTGTAATCGTGTCAACAAATATTGTACCCACAGTTTTGGTCATGACCGAACAATGGGCTAAATGTTCTGGCAGTAAATTTGAGACGATTCACAGGTCTGTGGGATGACAGGTTGATAACAGAAACAAAATACTATGGTGAACATTGATTTTACATTTTTGCTGATTTAGGGCTCTTTGAAAATCACTGAAGCGGTTCTGTTTTACTGAAGGTAGAAATTTTTCTGTAAACAAATTTCTAGTACTCAATCCAAAATTTGACGTGAGTTGAAGAAACAAGACCAATCTGTATCCTAAATGCTGTAATTAAACAATGCAAATTTGTAAAAAAATTACACAAAAAGATTAATGAAAGTACCAGTTTACTTAAGGAAAAAATACCGGCTAGTCCTGAATTGCTTTACTAACAGGGAAATTTTATCATTTCTTGTCATGAGCATTTGATTCTCCAAATTCTGGCTGCCTTTTGTCTATGTAACTACCAATCTATGCTTTTATGTTTTATCATGAATCAATTTGTATTTATCAGTTTGAGCACCCATTCAGGGGCCTCTTTGCAGAGTTGGCGAGGAAAACAATGAACTTGAAGGCAAGAGCAGCTCTTGTGACGGTAAAGCTGTGGGTTTTGTGTACAGCTCTGTTGGCAAAGATTCAGTTCTTGTAACCGCCTGGGGTAGTGGACAGCTCCAGATTGATGCTCTAGCTGATGAAATTCAACCACAATGGAGCATTGGGATTCCTACTCGCCTTAATGTCGATTCATATGGACGCCTAAAGAGTGTTGCTATGATATGTGACTCTAATCCGCAAGATTCGTTGGCCCTGAGATCACATCGTCCATCCAGTACGGGATCAAATGTGCAGAGCAATACAGAAGCTGTCTGGATGGGACACTCTCCTCCTTTGCTAAGACTCTCAATTGTGGATTTGGCACTACCAAAAACGTCTAGCGGTAGCTCCTTATCATTGTTTCTGGATCCCCTTGTCCCAGAGAGATTTTATTGTGCACATGGTGGGGGACTTGACATGGTCACATTGCACTTCCTGCCATTTTCATACCCTGAAATGGCGTCGACACCACCCTCGGTGCATCCTGTACTCACCACAGGCAACAGTGATACAAGTTCTCCCTTCCTTTCTGGATTTGTCGCCATAGCGGATGCGTATGGCCATGTGCAGTTAGTTGGCATCACATACACTGGTGAGTGCGTTGTGGTAGAGATGAAGGGTTGGAAGGAACCAACACCTCTTCAGCTTGACATATATAGTAACAACATCAAGGATGTGGAATCTTCCACAACTGGAATGATCAGCAAAGAGCTTATTGCTGGTCCAGATCCACCCATACGGCCATCTTCATCGGGCCTGAGGTCGTTGACTCCTGACTCCATTGAAGGGAAGTCCACACTTCATCACTATATCAAGGTTTTCCACGAGCACTATGTGGAGTATGGGCACAAGGTAAGAGCTGCCATTATGATAATTTATGGACATCTCTTGTGAACTTAGAAAATGTCATCTGCCATTGTTGGCGGACAAGTAAAATCAGTCGGTTTACATCCTTTAAACCCCACAATATAAGCGTATCATTACTGATTCAGAATTCGTTTCAATGATGTTCAGGTTTTCATTGAGCTTAAGGAACACGCAGATTATGTGAAGACAGAGATTGAAGATAAGCAGAAACGCTTGGAGGCAGTGAAGCAGTCACTTGTATCCGTGGAAGCCAAAGATGAGGAGATAAACAAGCGGATAGACCGGGCCTCCAAGGTATACGATCTGCTGGAGAAGCGCATAGAGAGCTTCAAGATGCTGCCTGCCGCAAACAAGAAGCCACTGTCACAAGCAGAGCTGGAGTTCAAGTCGCAGCTTGGTCTGTAGCCGCTAAACCCAACTCTGCATTCTCTCACTGATAACAACTTCGTCTCCTAACAAGCTTTGTGTCTGCTAAAACCTGCGCAGATAGGTTCGCGGACGTGGAGCTGGATGCCCTGCGTTCTTCCATTGCGGCTCTGAGCGCGAGGATGAAACGGTTTGCCCATGCTTCCTCGGGCGGCGTGGCTGCTGGCACGGGGATGGCGCCATGGCAGGCGCCAAAAGCTGGAAGGAGCCATGTCTCGGAGTCCCAGATGTCGCTGATGAAGACCTCGCTCGAGAGGCTCTCGCTCCTCAACGAGGAGAACAACCTGAAGCTACGGCTCATTGAAACCGAGCTCAAGAACAAGGAACAGTAGGCGGCATCTCATTTTAAAATCGCACTCTTGTGTCTGGCGACATGTTTTGGCCTGCTGACCGACTAACTCTGGCCACTGAACGTAAACATCATCTTTGGGTGACACGTCACACATGTAGCGAGCGAGCAAACACAACTGCTCTGCAAGTGCATACCAACGTCATGTTGTGTAACTACTGACATATGACCTTTTGTGCAAGTATGAATTGTGTCCAGGCGAGATGGTTGAGAATCTATTGAAACTTACTAGTACTAGTCAGTTATTAACTGTTATTAGGTTCTCACGAGATGTGTTTACCCTTATCTCGAGTTCTTGACCTTATCTCGAGTATGTGTTTACAGATTTAATCATCGTGCCATAGTTTTCTTTACTTCCGTAGTGAACTCGCTGACCACACCAGTGACCACTGGTGTGTTCGTCAGGACGCGTTCAATGTGTGCCACTGCGTACCCACAGAACAGAAGCTTGCTGCTGCCCAGCCAAGTGAGTCCATCGCTAAAGAAAGACTGGAGACGTCTCGTCTTGCTGAGGAATGGTTCACACGTCAATATCTGTGGAACACATCCTTTGGCTCATTTTAAGCCAAAATTTAGAGTAACTTCTGAATCAACAAACAAAACTGTAGTTATACAAGCTGCTAGGGGAAAAAAGTAAGTGCGGCTGCCCATGTCACCATGGTCGCAGAGCATATTACATCACAGAACAAGACGTGTTCATCTGATAAGTCAAGTTCCCAACAATCACCTGTAAGTTAAAAAAAATCTCTGCTGATGAAGCGTTGATTCTACATAGTTCTCCAACAAACAACAGATTTCTGCGCGCAATACATACTCAAAAAAGGGAATAAGCAACGTATGGCAGGGGCGAAAGGACTAGCGAGTACAGACAATGCTCCTATTCTATGGATCACGACGAGTACTCGAAAGGCTGGGGCGGCTGGGGCTCGTCGTCCACGGCCATGGCGGACGGTTGCCCTGTGGCTGCTGCCGCGGCGTTGCCTGTGCTCGAGGCCACGGTCGCAGGGGCGTCAGTGAGCACAAGCTCCTCGGGCTCGGTGGGCTGCGTGTCTCGCAAGAGGATGAATCCGGAAGGGGCCGGTCTCACGGGGACGTATCGGCTGCCCTCAATGAACTTGATGAACTTCTCCTGCGCGGGGACGACGCGAGCTGGGTTCGCCAGGATCTGGAAGGTCGCTTCTGGTTCCGGAGCCTTCTTCTCTACTGTACTGTCAACCTGGTAACAAAGATCAGAGACAGGTAAATCCAAAGAGGCCAAGGCAAATGGTGTTTGGTTGATATGAACTGAGAAGGTTCTTTGGAGATAATGCAAGAAAAAAACAGTAACTTCAGATAGATGTGCATCACAAGTTCACTAGTGATTTAGTGAACACCACAAGGTTCCATGTTATAAGCGATTCCAGTAAGCTCGTACAGCAGTTAGCATGGTTTAATTATGAGAAGTCCGTAAAATTCTTGTATGTAAACATGGAAAAAAGCAATACAAACCACATGTAGTAAAGTGTATGCTTACCTGCATTGTATCACCGTCCTCCTGTGCTTTAGCTGCATTGGCTGACGTAGAACCAGAGGCATCTTCCGATGTCTTCTCTCCGTTAGTTTTGCTGTCTGCGTCTGTCGTCTTCTCCTGGTTAGCTTTGTTTTCTGCTGTCTTCTCCTGGTTAGCTTTGCTTTCTGCATCCTTCTTCGCCCTAGATTTTGCCTTGGCATAAGTAGACAAGATGGCTGTCGGCAGCTTGACTGCTGAAGTTGTAGTCTGCTGAGTTGTCGGTTTCGGATACTCAAACAGGGACGGTTTAGCATGTGATAGGAAGTCAAACTTAGGCACTTCCAGATCAGAGTTCAGACCAATGACGGCTGTTGGCGAGAAGGCCAGGCTGATGAAATATAGGAGAGGATACCAGTACCAGAACTGGCTGAAAACGGCAAGGCCAATCACAGCAGTGAGCTTGTCATGCTTGTTCCTCGAGAGAAGTTTGATTGTGACATTCCTACCTCCAGCGTCTAGAATACCAGAAGCAAGTATGGCCCCCATTTTGCTCATTGTGTCCTCGTGCTTGTCAAGAATGATCTTTTCCAACTGACGCCTGAACGTTCCAACACGAGAATCAAATGATTCATTAGTCTGGATCATGACCATCGCCATAGCAATCAGAGCCCCCTGGCGTACGAAGTCAACAACGTCTGACGTGAGAGGCTCCAGCAAGGAAATTGCATCACTTAACCCTGTTCCTGCACAGGATATCCCAACAGCCAAAGCTGCACCATAACGAACATGTGGGTTGTACGATTCAGAGAGCAGGGACACAATTCTTGGAGTCTGCATGATCAGAACAGAAGATGTAAGGGTGTAAGCTACACTTATTTATTTTAGCAATTTTAGATGGCAAAGAGATGCTGCATAAATGCATAATGAGCAGCAGATGTATGCTGCTCCTTGGAAGAAAATTGAATAGAAGGCATCTGAAGTTCACACACCTGCTCAGGTTCATTGTATAGAACAAATCCAAGGGCCATAACTGCAGTCCTACGAACATCGTCACTGACGTCCGATACAGCAAAATGCAGCAGCTGATGGATAGCTTTGTTATTTGCAGTTCCTCTGTAGGCTAGAGCCAATGCATACATACCACCATAACGTAATATGGGATCTTGATCTCTAGTCAGTTGTTCGATCAAGGTGTCAGCTTCCTCCTCCCTGCCATACACTGTCAATGCTATGCCAAGTGCCAAACCCCTGCAGATAGAGAGAGATGTCAGAACAAGAACTGGATGCATCTTCAGAAAAACCACAACAGTAATTAAAAGCACTGACCTGATAATCTTTTCATGCTGTGTATCATGTGCATAAGCCAGCATCTCACTAGCCTTCTCACTGCCTGTCCCAACCATGAGTAAACCCATGCCGATACCAGCTGCTTCACCAGCCACAGCACTGTCTGTGTAAAGGACAACCTTCATGTCCTCGTACACTTCTTCATCTCCTGTCCCAAGAGAAGCAAGCCCAATTCCCAAACAAGCACCATGCTGGATAACCTGTATAATATGGTTCGTGGTAAGAAAAATATACTCGAAATGAGTAGCATCACACGAGAAGGAGAAGAAACAAAGTGTCACCTCTGCGCTGGTGTTCCGAAGGCTTTCACGGAGGAATTGTTTGATTCCTTCACCATGGTTGGCATGAATCAAACCTAAAGCATAGAGGGCACCACCTTCTGAGTATGGACTGCCACCACCAACTGCGCCACTTTGAGGTAGGTACGGAGCCATCAAAGCCCGACCTTGTTGAAGGTGACCTCTATGGATGACACCTAGACCAGCGGTTGCACTGAATTTAGCCCAATTAGTTGCCCTGCTTAACCATTCCTGCAAAACAATCACCAGAATGAGGCACTCGAGGGGCAGAAAAAAAAACAATGCATAACGACAAGACAACCAGTAGGAAGACAAATTTACCAGATTCTCTCTTAGGAATGTATCTACAGTTGTTCCTGCATGCATGATCGCATTGGAGCAAATAGTTGCACTGTGGCAAACACTGTTCCTCATTTCTACAGCCTGCTTTATTGTCTTCAGAATTAGAAGATCAGACCTATCAAACAAACAACCCCATCAAGGCAATGTCAGATATAAAAGTTACAAACGGTCATGATTCAACATTTAGGAAATAATAGTATGTATACCTGTTGTGGCTATATAAAAATTGTAGCGTAAGCTGAATAGACTTCTCTCCCGACAGTATTCCTTTAATTTTTTTTAGCCTATCAGCACGCGTTACCTCATTTGCATCCACTATGGGAGCATTTCCATTTGCTGCAGTTGTGTCATCTCCCATCTGAACATCGCCAGCTGGTTCTGTGCTAGTAGTACCCTCGTTAACGGTCTGATCATGTGGTGAAGCTGATCCATTATCAGGGTTAGACAGACCAGGAGTCTGTACATCCAGGCGATTCCTCACATTCAAAAGGAAGGCCTGGTTTTCATTTTCCACGAGATCAAAAGCAATTTGGTATGCAAGGAGGGCATCATCCTGCATAATGAGCACAATATCTCGAATAAGCAACAGATACTGACATGTAAGTAATGTTGTGAGCTGAGTAGTGAGTAGAGTAAATAACAAACACATACCTTGCTTCCAGAAAGCAGTGTATCCAATATGTCCGCAACAGTTTCAGGCTCACCCAAAAACATAAGGCACTGGCAAATGCTCAGAAAATCTGGATGCGGCAAAGTCTGGTATATTTTAACAAGACAGCGAAGAACCTGACAATAAAGTGAATTATTTGGTCAACTCGTGAGGAAATGTTGAATTTTTCCAACTCTAAAGTAATGTAGTTGCTTTATATTCAATGAACCAACCAGAATACAAAATAATCAAGTGACAATTTGGTCTACATAATATGCTCCTACCTCACAACGATATTCGCGGTGGCTGACATATTGATGAGAAAGGTTGATGCAATACGAAAGTGCCCCATGAATATTATCACACTGAACAATTGCTTCCTCCAGCTTATCCAGTCTCCTGCATTCAACAGCCATACCCATGGCCTGTTGGTATTTCCCATCAAGAATACACCTGCATCAAGGAGCAACCATATTAGCAGAATACTCCACGTGGTGCATAGGAGGATATGAGCAAACGGTAGGATAATATCATACTTCTCCAGCATCCTCTCCACTATGGTCTCTAATCTGGGATCCACATTTTCCTCTTCCCCTGTAGCTGTAGAAGCTTTCGTCTTGAAACTTGCATACTCATCTAATGCTCTAGCTGAAAGAAAAGAACCACCAATTCAACACAATGAGCAACAGAAATTCATGTGAAATAAAATCCGGAGTGACAGAGAATTTAAGACACCTCCTCACCTAAAAGAGCATGAGCATAATCTGAATCCTCTGAAACGTCAAAGAGAGGTCCAGCACCAAGTGCGTACGTCAGCGAATCATTTAACTCGCCCAGGTAGTAAAATACCTACATGACATACAACATCCATCAATATAAGTAATACTGTACAAAAGATGACATTTTAAATAAGATACAAAATATCATGGCATACTACCTTAGAAACAACTAATGCAGCAAGCTGTCTCTGGTCAAACTCCTCGTCTTCGTACAAGCTCTCACTGCAGGGCAAAGCATAGGATTGAAACAAATTATTGACTTGCTTCTTTGGAGATACAGACTTTCATATAATTTACTCAACCATAATAAAAATTAAATCTTCTCTGTTCCACAAAATAACAACTAGGTGAAGAAATTACATACGAAAAGCAAAGTTGACATGACACATTACTCTAATTCGAGCTGAATGAACTGAACAAAAATTGTAAGGGACTAGAAATTTACAATCTAAACTGAAGTAAGAAATATCACGTTAACCTCACAAAACATGTAACCCCAAAAGATTACTACCTCCGTTCCAATATATAAGACATTTTAGTGACCACCTACCAAAAAGTCCTATATTTTGGAACGGAGGCAATACAAAATAACAGTTTCAATGGTCACTTCGTCCAAAATCTTGATTACCAGTTAGCAACAGAGAAGGCACTATAATCAAACAACTAGAAACCCAAAGCTTTCAAATTTTCACCCTTCCTATGTTGAGACCATAATCCTAGAAACCTCTCAGTATATCCAAGAGCGAACAAGGGAAGTGCAAAAGGTCCAATTTTTCACGACGGCTACCTAATAAGAGCTGTCTAATTTCGCTCCAAACCCTACTGGACTGAAGAGCGCAGAACTGGTGCACTGAATCCCCGGAATCCCCAGGTTAACAGATCAGGACCCAAACGGAACCTACGGACGGCTCCCCCACACGAACTCCAAATCGAACCGACCAAACGAATCACGTGAGGGAAATAGCATCTACGTCAGCCTCTCCACCGGAGTCCTCATCAACCATCTAAGCAGTTAGAGAAGCTAGTATCCGCATCCAAGCCAAGGCGCCGGACGAATCCTCCGCGCGGACACCAACGGTAACCGCGACAACTGCGGCGCAGGCGGCGGCGGGAAGTAGGGTAACGCAGTGGGGGCAGGGGAGAGGGAGGGGGAGAGGGGTGCTCACATGGTGGGGATGCTGGTGGAGATCTCCGGGTAGAAGAGGTGGACGAGGGAGTTGAGGCTGGCGAGCGCGTGCAGCTTGAGCTCCTCCGCCGGTTCCTGGAGCATGGCGAGGATCCCGCTCGCCGAGCTCACCGTCGCCACCGCCGCCATGGCTGGCCGCCGGAGGGAGGGAGGGAGGGAGTGTGAGGGTTTGGCTTGGTTTGGTTTCGGTGCGGTGTAGGCGAGTTTGCTTCGAGACGACGACGGAGCGTGGCGTGACGGAATATGGTGCGCTGTGGTGGGAGGCGCGGTTCGAAAATAGGGGCGGCGCGAGGGGTGGGACGGAAATACGGTCCGACTAGGATAGAAGATCGATCGGCCCCTCTGACTCGGACCGACTCGGATAAATAGCTGTTTGTTTTTTTACAGTAGTACTGTATTTTTTCTTGAAATAAATTTTTGCTCCACTTTATTATAAATAAAGGAACCAGTTTACAGTAACTATTAATCAAATATTGTTCAAATTTTTACAGGCTGACCCATAAGAAAAATAGGTGGATCATCTAGCCAATTGCCCAAGGTGGATCTATTTTATTTCGATATAAAACCCAACTTATAATAAATTAATTATACCAATCGGCCAAACGATACAAAGTGTTGAGCAAAACCCTTTACAAAGTAGGACAAGGCTCAAACAAAAACAAAGGGTACAACTACACTACGCCGAGCACAAACGAGAGGACGAAAAAGAGAAGCTCTGGTCGGGCGGGCAAAGTTGTTGGGCCGGGGCTCACCCTAAAGAGCGGCCACACAGACATTGTGCATTGCCGAGACACACACTACACACTCGCAAGCCGTGCCACCAAGCAAAGGGACGGGTTAGACATCGAAGGTACCGCGACAACTGAAACAGAGCTTTTGCCATCAAAGAAGAATGCGTGAGAAGAAATAACATAGCCTCAAGAAGACGTCGAGCATGAAGGAGAGGATGCCTAGCATCACAACGCCGTGCGGAGGCCGTCAGCCATGGCCATGGTTCGACCCCATGTCCGGAACCGGTGCTGACGACGCCAACAGACATGCCTATGTGGGGATGAACCCAACCCACCGCGACACTGACAACGGAAGTGGACAGCATCCCACTAACCACATCAGGTAATAACATCGGTTATACAAATACTTGCCCGACATATGTAAATTCATATAAGTAGTTGAAAATTGGGCGATGTAGTTCACGAACTTATCATGTGGTATAAAATTGATCCAACTATGGCCACGCATGGCTCTGTTTCTTTCCGAGAAACCCCATTTGGACATTTTCTTTTACACCTCTCGCATTACACGAGTTGTTTGCCAAATTCAGCTTGTTCTTTTACTGTCTTTTCTTTCTCGCTCTCCTCGTGGAAACCGAGGTGTATAAAGAGGGGCAATGGGCACTACTAGGGTGAAAGAGCTTGACGCCACATGTGTGGTTTTGGTAATTAATGACAATCCCTATGAACTAATGGTTGCATTGAGTCGTACTTGTAGTGTTTGTCCATAGGCAACGCTTGTATTCTATATGTTGGATTCAATGTTGATGCAATGAATATAATGATATAATAAAGTATTTAGCATAAAGGATCATCGAGTTGTATGGATATATTTGTTATGCTCAAGAACAAGAGTGTGTGATGACCAAGTTGTGTTCGAGGAGTTATCTGATGATTGGTCATGTGAGAGTTGAGCATAGTGCAAGTATGTGTTGAAGAAAAGGATTATGTGATCATTCATGGTTATCTTCAAGACATCATCTAACGAAGAAAGAATAAAAGATACAAGGTTGATCAAGATATTGATCAACACACAAAGCTACAAGATGTACCAAGTGGGATCGTGTATCTCTTGGTATGGTAAGCATTTGTCCATATAGATTTGTGAACTAACCCATTATATGTGTGTGGTACTTCTATGTGTGGTTAGGTACCTTTTCATGGGCTTGCATCAAAAGAAAATTTTCATATAACCCATGGTTGATGACGTCAAGAGGTGATCGTCATCAAGCTTGTGAAGTGCAAGTTCAATAGAAGCATCTCGAAGAAATCCTATGCTTGAGGATTGCCACCCATTTGGAAATAAATGGTCAAGTGAAGATGTGCCTATGAGAGACTCACTAAGCGAAGCCGACGAGATCTAAAGCTCCTCTGGCGAGGTCATGGGGTGGCCAGCGAGCCCCTACGAGCTTCCGACAAACTCCAGTGAGGTTGAACGAGGGCCAGGGGTAATGTGGTTTCGGCGAGTTGTGGCGAGATTCCGGAAAACTCCGATGAGGTCTAGCCAACTTCGTGAGTCGCGATGGTGCCGGAAGTGGGACGAAGGTGTATGAAGCTATACGATTGGGCTCCAACCGAGTCTGGAGAGGATCGGCCAAACTCCGACCATGATGGCGACTATGGTGACTAGGGATGACCAACGATAGTGCGGCGGGGAACCGGCCGGTTTCCGGTGAACTCGGAAACCCATTTATAGAAAAAAAGTCTTACCAATCAAAAGATATAGTATTTATAAAACAAGTAGTACAACATTTGAATTCCTCTAAAATATCTCAAATTTAAAATACTGTTTGAACCAAAAAGACGAACCGTAAAAATCCTGTTTTTTTGGGACGTTAAAAAATCCTGTGCGCACACATGTTACACACGTACACGGGCTAACCCGAATCAGACACCGAGAAGTGGGCCTCACGTGACGAGACCGTCACGGGGTGAAAAAAAATATCTGGCCCACTCCTCACCACGTCGTCTTCGAATCGGGGATCTCGCGTTCCAGCCAAAGCCCCTAGCAGAAAGAAAGCCACGAACCCAACTCTCTCGAACCTAGGGTTTCGCCGACCCGGCAGCATCTCGCCGGCGCCACCGCCGCCGCCATGTATAACGGAATCGGGCTGCAGACGGCGCGCGGGTCGGGCACGAATGGGTACGTGCAGACCAACAAGTTCTTCATCCGGCCGCGGGACGGCGGCGGCACCCCCAAGGCGCCGTACCCCAGCTACGACGACCCCAGCGCCGCACCCGGCGCCGCGGGGCTCGGCGGGATGCGGAAGCCCAACAAGGAGATCCTGGAGCACGACCGGAAGCGCCAGGTGGAGCTGCGGCTGGTCCTGCTGAGGGACACCCTCGAGGAGCAGGGCTACTCCGAGGGCGAGATCGAGGACCGCGTCGAGGAGGCGCGCAGGGAGGCCGAGCTCGAGGCGGCCGCTGCTGCCGTCGCCGTCGAGGCGGGCGGTAAGGCGCCTGCGGGACGGCCGGGCGAAGGGTATGGATCTGCGAATTGGTCTTATTATCCGTGTATTTCGCTGTATCTGTCAGCTATCAGTTTTTTTCCCATGTGGAGTTGTTGCAGATGAGACCAGTGATATGATAGATATATGACAATACATTCGTGTAGGGTGTCTAATTTGGTTTATTGATTTAATAGGTTTTCGAGTTTATTTCACATTCAAACAGAATTGGTCCTTCAAACTCAGGCTTAGACAATCTATAGCTTATGCTAGTGATAGATATATGCCAATACATTCGTGTAGTGTTCGAGTTTACTTCACATTCAAACAGAATTGGTCCTTAATGTATGGCTTAGACAGTCTATAGCTCATGCTACTTTGTACTAGTGATATGCTCTCTTGATTTGGTCCTGCTCCTTGTGTATGCTTTGTTAATTTGCTGTTCATATGTTCAGTAATTTGCTCTGTTTCATAAGTTCCTGACAAACGTTTATCTCTTCTCAGGATTACGGGCACACAGAGCCACCATGTCGCCGCACGGAAGGAGAAGCAGCTCGAGACCATGAGGGCTGCTCTCGGGCTAGATCTTCAGGTTGCACCGAAGAAGAAAGATGATGTGGACAGTGATCCGGAGTCTGGGAGCTTGTACCCGGGAAGGAATATGAGGAGTTGGGTATTGATGTTCAGAACGACAGTAAGGCTCTAAAGGACGGTAAGAAGCATGCGAAGAAGGGAAAGAAGGAAAAAAAGAAAGATAGAAATGGTCACAGCAGGAGTTCTAGGAAGAGTAAGCATGGGTATGATTCAGAAGATGACTCTGACACTGACCATGATGAGAAAAAGGGAAAGAAACACGTTAAGAAATCCTTCTTAGATAGAGACGTTGATCCTGTGATTGTTCATAAGAAGGCAAAACATGAGAAAGACACTCGTCCTAATTCTGAGGCTGATTCAGAGAGTGATCATGGCAAGAAGAAGACAAAACATGCGAAAAGCAGTCATGATGAGGGAAAGAGGGTGCCTGTGAAGGGCTCTCGTCACGATGCCAAAGATGAGAAATCCAGAAGAAGCAAGTACAAGGATGATTCATACAGTGATGAATCGGAGAGTGATGTCTCGAACAGTGATTCAGGGAGCGATTATGATCAGAAAAGGAAAAAATCCTCTCAGCACAATTCTAAAGATGATAAACAAGCACCGAAAAGTAAAGAGAAGGAAGCCAGTTTTGTTAAGAATGTTGATAAGCGCAAGAGGCATGATTCTGATTCGGATGGTTATGCTCATGAGAGGAAAGTACGCCTTGATGCATCGGTTGTTAGGAAGAACAATTCAAATGACAAATCTAAGAGTGACCTGAAGAGTGATGAATATAAAAACAAAAGATTTGTGAAGACTTCTCGCCATGACTCTGAAGATGAGAAGCCACATAGCAAGGTCCTCCCCAAGGACAAGCACACTGACGAATACAAGAGGCCTGTGAAGACTTCTCGTCATGAATCTGAAGATAAGAAGCCACACAGCAAGGTCATTCGGAAGGACAATTACATTGATGAATCAGATACTGACTCAGAGATGTATAACAGTGGAAAGAAGAAGGCTGCAAAGTCCTCTCAGCATGTTTCTAAAGTTGATAAACAAGCACCAAAACTTAAAGAGAAGGAAGAGGACACCGGTAAAAATGCTACTAAGCGTGTGAGACATGATTCTGATTCTGATTCGGATGGATGGGAAAGACGCCTTGAGACAAAGGTTAAAAAGATCGTGGAAGAAAAAAGAAAGATGATTAGCTCAAGTGAGAGTTCATTTTACAGTGGCAGCAGTAGCAGCAGCAGTGAATCAGATGCAAGTGTTGAAAGCCGTGAGAATAGGAAATCTGAGAGAGGATTTAAGAATAGTAAAGATCTGAACTATGCTAAAAGGTCTTCTTACAAGAATGAGGTAGCTGAAAGGAAAAGCAGTCAAGATGGGAGAAGAAAGGATCTGAAGGAGCAGAGGCATAAGGAGGAAGAGAGAATGGAGCGGGACAAGCAAAAACTACAGGAGGAAGAGAGAAAGGAGCTGGAGAAGCAAAAACAACGGGAGGAAGAGAGGAAGGAGCTGGAGAAGCAAAAACAACAGGAGGAAGAGAGGAAGGAGCTGGAGAAGCAAAAACAGAGGGAGAGGGAGGAGGAGAGACTGAAAGAGATAGAACATGAGAAGAGGAAAGGTGAACATGGTGTGGAAAAGGAATACAAAAGAAAAGTTATAGAAGATAGATATGACCCAAATTCAAACAGAGACAGCGATGATGAAAACAGGGACCGGAGGACACATGAAGAGTATGGTCGACACAGAACTAGAGATGCATATAGCCATGATTCAAAGAGGTCTAAATATGACGACTCTTATAAGCACTCAAGAAGGGATTATGAAGACCGCTATTCTAGAGATGAGTACAGAGACAGGAGGCATCATTGAGTGCAGAGCTTACCTTAAATGTAAGTCTCACTTCTTACCACTGTTTGTTATTTTGCATCATTGTAAAGAAATAAATACGCATATTTTTACCAGTCAGTGTGTTGAGGTAATCTTCTAGATGGTACTAGTACGAGGCGCTGGGCCGGTGTTCAACGGTTTGATAGTATGCGGAGTGTACATTATTTCATTCTGTTATAGCTGGATCTGAGTTTTTTGGGTAACGTGGTATGTTTGTGATGTCATTTGTGTGTGGCTTGTATTTTTATCGATGTGTGCTTGCTGATAATCTGAAAACAACTATAGTCATGTCCTCATGTAAACACACCAAACCAAGGCGAATAAGGAGAATATATTTGGCATGATGGTCATTGATCTGTAGGTGCTATTGGTTCATCTATTAAGACGACACTTTTTTTATAGGTGAGAAAATAATGGAGAACCTACAAAGTACTAATATGTAAGATCATATGAGAAAATTACAGAGAACTCCAATTCCAGAAGCAGTCTAAATTATCTGCTATAGCATATACATGTACATAAGAGAAGAAAAAAAATGCAAATTCACTGCACTATTTGTTCCTAATTAATGCAATTGCTAGCCCCCGCCATGTCTTCATATGAGCGGAATGAATGGTTCTACTGTGAGAGTGTCCAACTCCCCTTGTGAGTGCAATCTATACTTTGGCCTATAATCAAATAAAGCAGCCGTGGCTATTAAGCTCCTTAGCATGTTCTGGACCCTTATGTGCACACTATCTGAAAGATAACAAGACGGATGTTATTTATTATTCCCTCCGTTCCCAAATATAAGATGTTTTTGCTTTTTTCCTGATTCACACATATCTAGACGCGTTTTAGTGTATACATTCACTCATTTTAGTCCGTATGTAGTCTACATTGATATATCGAAAAAATCTTATAATTAGGAACAGATGGAGTAATCAAGAACAATGAATTAAAATTAATAACATGCAAGGATCCATTCGGACATCCATTGACCATATAGTCTCATACGAAAGCATCTATTGCACCCATTATGATTGCTAAACTTACCCTGTCAGCCTCGCCATCAACACCATTGCCAATCAAGAACAATAGAGCTGTTCTTGCAAATTTCTAGAGCAGACCTTAGGCCAGCAACACCATTGCCAATACCACAAAACCGAAATATCTCGTAGTATCATCTTGCAAACATATGACAATAGAGGACCTGATGTAGCCTACCCCTGTGCTTGGTACACTGCTTTGAAACACTCAGCATCCTTCGTGATCATGAAACAGAGTATACTGAAGAATCTGTAACATAGCCAACCTGGTGTCTGTCAGCTTAAGTAACGAAGAATGACATTTCAGGATTTGCCATCAAAGCAACAGCAACTAGTTGAGAAAATTTAACATGTTTTAAGTTCTTTGCTGGATCATGTTCTCCCCATTTGTAAAATTCGGTATTGCTTTTTTAACTCATCTAGAAAAAATCTCTGGAGAGAATTTTATGCAACTTGAACATGACTCCAGATCTTATAACACTTGCAAGGCTGGGCATAGAATTACACTTAACAACTGTGATCACCTTGATAATCAATTAAAAAGGGCCCATACATTAAACTGCACAAAATAGAGAAGTGTATCAAAATATATAATCAGTGTATTAGCAACAGTAACAGTGGATGTGTATTAGCACTTAATATAATCCTAATAATATAACTGATTGTTATAGATAGTGTAATGCTCTTCTCTTTAACACAAATTATGACTGAAACCAGATTTACTGCCTTTTGCCTCACTTCATTTGTCTTTTTCGCAAATATAAATATCCAAAAAGGAATAGGCACTTACCCAAGTAGCACTAACATGATTGGGCCAGGTATGCCAATTGACTTAAACAAGTACATGAATGCATTCTTTCATGAACCTTTCTCATAATAATTTTCTCTAATTATATCGCAAGGACTATGCTACTGAACTTTCTCCAAGATCAGTATTCCTATCAAACCTAGTAGCCAACAAATTAGAACAAAATAAACGATGGGGTATTAATAGTAAAGAGTATGGTTTATACATCAGTATGCTCAAACCTAGATGGACAATTATGCTATTGATATGTGGTTCGCAGATGTGAAAATAACCTGCATGCAAATACAAAGCATTAAGAAGGTATGCATTATGCATTCGGTTCAATATGGATCTATCTTGTCTAGTCAATTGGGCATGCTATTGCTTGTTAGAGACGTTAGCACTTAGCAGAAGTGAATGGAATCTCCCACCAACATCAACATGGTGAACAACAATATTGCTTCCATTTTAGTTCCTCTGAAGCATTACCCAGTACAGTACTTGCTATCAATTGTCAACTGCAGGTCACCAAAAAGGAATCAACTTCGCTATCATTAATTCTGGGGTACCATCAAGTTGTATCATTAACTTCACCAGTTGAATAGTTGTAAACATTTATGAAAAATCCGCATATCTTATATGTTCGATAATGAACTTCACCAGTCGATAATGAACAGTATTTGCAACCTTCTGTGTTAGTTTTTCTCCAGTCTAACGGTGCTTTGGTGATCTTTTGCAGCCATCTCATTTCTGTGAAGCAAAGAGCAGTGCTGGTATATCCTGTCGAGCAAGGACAGTTACACTGGGTCACATTGAAGTTTCAGTCGCCTAGCACAAGATTTCGGCCATAATAGTTGATAATTTTAGTCATCCAGCAACGAGGTTTTGCTACAGTGGTGAAGTTTTGTTTGGTCATGTTTGTATGCACTTTCTTCCTTCTCTGTTCTGTCAATCTTGAGTTGTAATTTGGAGGTTGTATATTACACCAGTGGCATCATGTTGCTTCAGCAACAGTGTGGGAGATGTATCTAACTTTTGCTTTTTATGAAGACGAACCTTGCTTAATCTTTGTCTAGGCTGTAATTTATCTTGATGCCTTTTATTTTGGGCTTGCTAGCTGTATTTTTTCTTCTACTCTGATGAAGCAGGTATCAGGATGGAGGAGTGACAGTTGAATTCGTTTTTTATGGGAGATAATTTGTCGTGTGATTGCTTTATGATATGGTTTTTCCACCAGTTTTTTCTTGCCTGAACTCAATCATGCAAAATTATGATATACCCTTGCACACATCGTTTAGTAATGTATTAACAAAACGTACAGGGAAAATGATAAAATATCAAGCTGCGGCCTGAACTCAGAAGGCCCTGATGCTGTGATCTTAAGCACGAACGGCCAGAAGCCACAGGGATACGGATTGTTCGGGTAAACCATGAACTGTGTTCTGGCAAAGTTTCTGAGGAGTTTCTTGCTAGTTTACTGGTCCTCGCTCCCCTTGATGGAGTGTAGAAGGTTAAGTGAAACTACCTCTGTTTCTGCTGGGACATGGTATCCTGCCAGTGTTGTGGTCTCGTGGACGAACCTTGGAGGCAGAAGCGTGGCAGCGGGATGGAGCCACAGCGTCTCATGGAACACGGCGTTTAGGTACGGCAGCCGAGGAAGATGGTTCTCCGTCACCGTGTCCTCGCCGCACACCTCCTGTATCTCCTGGTAGAGAGTCTTGGTGCAGCGTGCCAAGAGAAATCTGGTGTTAACAAATGCATCCGGCAGTATATATGGTATGCAGAAGAACATTTTTTATTTGTTTGTTGTGGGTAGAAGAACATTTTTTGTTTGTTTGTTGCGGGTATGCAGAGATATACAGCAACAAGTTACTTGGTACAAGGCTAGCTTAGCTTGCCTGTTTTTCCGTGTTTTTGGCAAGCTCGTACATAGCCCACTCGCTTGTCATCAGAGTAGTATCTGTACCCGCTACCACAACCTCCGGAACTCGACATTTTGTTTTTCTCCTAACCTAGCCGCTGTAGAGGCGACTAGGGAGGCGAGGCCTTTTTCCACCGATCTCCACCGGCGGAACCGCTTGCTGCTTCGGCGGCAGGAGGGAGGGGACCCCGTTTTCTCCGTTCTGGCATGGTAGTTAGGGTTAGGATAGTTTTGACATGGTGCGTCGTTGTGCAGCATATAGCTAGTATTCCCCAAAAGAAGCACACATGACTAAATTCCTCAACACTCAACTATGCAGAATCAGAATATCTAACCCGAACAATATGAGGCGGTAACACGGAGATGATTTTATGTACACAGCAAGAAAATATTTCTCAACACCCGAACATATCCAAAGTGCACAACAGAAAATCTAGCCATAGACGAAGTTTATACATACAGGACACCGAAGTGTTAATTAATAATCATTCCAGTCAAAATCATAATCATCCTCGGTTCTTTCCTCTGGCCGCAACTTGTAGTGATTGTCTTCTCCCAGTGCACTGTTGGGGACGTCCAAAGTCGACCAAGTCACCTTCACATGTATAGTGGCGAAACTCAGCTTGAAAAACACGGTCGAATCTCCATGCTTCTGAACATCGAAGAGATGAAACCGGTGAACACAATCAGAGCCATCGCCCCGACCAATCTTCAGCAGCACGACCAATTTGGTGCGGCTCATCACGGCAAATACAAACCTGTCCAGGTCAGATGGCGCCTCGGCAACAATACCGTCGAAGAGCCGGGCTTTCTCAAGTAACCCGCTGCCGGAAGCGTTCAGGCACAGGCTCAGACCACCAGCGCACGCTTCCGATATACGGACCTGTATTGTGGCCTCCGCTGCCTCATACAGATGTGCCAGATTTATGTCCACTGCCCCGCCCTCGCCACCAAGCCGTTCAGTAAAGGCCATGTTGATCGGCGGGTCCATGTTGCTGAAGTTGACAGCCCCGTCTATGAGTTGTAGGTCATCTTCTTCTTTTCCTCCAGTCTTGATCCTCATGTCGAACTCGATCAGCACGGGGGCTGTCATCTCGATGCCTCTCTTGGGGCCAGACATTTGTATCAACCAGTCATCATCCCGAACAACGGAATAAGGATCATCTCTGCTGCGGTTGAACATGTAATTACGCCTTGGGTTCAGAAGGTCCCGGGCAGCCATGTATCCATACAACTGAACTGGGCTATCCAAGGAATCAACATAAATATATGCTAGCTTCAGCCAGTATACCTGCATCATATCGCAATACAAATGCATTTGGCAGTCCCTGGGGTACGGCTGACACTTGGGTTTCTTTGACATCATCATTGGCTCCAGGTAAGCTGAGAGCAGCAATAAAAACATCGCACATGCATTAATTTGATGACGAAGAATAAATTACTAAAGCTAGCATAAATTTCAGTGACACAAGCAAAGTTTCACATGGCACTCACACATAGCCAATGTGGCAGGAATATATGGAAAAGGTATTACCATAGCTATCCCAGTAGCAATTTTTTAAGTACGGAATTAGACGCGGTGTTTCCTAAAGCAAGAGAACAGAAACAGAACTTCAGTACATAATGTTGAGCCATCAACTAATAATATCGTTGTCCTAAAATCTGGGTCAATAAGTTACCTAATAAGCATATATAATTGATACTGAGTATGTACAAACTCATATGGTACTGTCGCTTGATAAATTGTTGAGTATAACCTATGTCACATGTTTTCTTTAAATGAGTAGTTACGAAAGATGTCTGGAATATAGCTGCACACATTTTGTTAAGAGTCTGGCTTGTTGTGAGGCAAGAGGTAAAGAGTGTGATTAGATAAGCTGCACTATGGAAGCAAAGAAATGATTTTGTTCTTAACAAACAAATTTGGTTGATAACTAACGGGAGGAGATGGGAACAGCAGTGAATTAGAGTTCAGAGGATTCAATTGCATATAGTCTGATCAGTGGTGCACCATCATGTTATTATCTGAGTTCATGTCAATTAGTGAGCTATCACCGTATCAGCATGTTATTATTGGATCAAATAATTTGCTCTTGGCATGGCATTATGGACTAGTTGCAACTTGCAAGGCACACAAACAAACTATCCCAGTTTTAATGGAAAATGGGAACAGGCGCATCGTTTTGATGTACTGCCCATCTCAATATATAAATCGTAGGTAAAGCAAACTAGAGTAATACTATCTGATAAGAACATGGCAATTCAAGGATTTATTCCAGCGACGTGTCCACTAATTTAACATAAAAAAGTACTCGTAGTATTTTTTTTTTTTTTGATTTGGGTACGAATAAAAACAGATGAGGGGCTTACTCTCGTCGGTGATGTTCAACGATACAGTTTATGCCACATCGAGGATTCAGTCAGGACGGATCCATCACGATGCTTGCTGTTAAATAGGATCGTCTTGAACATCGCGTCCTCGCCGGGACGGCCGCCGCCGCCCAAGGTTCTCTTCCCCGAAGGAGCGACGGGAAGGGGCGGCGCGGCGCCCATCCGGACCACCATCCGATTGGCTGTGCGCATGGAGGAGTCGCCGCTCTCCGCCTTCCCTTCGTCCGTGCAGATGACCGTGCCATCGGCTGTGCGCGTATCGCTGCCGCTGCCGCCACTCTCCATCCCTGGAGTTTAGCGGGTTTACTTGATTCGTTTCCCTGTTTGTCTGTTTCATTCGGAAATCAATCAGCAACATTTGAGGAAGCTATAACACATGAATTTTGACTAAATTTTCAGAAAAAAAAAACAAATTCAGGAGCGTATATTGTTGCAAATACCATTGGTAGCCTTTTTTTTTAATAAACGTTGCTTAATTAAATAAAAAAAGTTAGCATCACACTGATATAATTTACTCCCACCGTCCATAAATATAAGAAGTTTTAGCTATCCAACATGTTGTCTACATGCATACTAATATGAGTGCACATACACACTAAAATATGTCTACATACATCTAGATATATGTGAATGTGGACAAATGGTAAAACATCTTATACTGTATTAAAAAACGGAGGGAGTATCACTAGTAGAAAAAGCTTATACGTGAAATGCTATCAGTGGCGCACTAGCTTACCCGTGCGCCACTGATATTCTCTCTCCTCGTTTTGGGAATTTGGCAGAATATACCAGTGGCGCACGAAATTTTGGTGCGCCACAGGTAAATTTTTACCTGTGGCGCACAAGAAATTTCGTGCGCCACTGGTAAGTTTCACCAAACCTTGAAAATTTCTGGGAGGGAGGAGTGAGACTACACCACTAGTAAAAGCCTTACCTGTGGCGCACAAATACTTACCTGTGGCGCACAATTATCTGTGGCACACACTTTGTTTTATGCGCCACAGGTAACTCTGAGGAGAGAGAATACCTGTGGCGCACGGAAAATTGGTGCGCCACAGATAGTTTGCGTGGGTTTTAAAAAAGAAAATCCCTTGCTAACCTCCACCCACGCCACACAGCCACACCACGCACACACACGCATACTACCCACACATGCCCCACGCACCACACAACGCACCCACACCACGCACACAGCACCTTATCCTCTTCTCTCGTTCCTCTCTTTCCCGTGCCGCCGCCGCCGCCACACCTTGCTCCAGCCAGCTCCGGCCCCGACGCCGCCCCTCCCCCCCAAGCCACGCGCCCGTCCGCCGCCCACTGGCTCCTCCTCCCGGCTGATTCCCTCGCCCACGCCGCGTAACAACACCGGTCGACGCCGGTCGTCTTTGTCTGCTCCCACCGCCGGTGCCCCGGGCTGGGCCGCCTCCGGCCGGCCATCCCTCGAAGCCTCTCCTCCCGCCCTCTACATCCTATGCTCCCCGCCGCCGCAACCTCCTCCCGCTCCTCCTCCCGCCCACACCACCTCCCTGATGGCCTGATCCCCTTTTCCGCCGCCTCGTCGCCGGTCAAATCCGCCCAACTCTAGCGTCTCTCGGTCACCGCGGCAGGAAACTAGGAAGAGTGGTCGCCTTCATGGACCTGCTGCTGCCGGCGACCACATCCCCGAACTGCAACGTCACCGGCCTGCTGCTGCCGGCCACGACCACCTCCCGCTGCTGCCGACGACCTACCCCACCAGCAGTTGCCCGGTGAGGTCCCTGTCCTCCTCCTCCTCCACCCTAACCTGCAGCTACATCCCTTGTAAATTTAGTTTCAATTTACCATGTGGAAGAACGGAGTGCATGTTGATTCATAATAAAATGCTTCTCCATTTGTTTGTCGTCTGTCCTTTCATATTGGCGATGGATTATGGTAGCTAGATGCTAATGGTCCTATGAACACTAGAACATGACTTCACACTATAGAAAGACAGCAATGCTACTGTTGACCTGATGACATAGTTTCTTAATAAAATGTGCATCTTTGGGGCTAATGTAATGCTCATCAAATGAGTTTAAACAAATGAACATGCAAATAAGGGGCTGGCAGTAATCTGATACTTGAAAATATTGTATGACATTAAGTTAACATCTTGTTGGTTAATTCTTTGCAAGGACACAACCTTCTGTACCTTGGCCATATAGCAGCCATGCTTAAGCTAAGGGTACAGGAAAAATAACTATGTAATTTCATGCTTCCGTCATAGCGCATAAGGCTCTCCTAGTAGACATTCTTATAATCCTTGAAATTGCTTCCAGCTCCTAGTCCACTTGATTGTATAAATCAAGGACAGTAAGCTCAAAGCACAAATTAACTAGGCATCGAAAAGTAAGGATATTTTCCTGCATTATCTAGTTCATCCACTGTAATATGAATGTTAAAATTCAGTTAAGAAGGCTAGGAGTAAACATTCAGGGAGTAAAGAACATATGTAGTGCAAGCACTACGGGGCTGTTTGGATTCAGCCCACTCCCGCCCTGCCAATTATTGGCGTGCCAAAATATTGGCGAGGGAATCCGCCGCCAGCGTTTCACCCGCTCGTGGGCGTAAAAACCGAACTGCTAGCCAATATTTTGGTAGGGCTTCAAGATGTTGGCTTCCAACCAAGCGACCGCCCACCTTAGCAGTCAACGCCAATTTTTTGGTGCGGCGGCTCAGGGCTATGATCCAAACGGCCCCTACGTGTGCTTGTGCTTGTAGTGAAAGCACTACTTCAGTTTATAAAAGTGTAATCTGTAGTTATGCAATTCATGGAGTTGTATTGCCTGGAGTTCTTTTCTTCTTTTACTGGTTAGTTGTGGTTAGATTAATTCCCAATCTATTTGCGTATGGATACATGGCAGTGCCTGAAAAATATATTGCTAGTAATCCCTAGTTTCTTAGTGTATAGTACATCAAGCCTTCACTACCCTATTTCAGTTTCCAATACCTGAAAATGTTTACACGTGTAAACTAGCAAAGCCTTCATGTTTTTATTCATCTCCCAAGTCAGTATGTTTACCACTTGAAATTTGCACCAGTACAAGGCTCAATCCGTAACCATGGGTACAGTTTGTTTATTATCCAGTAACTAGGTTTGCCACTTGAAATTTGTACGAGTACAAGGCTCAATCCGTAACCATGGGTACAGTTTGTTTATTATCCAGTAACTAGGAGTTACATTGCAGCAGTTTGTCGCATTGACATTGCCTTTTTTAGTGGAGTTATATTGCAACCCGGAGTAGTAGTACCATGTGATAATGTAAAGCCTCCAGTATTGCAGTAACATACTAGTTTTTCACATGATAATGAACTCGTTTTCTAATGGCGTGAATCATGTCGTGAATATAGTAGTTGTTTTGGATTAAACCTGTTCAAATCCTCTTGAAATTATATGTTTCAGCAATCACGTATTCAGTTGGGATAGGAAAACCAATCCTATATTCTACATGTACTACTAATTAGAGTTAGAATTTGCTGTCCCTGCATGCTAAGAACATTTAGGTTTTTGGATGTAGACTTAGAGAGGTAAACGTTCAGTTTTGTTCGAAACATTGTCTTGCACAAAACTTGGCTCGAGCCAAGACGCCATTTAACTTGCTGCTGCTTCTTCTTAGGTGTTGCTCAAGATCTCTTGCTGCTAAGTAACTTGGCATTGTGGCGACGACGACATCGACGAGGGGCTGTGGTGACGGGGACGACAACATCGACAAGGGGCTGTGGCGGCGACGACGACATTGACACGGCTGCGGTGGCGGAAATGACGACGACGACAACGACAAGGGGCTGCGGTGGCGGCGACGACGACATCGAAAAGGGGCTGCGGTGGCGGCGACAACGCCATCGACATGGGACTGCGGGGGCGGCGATGATGACATCGACACGGAGCGTTGTGGCGGCGACGATGACATTGACACCGGATTGTAGCGAGGCTTCTGTATATTTGTGATTTTGAAACAATGTGGTGTTGTAATTAATAATGTCGGATACCACTCTTAAAAATTCTATTTGTGATTCTGAACTTTGCAACAGATAATTTAATTTTTTGATTTATTTTTTTTTATCCCGAAACAAAACAGAATAGTGCGCCACTAGTAGTATTTTTTTTATAATTCATAAATTCTTACCAGTGGCGCACATACTACGCGGCCCGCCACTGGTATTCAACTTACTAGTGGCGCACTGTGGCCACTGGTAACACTTATCAGTGGCGCGAGTTTAGTGGCGCACCACCGTGCGCCACTGATAGACGATTTTGGTGCGCCACTAGTAGCCTTTTTTCTAATAGTGTATAAGAGTTCACACCCAGTTTTCACATATTTAGGATACGCACAGCCGAAAAAAAATACAACGAAGGCACAATATAAAGTATATGGAACACTCGTAAAATGCGTAAGGTGATAAGGACTGATACATGCATAGACTATGTTGATATCCATGTGTGATAAAAATCGGCCTCCTCCAACCGTGTACATACCTCCATGTCAGTTCTTTATTCTCCAAATGTTATATAAGAATTTATAAGAGTTCAGACCCGGTTTTCACATATTTAGGATACACACAGTTGAAAAAAATACAACGAAGGCACAATATGAAATATATGGAACACCCGTAAAATGCGTAAGGTGATGAGGGCCGATACATAGACTATGTTGATATCCGTGTGTGATAAAATATACTCCACGGACCCTCCAAACAACCGTGTACATACCTCTATGACAGTTTTTATTCTCCAAACGTTATTGAGGCGATCAGGAATGGAAGAAGTAGGTACACCGTTCGATGACCTACAAAGGAGAAGAATTCATTCCATTAAAAACAAACAAATTTCCATATAATCCTAATGAGAATTCTATACTTGTGATCTAATCCATTCAACCAGTTGTGAATATGTTTGCAACACTACGTGACAGATACAAGTTAAAACCCATTTGGATGGCTGACCATATAGAACGGGATAATTTGCATCGAAAAAACATGTGTTTCATTGTCTCATCATGGTGTAAAAAACAACACCGAATCCCATGCCAAGTTGCGTGTTGTCAGTATATCCTTGGTAAGCATTACATCTTGCCTGCGGAGATATGACATCATATTTTATTTGGAGTGACACCTTCATTTTTAAGATTTTATATTATTATCGTCTCACACATCTGGATGGTCAAGCGCTCTATATATGAATGCACTGAGAATTTGCCATTCTCACGTAGATTCCAATGGAATTCGTCAATATCCCTTGTGAATTGAACCAATGTCAAGCACTCAAGAAGAGTGTTCCATGCAGTAAGCTGGGCCACTGAACGTCGCATTTGGTGGAGTTGTTTTCATAACAAAAATGATTGTATCTCTGTGCGCATGTTACTAATATAGAGCTGGATATTGTTTTCACATAGTGGTTTTCCTTAGCCACTTATCCTTACAAAACCTAATTTTAGATCCATTTTATATAATAAATCATCAAAAAAGTGTTTCTTTGTCGCAATTACACCCGCGCAGAAGTGCGAGCCTCCTGGGACCGAATACAGGACAACACCGTTGTTCCTATATACTTTTTCTTAGCAAAATTTGACACACCACATCCTCAATAAGAAGGTTAAAGAACCATTTACCTAGAATGGCTGAATCTTCAAAGTGAAGGTCTTGAACACGAATACCACCCTGATCTATCGGACGACAAACAAGACAAACAACGTTCCATCTTCGGTCGATATTTCCTTTTCTTACTACTCTTTGCCAAAATAATCTTGACCGGAAGTAATCCAATCTATGAATATCTCCTTTTGGACGGTGAAAACCATTATATAAAGAACCATATCATACAAATAGAATCAATCTTCTGTTAACATACATTAATTTTCCTTTGCAACTGCTTAGAATTTTCTTGAGACGCTCATCTGCATGTTTCCATCCCGTGCCTGTTACTCTCCGATAATATATCAAAATAATACGTAGTTTGAAACTAAATCTGCCAACATCTATTAAGTTGGCATATTGCAATGTCTTACGCTTCCTCAAAGCAGAAATTCATTTTTATGAGAGCTAATCTTGAGCCCCGACAAGATTAACTTCAGGTTCTTAGTTTTTTCAGCAGCATGATCCATAAAAAGAATCGTGTCACCTACGCACTGAAGGATGCATACTCCACCATTCACTAGATGTGGCACTATCCCATAATTTGTCCATTTAACTTTGCGCTCTCAATCATGACGACCAACATATCAGCCATAATGTTGAATAATATGGGCGATAATGGGTCACCTTGCCTTAGCCCTTTTCTCCTTTAGAATGAGATCAATGACATCATTGATTTTAATGGTCACACTGCCTCTAGTGACGAAATTATGGATCCAAGCATATGAAAAATCCTTTCATTCACAGAATCTGTTGAAGAAAAGACCATTTGATCTTGTGATATGATTTTCAAAGTCAATTCGTATTTCAGCCCATTTAATATTTTCGGTGAAGTTCATGGATACGTGACGCAGTATTACCACACCATTTAGGATGTTCCTCCCTTGCATAAAAGTCGTCTGACCCGGTCGAACCACATGGCTTGCCATCGAATTCACCTAATAGTTGTGCTCCTTGTGAATATTTTGAAGCTAACATTAATTAGACAAATTGGTCTATATTGTTGGATCTGTTCCGCTTCATTAATTTTAAGCAATAATGTCATCTCACCAAAATTAAGCCTACACAAGTCTAGTTGTCTGGCATGAAGAGAGCCAAACAAATATAGCTTATCCAACTTGATGAAATCCCAAAAGTTTAGGTAAAAATCAGCGGGGAAGCAATCTGGACATGGGGCCTTGTTATGTTACATTTGGCAAACGAATTTTCTTAATTCCTCCTTAGTGAAAGGTGTTTCTACTCATCAGATACCTGCATGTTGTCATCTTTCTGGAACTAACCGAGACTGAAGTTTTATTTCTCCGTGCCCACAAACAAACCTTTGTAATGTTTCGTGATATAGGATTTTAGCTTCTCATGACCTTCGATCGTACCTCACCTTGTTGGATAGTGTGAATAAGTTGCCTCCCGTGACGATCATTGGCCACATTATGGATGTATCTTGTTTTAGAATCTCATTTAAGAATGAAATGGGCTTTGGACTGTTGATACCATTAAACTCTTCCTCACGTGGAAGACGTGCAATAACCAACGAGCTGTCGCAGCATTCCCAGCTCCACGACAGTTCAGCTCCACACATTTCATTATATTGACGTATCTGATTTTTTCCGCGATAACCAACGAGCATTGAGCTAGTATAAAAGGGCGATAAAATTGTACCTTATCTCGCTACAGTTTTCATATACCATGTTTGTGCTAATTTCCAATATAAACATTGAAAAGTTAGTTATCGCTTTGATATAAATAAGTTTATTAAGAGATAAAATCTCAAATAATATAATTTAATTAAAATGATAAATTTCCAATTCCTCGGTTATAAGTGCAAAGTACTAATTCCTTTGTCCCACTATAGCTGCTGTAAATTTGGAAAACAAAATCTCACAAATGGTCACGGAAGTCACTATAATTCCTTGCTCTTCCCGTTACACACATGCTGCGATTCCAATATATAGGAGGAAAAAATCCACATTAACCGTTGTTCTTAAATTCATTAGGGGTACTTCAGTACAAAATCCAATCGAGCTAATCTCTCCTTGGTCTAGTGAATTTTTTGCTAGCGACACATGAAGTTTGACATATGGAGTATTAAGCAGTGATTAAGAAACATTCTCAGTTAAAAAAATGCCCATTCAAAATTGCTTGAAACTAACAAAAATATATTTAAATGTTTTCATAACTTTATTGGACTGGCATGCATAGACTTCGTAGCATAGAAGAGTCCAAATAAAATTACATTAAATCATGTGTATATGAAGAGAGCTGGATGTGTATTCTACAAAAGGGGCAGTAGGCCGGCATCATGATTGCTAATGCTTGATTGGTAAAAGACATAAAGGTTACAATTTGCCCTTAGAAAAAGTTTGCAAATATACAAAATAACTTGCGCAACTCTAGTTCATGAAGAAAATAAACATATGTTGCTTATCACTTTGACTATTTGAATGACAAACTTTCGAATTTAATCATTCTCGGTGATAGTTTGTGCTTACACTTATAGCTTATGTAGTGATGGTTTTAAAATAATTTTTGAATGAATATACTAATTTTGATGAGTTGGCTTTACTTGTAGTGGGTTTGTGTGCGGACTACATGTCACTAACATCAATTTCTGGCTTAATTCCAGAGCCCTATCCAAACATCAAAATCAACTAAAAAACTAATTGCACACACTTTTTTTGTACATCGATTTAAGTGATGTCATTTTACCAAGTATAGAGCAAAAGACCACATATGTAATAACAAACCAGTCATACTTCATATAAAGTATAAAGTACATAAGCTATGCCATCAATTGGTGAACCTAGGAGCACGAAAAACATACCAGACTTTGAATAAAACTATAGAAGAGTGTTAATAATTCGAGAACACACACCTCATAGTCAACTTATATATATTATCGTTTTTTTCTTATTACATATAGCTAGGATATCATAATACATATGATGATATTTGTTAGAAAAAAACCGATATGTAAGATATTTCACAAAAGAAGGAGAAAGAAGCACACATATACCTAGAATTTACCAAAGTGTCAAAGAATGATCCAGGCAGGCGGCTTTGTTATTTTATTTCCCTCTTATCTAAGGATTTTGCTTAAGCTAAGTTAAGGTAAACTAAGTGGCGAGGAAAGATAAACAACGAAAATTACATTCATTTCAAAATATAGTTTAGCACCACTTCTAATGATAAACATCTAATTATTGTACTGTATTTTTCATATATTTAACAACATTTTGCACTAATTTTGTTGTGTGTGTACAAAAGAATCAATGCCTATTATCATACTTTGAAAAACTAGGTTATTAATAGAAATGTTTAGTATAAATAAGAAATAACCATTTATATTAGTCCCACCTCCTTACTGTAGTATTGGTCAGCATGTAGTACCACTGATGACCCAACTTCCTCTAACTTTCCCAGATCTTTGTGCTCCTAATTTTTTATATGGGAGACTCAATAATTCAATTTTATTTCAATCAACAGTTTACTCACAACAATTACCACATATGTCAAGAGATGACCTCCATATCATAGTTCTTTTGGTTAGCTATGATGAAAGCCTTGCTATCTTCGGAAACAATCTCCATATGTAGAATTATCCATTGGTTCTTTTCTAATTCACGACAACATGTAGATGCAATAGCGAGATACTACTCTCATTGATCCATTTCGATACTCAATGACACCAACCCGTTCAAACCACATTTTGTTCACCATGATAGTTTCCATGATGCCATATACTTTGTGGAGCTTCTCACTGATCAGATATGACATATGCTTCTTAACATCCATGTCCAAGGTGACATGTGGGTCTGTCATATAGTTTTTATTTTATTCCCTAACTCCCAAGGTAATAATCCATTCATCCATGAGAATGTGTCTAGTTATTTAGTATTTTTTCATTTTTTGCTAAGGAAATAGTTAATTAAATCGGCCAATTTATAGGATGAGTATTCTCTTGCCTAATGTTTTGCAGTTATATGTGGAACCTTAAAATACACGATGTTAAAAAAGTAAGAAAGCAATATTTGGTGCACATGATCCTCGAGTACAATGAAAATGAAGCTGATCACCATTATAATATTTTACGAGAGCGTCAAGAAATAGATAGTTTAATAAGAGGTGACAACCGTATGCATACATAATTTTTATACATATTATGATGATTTATGTTTTTTCATATCTCATTGAAGTTATGGTTGATATATAATGCTTCGTCATATTATCAGACTATCTTTTCTGTAAACTTCAATTCACCTTGCATGATTACTAACCATTATAGTAGTACACTGCCGCAAAAACAAATGCTTGGCACTGGTGCCAGTTCATTTTTTTTGCAAGAATAACAAGAAACAAGATGGATATATATTGTGCCATTTTCTTATGTACATACATACGAGTATGTTTATAAATATTTCATTTTATTAGAGTTAACGCTGAACGGAATTACGCCATTATATAGTCAGACATAGACCCAATCAAAATATATGTCTACCCACTAGATTCCTTAGCACACAGATTTTGTATATTTATCACTATAATCTAAAGATATAAACGGTGAGACCCCTTGGAGGCTCCTCAGCGATTTGGTCTTTCTGGCCGTCCGATCCTCCCGCTCGTGCCTCCGCTCCGTCCGATCCCTGTCGGCTCCTGGAGTCTGAATGAATAGGGATTTGCAAAGTCGCTAACCGTACCAGCCTTATTGCACCCACTCTCGCTGACATCCTACGTGGATCACCGCTGTAATCCGAGGCCCCCCGTCAGCCTCACGGTTCTTGTTTAATCGGTGTGGCGGACGGGTCTGGGTGGTGCAGATTCGCACTGCGCTCCTCCCATTGGCTGAATTTGTACTTTTACCATTATAGGTTTCTTCTGCCCCTCGCGATTTCGTGCTCGGTTGTCCAGCGCCCTCCATCGCTGACGGTGGGACCGATTTCTTTGCAGACGTTCAAGTTGATTCTGTTCGATGTCTTTAATTCCTCGGATTTTTTTTATCTTTGGGCAGGGGTAGCGAGGGGTTTTTGCCCATCAAGTGGCAGGCCACCGTTTCTCTGCGTCCCGTGGTATCTCCTGATTGGTCGTCGGGTACTGGCAACTCTCGTGGCCCGCCATAGCTGCTGACCTCATTTGCCGCCATCGGTGGCGTCGTGTGATTGATCGGCGGGTACCGGTTACTGTTCTTCGAAGGTGTATACCTTTGCGCGATGAGAAGGATTGTTTCCCCAGTTTCATTTCCCCGGCCCGTTCCACATTTGCTTGCGTCTCTTCTTCCTCCTCGGTCTCGCTTCCTCTACTGTTCATGACGTCGATTCGCCGTGCCTCTCTGGCCATCGCCCTGCATTTCTGGCCGTTTCGTCTGCCGTGTCTTCCGTTTGTTCTTCATCCGTTGTTCTTTGTATTTCATATCCGTGCTCCGTTTCCTTTCGGTTTCTCTTATATATTTTCCTTTCTGTTCTTTGTTTTGTTTATTTGCAGGTTGTCGGTTTGCTGGAGATCTTCGCGTTCGGGTAATCTATTGTTCTTGCCGTCGATTCACGGTACGTATTTGCTTTTATTTTGGACGGTTTCCTGTTTTAATTTTTGCATTTCTTTGGGTTGTTTGTTCTTCTCACATGTTATTTAGTTTATTTGCCGTTTCTTTTCAGCTTTTCTTACATATTTTCCATACGGTTCTTTGTTTTGTTCCTTTCCAGCTCATCGGCTCCGTCGAGATCTTCCTGTCGGGAATAACTGATCATTCTTTCCGTCGATTCATGGTATTTTCTTGCTCTTATTTTAGATGGTTTCATGTTTTGATTTGGGGTTTCCGTTGTTTGTTTTTCTCCTGTGTTCTTTTATGTTATTTAGCTTCTTTCTTACTTTATGTTGCCTTGCTTGAGGTTTCTGTTATTTTTGTTTATCCTGGCCATTTGTTCTTTCAATTTTTTCTTTTGTTTATTTCTGTTTAGAACTGTTTGGGTTCGGTTGTTGTTTGATTGTTCTTGTTGTAGTTATTATTCGTTTTGTTTCGTTATTTTTCTTTTGCGTTTAATGTTGTTCCTTCCTTTGTTGATGCAGGGATTGTCTCAGACCTGTGTTTTTTATGGTGAACGCGGCTGGGTTTATGAGCTGATCTCCTGGCCGTCATATGTTTTATAGGTATCATTTTTCATATGTTATTACGTTTTGTCGGGGTTTTGGTTCTTTTTCTGTTTGACGTGGATCTGCCTCTTGGATTTATTCGGTTTTTATGGATTTTTTCTCATCTTCAGATCTATTTTGCTAGTCTCATATGGTGTTTGCTGTTCTGGCGGCTTTAGTTTCTTGAGTGATTCATTTCTTTTGTTCTAGGTTCTTTGTTTTTTATTTTTTTTGGGTTTTTCTTCTTTGATTTAGTTGTAGACCTTTCTTAGATTTTGTTTGCTGGTTTTGTTGTTCGGTCTTCGTATATTTTGTTCTGTTATTGACTCTGTCTACTGTTCCTTTACGACATGTCTTATGTATTTTTCCTATGGTTCATTGGTCTGTTCTTTGTAGTTTGTCGGCTTGGTGGAGATCTTCGTGTTCGGAAGATCGACTGTTCTTGCCGTCGATTCATGGTTTGTTCTTGCTTATATCTTACATGGTTTCTTGGTTGTGTTGTTGTTGTTGTTTGTTCTTCTCACGTATTCTTCTTGATTATTTTTTGTTTGTTTGTTCTTGATAATGTTTTTGTTTGTTTTCTATTTTTTATTTCTTTCTGTATTTTTTTTCATGTTTAATAGTGTTTCTCTCTTTCTTGATGCAGGGGCTTCTCTCCGATCTGTTTATTTCATCGATTAATTCCTGGGAGTCGGAACAACTTTAATAGTAAACCAAAAAAATTGTGGTAGAGAAAACCGGGGATTGCCTTAACGTGTCCTCAAGGTTACTGTTGCGATGGCGACATTGTTATTGGGTCCTTTTTTGAGAAAGTCCTGTTGCTTTTAAAGTCCGTGCTGGAGCCGGTTACGCTGGTTTAGGTGGTTGATGTGTGTGTTTTACTAGATTTTGTTTCAATGTTTCGATACGTATGTCGGCTTAAGTGAAGTTCGTTAAGTTGCCTTCTTTGTCTTCGATTCGCTCCCGTTACAGAGCATCTCCAGTAGGAGAGACGATTATGGTAGCGACAGCTCGTGTACGAGGTATCTGTTGAATAGAATCACTTCGTACGTTGTGCCTTTTGATGTATGATGTCAAGGTGGTCCGAAGCCTTCTCTTAATTTTGGACTGGTGACGCCGACTCCAGGGAGTCGGCGTGGCTGGACGATGCATTAAGACGGAGAGCAAATATCGCTGGTTCCTCTAGGGTGGTACGTCTTGCTAGGTTGACGTCCCGACGGTCCGGCATGATGGTTTCTCTTGCGTTTCTTTGTTTATATTATCCGGCTTTGTTTTTGCGGCTACTGTCGCTGGTTGCCTTGGCAGGTATTCTTGCGTCTTGAATCGTCATGTTATATTTTCTATGTTTATACTTTTTTTCTCTTTTTAGGGGATTTAGTTATTTGCTTTGTCTATAAGTCTCTTCTGCTGGGATCCAGTTGTTTTGTTTTTGTCTTTTATGATGTTCGTTGTTACAGGTTATTTCTGAAGAGTTTGTCTGTCACATGGCGTTATTGGCTTTGATATGGTCTCGATTCAAGATTTCAGGTCTTGGTTTGGTCTTAGGGATTGCATTGACATATCCTGAAGGTTACTGTTGCGATGGCGACATTGTTATTGGTTTGTCTTCTAAGAAAGCCCCGTTGATTTTACGGTCCGTGCTGGAGTCGGCTACACCGGCTTAATTTGACAAGGCGAATGTGCGTTTTTACCACATTTTGTTTCAATGTTTTCCATATTTCATTGTTACCAGTTCTTTGGCTTCGTTCGTATCCTGTTGTCTGATTGCACATCTGATGGGTCAGTTAGATTTGAGGAACCTTCCGTATACTCTGATAGGTTTTACGATACTGTTCATACAAGTTCGCACCTTGACTGCTTAGCTCCGGGGTTTGTGTTGGCTTCAGTGTAGTTCGTTAAGGTGTCTTTCTTTGCCTTTGATTCGCTCCCTTTACGGTTTAGCGACAACTCATCCACGATGGATTTGTTGAATAGAATCACTTCGTACGTGTGTCAGTATGTCAGCTTTGATGTATGATGTCTAGGTGGCTTAGAACCCTTCTCTTTATTGTAGACTGGTCGTCACGCCGACTCCAGGGAGTCGGCGTGACGTGACGGTGCATTAAGACGGACAAGGCAATATACGACTTGGTAGGCTGCCGAGGTCTTGCATTTTTTGTACGTTCCCCTTGGTCTTATCCTTTTGTCCTCATGGGTTGTCGGCGCATTCCTTGGCCGTCATCTACTCATCTACTCTGCCGACTCCACGCGTTGGGTATGTAAATGGATACCAGTTGAAACCGACTCCAGGGAGTCGGCGATGGGTCAGACTTTGTACTCTGTATTAAAAACATTGAAAGAACTGATTATAAACAAGACCAACACTTGCTATCAACGGCAAGGAAAACTCCAAAACACATCCACAGAATGAAGATATGATTACAGCTCTCTCAACCTTTCTCCTTCCTTGGCATCCCTCTTCTCTTCTCCAAACAACGACTTTCAGTTTATCTATATGTTTTGCGCGTTTGATCGTTCGGCTATATGTGATGGACTTTCGTTAAATATAATGTTAGTCTTTAATGTTTAGAAAGACTTGGGCTTATTTTACATTCGAAGAAATACTAGCTTGAACACATCTACAAAATGAAGATATGTCTAGAGTCGGCGTGATCAGACGGTGCACTAAGACGGGCCTCCTGGAGTCGGCGTGTTCGGATGGTTGATTTGACAATGTGGGAGCCGACTCCCGGAATCCGACATGATTAAGCTGGCCTGATCCACGAGCAGTGAGACGGACAAGGTTAGTCCTGCCGACTCCCTGGATTCGATGGCCTGGAGTCGGCGGGTTCGATGAGCGGTGAGACGGATCTTCCGGCTGTACACGTATGAAGAGTATGCGTCAGCGATGACGTCTTCTATGTAGTATGTCGGCATTACTGACTTATCCATCTTTCCGTGTCATCCGGTCTCGTCGGCTCCCTAGAGTCGGTTTCAACAGCGTGTGCTTCCAGGTTATGTGTCTGTCCCTCCTGTTATGGTTTTTGCTAATAACGACTTTTCATATTGTTTCCGTTAAGGAAATTGTTATTTTTCTCTTGGCTCTTTTGCCGTGGTTATGCGGGGTTGTATTAAATATTTTTGCAGGACCAGCTGTTGTCTCGCAGAGATATCGTGGGAACGATGAGGAGAAGGAGATTAGTGGATTTAGTGTACGGTGATCTTCACATCTGTTGGTGTGTGTATGTGACTCGAGTGTGTGTCTTACACGTCCATTAATATCGGTGTACTTGCCGCATTAAAGAGGCGGCGTGGAGGCCCGTATGAATTTGTTAGGTGTATTTTGTATGCTGTCATCATGTGTGTGTATTCCCATTCCTTCCAGTGTTCACCTGCTTGGCGGAAGTGGGATTTCAGTGTCTTGATGAGTAGAACCTTTGTGGGGGATAGTTGTGGTATGTGAAGCAGGTCGCGCCGACTCCAGGGAGTTGGCTGGATCAACAAGCAGTCAGTCAGAGAATGTCATTCCGGGCCGAATCCCGGGACTCGGTCAGAATTTTTGTCAGTCTGCTGTCGTCATGTGTGTGTATTCCCATTCCTTCCAGTGTTCACCTACTTAGTTACTTACTTACTCAATGCGTTTTTGCTTTCGTGTTTTCCATCTTCGTGTACCTAACGTTTGGACGCGTGCTTTTGGAGTCGGCCACAGTTGTCTGTGTGAGTGGGTTAAGTGGCTCTGTTATGTCCACGTGGTGTGTGTGTCTCGCAGGGTGATGTCACCCCTTCCTTTCACTGTTTGCTCTTTACTCACTGTGTCGTCGCTTTCGTGTCTATTAGATCTACTTTTGCATCCTCTTCTCCCCCGTCTCCTCCCCTCTTCTCACCTTCCTGTACCATTGTTCTCTTCGTTCCTGGACCTTTCTTCCCTGAATGCGATGGTCGGAACGAATTTGATCTGCGATTGGGCTGGATCGAAGGTTACTGTACACCAGCTCGAAGTTGTCTCCGAAAAAGGTGTTTTGCCCGAGCCAAGGCGTGGGGAGAAGGCGTTAGATGTAAGTTTTTTTAGGCACGGTCCCTCGATGTTATGTTTCGATTTTTTCACGAATAATCCGTCGCTTTATGTAATCCGCTTTCCTGGCTAATTGCCGTTTTTTAGGACTCTGATTTTGTTGAAAGAGAACAATCCAGCGTGATTGTAGACGATGCAGTTGTGAGGAATGATACGTCATCGTCTGTTGATGTTAGGCCGTCCGCTTGTCTTTCATCGTCGGCTCTTCAGGTAAAAATAATAATTTCTAAGGGGTTTGATAGATCTCATCTCCCAGAGAAGAAGAGGTTGAAGGGAGTTGATCGGGCGGCTGTATCGCCGGCTGTATACAAGCGTCAGAGGATGCGTACTGGAAAGAAACAATAGGCGTCAGTAGGGCCAGTCAAGAGGTGGAAAGTCATCATTGATGTTTCTGACGACGACATGCACACCGAGGATGAGCCGGTTGGTCAGCCGGTTTTCCCGGAGAGCTCCCCTCTGATGTCAGTGTTGATCGGGATACTGTTCTCAGATCGCCGACTTCAGAGGCAGATGTCCCAGCTCTTAATGATCCGGCTGCTTTAGCGGCTATGTCGGTGGAGCAGTTACCTGGAGTCGGCGCTGCTCTTCAGCCGGCGGCAGCAAATGCATGTCTTTTCCTTGGAGGACCTTCCGTTGACACGAATGTTGGATCAAAATCTATTCTTGCTAACGTGTCCAAGGAGACAGTTTGCGATGTTTTGCTATGCGGTCGTGGTTCAGACGGTGTGGACGTGGGTTCTCCTGTGCCGTGTGCTACGCAAGGGGTGTCGTTGGGTCTAGGCGAGTCGACTTCACTTCTGTCGAGGTCGGTATTTCAGCCTGAGCCGGCTGAACTGGAGAGGTATGTTATTGGACAACAGACTGTTGATCAGAACGTTAGTACCACCTCAGTTCCCACTGCCGGCTTTACGGACGGCATCTCCTCTTTGGATTTATGGTCCTGTTTACAAGATGGTCAAGTTTCAAAAGTCCAGTGTATGATAGATGCTCTCATAGCGGCTGGCCATGAGAGGTTGCGTGAACGGTGCAAGGAGATTGATCGAATAAAACAAACTATTGACGTAAGTGGGTTATTTTTGACTGAGATTTTACTGTTTTCACCGATCCACGCCTACACGGTTGGGGTCATGTTTGTACATATTTACTTACTATCGTTTGTGCTGAATATCTTTTCTACAGAGTGAATTAACGTCGATTAGGACGAGCACTTATGAAATTGAAGAGCGCTTGGCTCAGCACAACAAGCGTATTATACAGCTGCAAGTAAATCTTAAGTGTACTCGAGACAGGTAGGAAGGGAATAAGGCTAGGATTGTCGAGTTAGAGAATCTGCTCAGGGGGTATGTCTCTGAAGTCGATGCAGGAAGGGAGGTTAAGAAGGTTGTGGATACATGTAAAGAAGAAGTCGGTCGTATTATTGTGGATTGTGAGAAGTCTATGACAGAGGTTGACGTGTTAAGGAACGAGAGAGTTTCTTTGACTCATGACGTAGCTGAGTGGAAGGGGCGGTATGATAAATTGGTGGAGGAGGCTATCGGTCAAGGAATTCAAGTGGATGTGCAGATCGCAGAGAGAGCTCGAGACTTGGAACACCTGGGCCGTTTGATCAACGTATTTGCTCAGAAATGTTTAGGTGAGCCATGTGTGATCATTGTTTTTAAATTTATGTTAGTTTATTATGATTTTGATGTATTTGCTGAGTGTATTTTCTTATTGACGCAGGGTCTTCTTGTGACATGTCGGCTCTGTCTCCTCAAGAACAGTTGAAGACGTTGTGTTGTGTGATTAAGAAGTTGGAGGTGAGTGCAATCGGGTGTTGAGGTGTCTACTTCCGTCGGAGGATGTTGCGTGGACGCTCGCTAAGCCGCATCATCCTAACTTTGACGTTGCTACCGTGTCCAAGGGTTTACGGCGGAAACACCAGGATGGACGTCCGTTCACTGAGCGGACCGTGAGCTTATTGGCTCCCAGATCCGGTCATATGCTACCAGGGCTGCGAGCTACGCGAATATTGATTTATATTTCCCGGCTACTAAGTGTCCATAGTTTTATAAGATAGTGAGGTGTGATCTCGGGCGCATGTTTGTGCACATTTGCTTGGTTGATCTTTAAGAGGTTGGTCTTAAGACGGCATTCTTTGTTTCATGGCAGTTTTGTCCTATGTTGTATTTGTCTGTTCGTAGTCGAGCTTTTAGAGGTTAGTCTTGATGCGGGATTTTTTCGTTTGTTTGTACGATGCACGTCTATAAACAGTGTGGTTGAGGGTAGCCTTGTCTTCTGCTCGGTTGAATTATTTGACTATTATTTATCAGCTGTAATAAATTCGTTTGTTAAGATGGACTTCGACATTTATTGAGTGATGTTCAATCGGTCGATTCTGTCTCGGCACCGTAGGTGTAAACTGAACGATAAGGCGGCCTTGATTTGTCGTGGCCTAGTTGGCGTCTCACCATTGGTGCTGACTTCGTTTCTGACCTGCTTGTCATTTATTATTGAGCTTGCTCTTAGCATTTATGTCTGTACGATAGCGCAACCGGTGGTAGTGCTTTTATTCGGTTGCATCTGGTACCAATCTGGGACTGCCTGTGGACAAGAGTCGTGCGGTACCATTCAGTGGCATCACCGGCTCCCTGGAGTCGGTTTGAACGGCATGCGGTTTGAGGCTACGTGTCTGTCCATTCCGTCGTGCCTTTGGCCATCGAGTGCGTGGAGTCGGCGGAGTAGGTGACGGCGATGAGACTTTTAAAAGTGGTTTCAGGTTAGGGGAGAGGATATCCATCCACCGAGCCAACTACTTTGTTTTGATTTATTCCGTACGTCTTATCGTTCAACAGTGTTCTATCATGCTTGTCATAGAGCAGACACACAGACAATTCGTGTTCACGTCATACTAAGCTTGTCATGTCGACTCCAGGGAGCCGGCGTGATCAGTTAATGCATTAAGACGGAGATGGTTCCGAATGGTCCAGTCGGGAGTGTCGGCAACGAGTCCCCGAGATAGATTCCTACTGATTTGGACCTAGCTTCAGTTCAGCTCACCGCAGCCACGCTCCGATCAAGTCAAAACAGAATCGTGGTCAACGGGAGAGCCGGCTCGCGACGACCTACAGCCACACGAACGTAAATGGGGGTAGGTCTACTCCATACGATGTCCTGCCGTTTCCTGTCAGTATTTATTACGGCGTGAGTGTAATGGTGTGTCGCTCCTACTCCGTATATTGGACGGTCCACTCGGGAAACTTGGTACTGAAGTCTCTTTGCTTCAGAAGTTTTTCTGCAAGTTCCTTCGTTGGAAAGCCTTGGAGGATATATGTAGCCGTTCACGCCTTTCTTCGAGCAAACTTGAGTGTACAGTATCGTTCGATATCGTCGTGTCTTAGCGGCTGTAGGTACCGTGTGCATGTCGGCTTGGCAAATCTTTTCATTACGTGTTAACACGTGTACCTTTGTTTCGTAGATGTGTAGGAAGACTTCTTCCCAACAACCGCCGTCCCAGCTTAATCGGTCGGCTTAATTTGATGACATCCTTTTCTTCCGTGCAAGTCTGTTCCTTCGTCATAGTATCTCCACTTCCTCATACGTGGTTCGCCCTCTATAATTTTATCATGGCAAGTGTTTCCTTGAGCAGACCTGTGGTTATGGCGATCTGTTGTGTTGTGAAACCCTGCCGGCCTCTCGGTAGTTATGGCGAGTATTTCGTCTCGACTACTACTGAGTGATGTTCAGGCGTGTTGGTTCCATGGGGTCTTTACCATCGACAGACCGATGGGAGTAGCTCTATTCAGCGGCATCCGGCTCCAATGTGAAATTCGGTCTAGCTAAGGAAGTCGGCGAACCTGTGAACGTTGGCTTAAATGTGATTTTAGGTTAGGTGAGAAATAAGTACTGCAGGTGCGGATAGTTAATGTGGGTGAGTCCTCCCCTCTGCTCTCATGGAGTTTTCTGTCAGTATTTATTACAGAGTTCGTTTGGCCGCAGACCCCTCCTATCGCGGACGGTCTACTTTGGAAACTTGGTACCTGAAGTCGGCGGGGTCGGGTGGTACATTAAGACGGGAAGCTGGAGTCGGCGAGGTCGGGTGGTGGAGTCGGCGGGGTCGGGTGGTGAATTAAGACGGGAACCTGGAGTCGGCTGGGTCGGGTTGTGCATTGAGACGGGAACCTGGAGTCGGCGGGGTGCACAGAAAACGCATATATGTGAACCGGCAGGTACCTCGACACAAAAAAAAAATGGACGCGATGTGAACGGTCTGCCCTCTCGCGTTATCAGGAAAAAAACACGGTGTGCCCATCGGTGCTCTGTCCTGTCATAGGACTGGTTCCTGTCTGCCGGCTCCGTGGTCTGTACACGTGTTTACTTCATCCGTGTGTATGTGAACGTAGTCCTCTAGCGAAAGGGCCTGCCCGTCTTTCCGTACCATATAGTCGTGTCGGCTCCCTGGAGTCGGACAACTCCAAGGAAATTCTGTCCAATCATCACATAACGGAAAAACATATAAAGTATAAGGAAAACTGAGCGGAAGTGGTTGGCACCCGGTTCGCACTTAGCACGTACAACGACTGTTCGCGAATCCGATTTCATTATTTAAGATCTTCGAAGAATAACAACGTGAGGAACAGCACGGAAACATGCCGATGACAGTACGGCAAAGTATGAAGGGTTAGCTTCATTTACATGTCTGAACGAATGTGAAGCTTACATGGGGATTAAACTAGAAATACTTCTTGATTGGCGTTTCCTCTAATCGTGCTGGTCGCGTGGCTGTTGGTCATCGCGAGCCGGCTCTCCCGCGCGCTGAATTCTGCTTTGACTTTATCGGTGTGCGGCTGCAGTGAGCTGAACTTTGGAACAGACAGATCTGTCTTATGCTTTTTCAGCTAGATTTACATCGGCGATGTATCTTTTTCTTCGTTCACTTCTATAGGATAAGACGTTGGAACAGCTCCGTGTCAAGACGATGGTGTGCACGGCTGTTTTCTCTTTGACATTTGTGGCAGCGCGGAGCGAGATTGCGGAGTCGTCGGGCTTAAGATTGACCTTGGGCATGATGTGGATCGTGACGTTGACTGTGGTGGTTTCATCCAGAACATGTGTCGTGGTTGCGCCGACGTCTGGTAGTTGTATCGTGCCAGTACGCTGTGAAGTGGTATGTTGCTCCACCACCGCTGTCGCTCCAACCGGTTCCACATGACGGGTGCCCTCTCGGAACAACCGTAGTAGTCGACCGCCGCCAGCCGCTCCGATGTGATGATTTTCCTCCAGCTTGGGTTGTCCTTGTCGTACTTGGGGTCGACCAGCTGCTCCGGCGATAGTAGGCGGCGTCGTTCACTGATGGCATAGCGCCACTCTCCGTTGTTGTTGGGGAGTGGTGGGATAGCGAGTCCTCCACGACTGATGTTCCAGCCGTGTGGCAGTCGTATGCCTGGCGGCACGAGAAGGTTATTCTCGGCTACGATTGCCTCTTCGCCTTTCCTTAGACTGGATTTGTAGATGTTGTCACCCCCGCCGGTGTTTCCGTTTCCATTGGCTTCATTGTTGTTGGACATTTTCTTTGATTTTTGAGAGGGAACGTGGATGTGAGGTGGTCGATAATCAATGGATAGTGTATTGGCCAATAGATTCGGAGGGGTTTGTGCGCATCGCGTTTATAAAGCAGGCACTTGGTCCGTGACCTTGAGGGATGGAGTAGGGATCTTAAGCTGGCGATCCAAAATTACATTCGTGCCACCGTACATACCACGCGTAGCAACCCTGTGCGGAGGGCTTTAAGAAGAGTCGTCCTTTACTGCCTCTTCCTAATGTCATTGGATTTCAATAGAACTGTCCACGGACACTCTTGCTCCCCTGTCTTGTCACCGCTCCGCTCCTCTTTGATTTCGATGGCTCGCGCTCCTTCACCAACGAGCCATACCATCTGTCGTTCAGACGCCGTCGTTACGGAAGATCAGTGGTGTACCGGCATTGCCGAACGTGAGTTAAGATCTGAGGATCTGTCGCGGATGTTCAATGTACCCTCCCCTGTCGGCTTTCGCCGTCTCGGAACTTTTGCGGCTGTACCGGCGTTAACGTCGGTGATGGCATCGGCGGCGACAACGGCAGAAGGGCCATCCTCGGAGACTTCTGCGGAGGAGCAGTCTGTTTTGATGGAACCCATGCCGGCGCCGGCGCTTGGTTTATTTCCCATCCCCATCACGTCGATGCAAGGATTTTCTTCATTCACGGTGATGCCACCTGCTGAACCTCCGGCGTCTTCTGTGAGTGTTAATCCCGTCCGCCTGTTCCACACGTTTTGCTGTGTGAAATTAATGTAGCTATAATGCTGAATTTGTGCTTAAGGTGCTGAGAACTGGGCGGGATGTCACCGGTGGCGTCGTCTCTGTGCCTCGTTGGTGCAGGGGCGTGCTCCTCGGTATCCCGGTCAACCGCTATGTTGTTTCATCGGAGCTGTCCGGGAGGGCGGAAGAGGCCCTGCCGCAACCTGCGCATGTTCATGGTCATGAACAAACGATCGGTCATGTGCCTAGAGCACCGATGCCGCGCCGGTTCTTGGTGCAGATCGACAGGATAAACATTCACATGTTGATTATCCCCCGTACATTCCAGGCGGTTTTGATGGACTGGCTGCTGACCCCACTCCCGTGTTACATGCCTGTGTTAGCGTGCAATTTCTGCGACGAGTGGGTGGAGGTCAGCACGCACGGCGGCGCGGTGGTGCTTGGAAGAAATTGGCCGAAAGTTGTGTTCCGGTATAACCTTCAGGAACACAACACTGTCGTCTTCAAGCTGACTGCCACTGGATTCAAGCTGACGATATATAAGAGCGCCACCTGCACGGAAGAGTCATTTAGGTGTGCTCACCACGGCTAACTTCAGCGTCATACGCGACCTATGTGTATATAGTGATCTGGTGAAGATTAGTTTCGTATTTTGAAGGACACGATGGACGATTCGCTGCATTGTTCATGTCTGTGTGTACCTTATGTATGGTTCTAGGGTCATCACGAGTTCGTCGGTGCTTGCATATCATTTAGTAATTGCACGAATCTGTTTTCTGTTTATTATTTGTCTAATTTGATTCTCGACTTTACATATGGATGTAATTATTTTTACCCGTTGATTGTTAGCATCGTGTATGGCGTGTCGTCAAAATAGGGCTCGGGGGTCGTGCGCCAAGACGCACCTGTAACAGCCCAAAACTGAGAACCTAAAACCGGTGTAAATTTTTCACTTTTGTGTTAATTGCATCATGGCATCCATGCATAGACATGTCTCTTCTGAGTTAATACAACTTTGAGACCGAAATGATATGAAGTTGTTAAAAACCAAATGCCAAAGTGCTCTAACAAAACTTCCCCACAAAGAAGACACTTAAGGTTGCAAAACAAAAATACTTGGACATCCATAATTGTTAAGGAAGTTCCAAGAGTTCACAATAGTATTTTTGCACTTGCACCAAATTTGTTAAATAGCAACATTTGGAAAATTAGCCATTTTGCCTAAACGAAATACTATGAACAACTGTTGTGCAAAACTTTTTATTTTTGCATGCCAATTTTTGTGTAGCCTCTACTCAGTATGGGGAGGCTCCCCAATTTTTTCTCCAATTTTTATAAACTATTTTGGTGCCTCAATTAAATCAGGAAAAGCTACTGGTTTTAAAACAGGAAAAGGACCTCTTTGTAATTCCAGGAGGACCTGTTCGTGATGGAAGAAATTCGGCCTGGGGCCTATTTGCAAAAACTGCTTCTTCCCTCCCCTTCCCTGTAGCGACCGGCAGGTCGCGCTCGCGCCGCACCAGCACCGCGCCGCGCCGAGCCCCTTCCCTCTGCCTCCACCTTCAAGAGGACAAGCTCCACGAGCCACGCTGCTCCCTCACTCGCTCCTCTGCCCGCTCCCCTTTTTCTTTTTCCCCGAGCTCCCGCGCTACGCCATGGCCGCCGCCACGGTTGACCACCGCTCCCCGCCGTTCTAGCCCACGCCGAGCACCGCCGTGTGGAGCAAAAGCTCCGCCGTGCCGTCCTACTCGTCTACGCCGGAGGAATCGAGGCGGGAGGCCGTGCATCGCCGCCGCCGCTCAAATTTGTCTCCGCCACCGCCGCATCTCCGCCGTGGGGTTTCGCCGCCGCCGTCGCCCCTCCGCCGTCATCGACCTCGCCAACGGGTTCGTGGTGAGCTTCGGGCCTCGCTGCCCTTCTTCCCCTCCTCCCCTTGCTCTGCATCGCCGTTCCCTCGCCGTGCCGTGTGCTTGGCACGTCGCCGTCGTGGCCTCGCTCGCCCGGTCAGGAAACCGGCGTAGCCGGCCTTGAGGCCGTTCCCCTCTGTCGAGTGCCCGGCTCTTGGGCCGGCCCAACCGGCCAAGAGGCCGGAGCTCTCTGCCACTGGCCCGGTTCTTAAACCGGCCTTAGCCGGGCTGACAGCCGGGCCTCTCTGGCCCATGACCGGCCTGCAAGCCGGCCCAACCGGGCTGTGGACCGGCCTGTCTACAGTTTTATTTTCCCTTTTTGGAAAATAAAACAATTTTAAATATTTAATAACTAATTAATTATTGATCCAAAAATTACAAATAAGGTATCAAAATGATCAGCAGTTCAAATGTTATCAAACCATGCTAATCTCACCTCATGATCACAAATAATTATTTGAAGTTATTCATAAATCGATTAAAAGAATTAAATTCGAATAATTATTTAATTCACTAATTATTCATTCGGTACTCGGAAAATTACAAATGAGGTACCAATTTGATCAGAGGAACAAACCCTATCCATTCATGCCATGTTCATGCATATTTGAGCCACTTCTTAGTAATGTAATAGATGTATGAGCAATGTGGTCATAAAGTGAAATATGGGGTTGCTTCCGAATAATTGCCCTAATTATTTGGCTCTCCATTTAATCTTGCTAGATGAACTAAATGATGCTATCATTGCATAAACATGTCATGTCATCATGTGGTTGTGCATTGCATTGTGAAACATGTTTGGTGATTGATTTGTTTCTTCCGTTGTTTGTTGCCCCGATAGATCAAGGAACCGGGGTTACTCCACAATACCCCGAGGATCCGTACTATCACCACGGTGAACAAGGCAAGCGTAATCCCCCCTCTGAGCATATCTTATCCTATTTTCCGCAATTATTTTCTCCACTATAATATTGCATGCGGTTCTAAATGTCTTTTGCCTGGATTAGAGTATCCTACTAGTTGCATTAGAATCCTGTTGCCAATACCTGTTTTACTTCCTATTACCATAGGTTTGTATTGTTGGCCATGGAATACTTACTATGCTATGCAAGTGCTTAGCCATGCTTAGTGAAATGCCTAGTTGTACTAGGGATGGGAATGCTGGAAACAGGTGTTAACTTGTGACAGTGATGTTGAGGGTGGAGAATTGTGGAGATGGATAATAAAATGCTAAGAAGGTGGGGATGAGAGGCCACATGGAATGTGGTGGGTTGTCTCGTTCTTGCCGCCTAGGTGCGAGTTCTGTACCTCCTGAACCAAGACTGAGCGTGCAACCATGCGTGAGGCCTATGCAATTGCAGGAACCCTCATAGACTAAATAACTCGAGCGGGGCTAGCCAGGGTCCTCTAGTTTGGCTTTCCATTTGCGCGTGCGTGATGGTGTTGAACTGAGATGAGGATGGTGGTGTTAGGAAAATAAGTGGCCGTGGGGCGGGGTGTTGTGATCCTGCAGCCCTACTGCCACTGATGATCCTGGAAAGTCCTTAACGAGGGAGAAGTCGACACCGCTCCCACCCAGCCGGCTTTCCAAGGAAGAGAGCTAATGCGCAGGTAATGGGCCGGACGGTACGCGTGGCGAAGGAGCTGGGGCCCTTCGGGACTCCGGGGACTTCCACTTTGTACACCCCTGCAGGGTTAAATCTTTTCGAAAAGCCGTGTCCACGGTTAAGGACGACTTGGGAATGGACGATGATCATAGAATAACTTAACGGAATGATTAAAAACTTGGGTACTAGAGGTACCAATTCCACGAATGTAAGGTTGACTTCCTCGAGGGTGATTCGGGGAGGTGCCTTTGATGAACAGGTACAATGGTGATGTTGGTGATGTTGAGAAAGGTGATCTCAAAGAAAAGAGTTACTTCTTACCCCTCTTTGAAAATATTCTGATTAGTCGATGCCATGGAGTATGTTTTATAAATAAAATCAGCTTTATGCAAAAGAGCCATAAACTTTGAAAGCCTCATCGAGCATATATTAGCTCTTAATCTTGCGAGTTCGTCGAACTCAACGTCTTTGCTTTTTTCAGAGAGGACTTCACCGACCTCGAAGGTGGGTTCTTTGTGGACGTCGACGAGTAGTCTGGGGTTCCCAGGTGGCAGCTTGGGACATCCGGAACAGCTGGCGTTGTGATGTTTATCTGTAGGCCTCTTAGGCCATATTTGGATCTTGTTGTTTAGAACAACCTAATTCGCTTCCGCTTGATGTAATGTTGGGTCTGTGACCTCTGGTTGTCATTTGCTATCTTTCTCTTATAAGAGTTGAACTATATGATTTGTGTCGTAGAGTCTGTGATGTGCCAGTTGTTCCACAAGTCTTGATCTTACTATTATGCTTTGATAGTTGTGCCTGTGTTAAGGCATCAATCGGGGTGTTGCGTTGTCTGGAGTGAGGTGTACCCAGCAACGCCTGCCAAAGGTTTTGGCCGGGGATTGGTAAACCCGTAACCTCCGGTTGTATCGCTTAACCGGTGACACACAGCATCACTGTATAGCAGTCGGGTCGGGGCGCCACAAGTTGGTATCAGAGCAGTACTGCCTGTAGGAAACCCTTCTACTGGTCGATGTTGAGTCTAGTGTTTGTGAAAATATTTTTAACCTAAAAATGAGTTGTGAAAACCATCTTAGGATTCTTTTTACTCCTTATCTGGTTACCCTCTAATCTCGGAGCAATCTTACCTCGATTTGAGTTTAAAGGTTTTACTTCTCATCTGTTACTTCAAAATGATTAGGATAACGGGTGGGTTCGACCTTTAGTGTTATGTGTCACGTTGCTCCCGCTGCGTTGCAATCCCAAATCAACTCAGATGTTTCTACCGAGTTAATCTTTGATCCTTTCTTTGGGTTTTAACCCACGGACTTGAACATAAGGTCCCGGATTGTGCCATAGTGTGTTAAGTGTTTTCTTAACTCTCACTAGTAGCACATGATGCTGATCTTTGACCCAAGTTCTATCTTGTTGTTTTCCTTCTCGCAAAGTATTATCGTCCCTAGTCTGTGTACTTGTGTAGACGCTAATGCTATTGTTCGACCATTCGGAGAAAGATACTAACTGTGTCATTGTCAAATCTCCAGAATGGCTCGAGGAGGTCGTGGAGGCCGTGGTGGTCGCGGTAACCACAATGATGATGAGGATGATCTGCCGCCACCACCCTCGATGGCTCAGTCTTGATGGCCATTGAGGAGAACCGTGGGCGCAATGAGCGCTTGCTTGAGCAGTTGGTGCAGCAGAATGCACGGAGGAACGAGTGCAACACTCTCACGAGTTCCTGCGTTCCCAGCCACCCACCTTTGCTGATGCTAAGGAGCCACTGGAAGCTGATGATTGGCTTCGTGCTTTGGAGCGCAAGTTCTCCGCGCTGCATGTCCCATTGGCTGAGCAAGTCAACTTTGCCACCTATCTCTTGGTTGGTGCTGCTGGCTGTTGGTGGGAAAGCCATGTGGCTTTGTTTCCAGCCAACCATGTCTTCACCTGGGCTGATTCCGCACTGCCTTCCGAGCGGAGTACATTCCCCAGCCTATCATGGACTTGAAGAGGAGGGAGTTCCTGGATTTGCAACAGGGACGGATGGACCTCCGCACTTATGGTCGTGAGTTCAACCATCTTCTCGTTACGCCCCAAGGGACGTGACCAATGATGCTGACAAGCAAGAGCTGTTCCGCAAGGGTCTGAATCCGCAGCTCCGCTATGAGCTATTGCCCTTCAGGTTCCAGACCTATCAGGAGCTGTTCAACCAGGCTTTCACTCTTGAGCAAGGAAGAAAGGAACTTGAAGCTTCCAAGAGGCCCGCACATGGGGACCACCAGAGTTCCTCGGGTTCTGAGAGCAAGAAGCGCAGGGTGTTTGTTCCCTACAGCGCCGTACCTCGTGCTCCCTTCATGCCGAGAGCAGCAGGATATAGGCCACCTCCTCCGCGCCCCACTACTTCGACACTTGGGTAGGCGGGAGTGGGTACCGTCCTATGCTACCTGCTCCACCTGGACTCACTTGCTACACCTGTGGCCAGGCTGGCCACTACTCCAGGGAGTGCCCCCAGAAGGCACCTCTCGCGATAACTCCTGCACGAGCCCCTGCCACTCCAACTGGCAAGGCTGGACCTATTGTGCGTGGTCGCCTGAACCACATCTCTGCTGAAGAAGCTGAAGAGGACCCCGGCGTTCTATGGGTGAGTTACGAATCAACGGCAATACAGCTACAGTTTGTTTGATTCTGGAGCATCGCATTCATTCATATCCATAGCTTTTGCAAAAGACCACAATACCGTTCGAGAAAATGAGCCATCCCTTGGTGATTGCCACTCCTGGCTCCAAATGGCAAACCGATGGGGTTACTCCTGAGGTCAGATTAATATAGGTTCCTTGTCCTTTCCTTATGCCTTGGTAGCTCTGAAGTCCAAAGGCATTGATGTCATATTGGGCATGAACTGGCTACCAAATACCAGGCTAATCTCGACTGTGCCGCCAAGACCATTACGTGACCGCTCCTTCCGGTGACATTGTGAAGTATTGGCCTGCAACATCAATACCTCCGTCCGCCGTCGTACCCCGCTCACCTGAGATTCTCCTTTGCTTTATGGAAGGCGAATCCCCTCCTGAAATCCAGGACATACACGTGGTGTGTGACTTCCCGGATGTGTTCCCGGAAGAGTTGCCTGGCATGCCTCCTGACCGAAGTGTGGAGTTTGTCATAGATTACTTCCCGGTACCGCTCCAATTTCCAAGAAGCCCTACCGTATGCCGGTGGAAGAGTTGGCTCTGTTGAAAGAGCAAATTGATCAGCTGTTAGCTAAGGAGTTCATCCAGCCTAGCAGTTCACCTTGGGGTTGTCCGGTACTCTTTGTCAAGAAGAGGGATTCTACCGTGCCTCGTCTAGTCTCTGACTATCGACCGTTGAATGCGGTGACAATCAAGAACAAGTATCCTATTCCTCGCATCAATGATCTGTTGGATCAGTTAGCTGGTGCAACGGTATTCTCCAAGATGGATCTGAGGTCAGGATACCATCAGATAAAAATCAGAAAGGAGGATATTCCAAAGACGGCATTTGTTACTCGTTATGGCTCATATGAGTATACCGTCATGTCCTTTGGTCTCACAAATGCTCCAGCTACTTTCATGAGGCTCATGAACTCCATTTTCATGGATTATCTTGATAAGTTTGTCGTCATTTACATTGATGACATCCTCATCTATTCTAAAACCGACGAAGAGCATGATGAACACCTTCGTTGGTTCTGACACGGCTTCGTGAACACCGTCTCTATGCCAAGTTCTCCAAGTGTGAGTTTTGGTTGGATAAACTTGTCTTCCTTGGACATGTAATATCTGCCAATGGTGTGGAAGTCATCCCGACAAAATTCAGCTATTCTGGATTGGAAAACTCCAATGTCAGTCAAGGACATTCGTAGCTTTCTCGGATTGGCGGGTTACTACCGCCGATTCATCGAAGCTTTCTCCAAAATAGCCAAGGCATTGACTGACCTTCTCAAGAAGGATAGAAAGTTCGTATGGACTGCCGAAGCTGAAGAGAGCTTCCAAGCCCTGAAAGCCAAACTCACGTCCGCTCCTGTGCTTGTCCTGCCGGACACGAGCAAGGATTTCGTCGTCTTCTGTGACGCCTCTCTACAAGGCTTGGGTTGTGTATTGATGCAAGATGGCCATGTGGTGGCTTATGCTTCTCGCCAACTTAAGCCGCATGAGCTCAATTACCCAACTCATGATCTAGAGCTTGCCGCGTGGTCTATGCTTTGAAGCAATGGAGACCATACCTGTTTGGTAACCGTTGCGAGATTTCTCGGATCACAAGAGTCTGAAGTACCTCTTCACCCAGCCGGATTTAAATCTCAGGCAAAGGCGTTGGTTGGAGTTAATCACGGACTACAATGTGAGTCTGAACTATCAACCCGGCAAAGCAAACGTCGTGGCTGACGCGCTAAGTCGGAAGTCCTATTGCAACAATCTGATGATTGAAGGCCCAACCTTCCCTTCATGAAGAATTCTCCCGTTTGAACTTGGAAATGGTTCCCTCCGGCTATCTAGCAAATCTGGAGATCAAATCTACTCTTGTAGACCAGATCAAGGATGCCCAGAAGCGTGACAAGGGTATTCTGAAAATCAAGGACAATATTGCTAGTGGGAAGTACAAATGCTTCTCTGTCGATGAATCCGGAGTTGTTTATTTCGGTGACCGTCTAGTGGTACCCAAGAAGCGGAAATTGAGAGAGCTGATCCTTCAGGAGGCTCATGATATACCTCTCTCTATCCATCCCGGAAGTACCAAGATGTACCAAGACCTTCGACCACAATTCTGGTGGACTCGTATGAAACGGGAAATTGCCAAGTATGTTGCTGAATGCGACACCTGTCGACGGGTAAAAGCTGAACATCAAAGACCTCCGGTACTCTTCGCCCTATTGCGTCCCGAGTGGAAATGGGATGAAATTGGTATGGACTTCATCACCGGTTTTCCTAGATCCCCAAGGGCAACAATGCAATTTGGGTAATCATTGATCGTCTTTCCAAGGTTGCCCACTTCCTACCAGTCCGTGATGAGATACGGGCAAGTCAACTTGCTGAGTTGTATTTGGCTCGTATTGTTCCATTGCATGGGGTCCCTCTGAGGATCATCGGACCGTGGAAGTATCTTCGTATCCAAATTCTGGCAGAGTTTCCAAACTGCCATGGGGTCCCGTCTCAACTTCAGTACCGCTTACCACCCCCAGACTGATGGTCAGACTGAAAGAGTGAATCAAGTTTGGAAGACATGCTTCGGGCATGTGTCATCTCTTTTGGCCAGGGTTGGGAAAAGTATCTCCCTTTCGCGGAGTTCTCCTACAACAACAGCTATCAAGCTAGTCTGGGCATGGCTCCCTTCGAGGCTCTTATGGAAGAAAATGCCGCACTCCGCTGAATTGGTCCGAGACCGGAGAGAGAGCACTCTTTGGTCCTGATGTGATCAATGAAGCTGAGGAGAAGTTCGAATCATAAGAGAGAATCTGAAGATTGCTCAGTCAAGGCAGAAGAACTACTATGACAAGCACCATCAGGAGATTCACTATGAAATTGGTGATAAAGCTTATCTCCGTGTCTCTCCCCTTCGAGGCGTTCGCCGCTTCGGAATAAAAGGAAAATTGGCCCCTCGCTATGTTGGTCCATTCACCGTCCTGGAAAAGCGAGGAGATCTTTCTTATAAGTTGGAGTTGCCGGTCAAATTTCCGAATGTGCATGATGTGTTCCATGTCTCCCAACTCCGCCGTTGTTTCAAGGATCCTATCCATGGGGTCAATCATGAGGAGCTAGATCTCCAGGAAGATCTCACTTATCGTGAGCATCCTATCCGTGTTCTGGATGAAGCTGAAAGAAAGACCCGTAACAAGACTACCAATTTCCTCAAAATTCAGTGGTCTCATCATTCTGAAGAAGAAGCAACTTGGGAACGAGAGTCTAGTCTTCGTGAGGAGTATCCCGACTTCTTCTCGCAATCTTAGAATCTCGGGACGAGATTCCTGTAAGGAGGGTAGAGTTGTAACAGCCCAAAACTGAGAACCTAAAACCGGTGTAAATTTTTCACTTTTGTGTTAATTGCATCATGGCATCCATGCATAGACATGTCTCTTCTGAGTTAATACAACTTTGAGACCGAAATGATATGAAGTTGTTAAAAACCAAATGCCAAAGTGCTCTAACAAAACTTCCCCACAAAGAAGACACTTAAGGTTGCAAAACAAAAATACTTGGACATCCATAATTGTTAAGGAAGTTCCAAGAGTTCACAATAGTATTTTTGCACTTGCACCAAATTTGTTAAATAGCAACATTTGGAAAATTAGCCATTTTGCCTAAACGAAATACTATGAACAACTGTTGTGCAAAACTTTTTATTTTTGCATGCCAATTTTTGTGTAGCCTCTACTCAGTATGGGGAGGCTCCCCAATTTTTTCTCCAATTTTTATAAACTATTTTGGTGCCTCAATTAAATCAGGAAAAGCTACTGGTTTTAAAACAGGAAAAGGACCTCTTTGTAATTCCAGGAGGACCTGTTCGTGATGGAAGAAATTCGGCCTGGGGCCTATTTGCAAAAACTGCTTCTTCCCTCCCCTTCCCTGTAGCGACCGGCAGGTCGCGCTCGCGCCGCACCAGCACCGCGCCGCGCCGAGCCCTTCCCTCTGCCTCCACCTGCAAGAGGACAAGCTCCACGAGCCACGCTGCTCCCTCACTCGCTCCTCTGCCCGCTCCCCTTTTTCTTTTTCCCCGAGCTCCCGCGCTACGCCATGGCCGCCGCCACGGTTGACCACCGCTCCCCGCCGTTCTAGCCCACGCCGAGCACCGCCGTGTGGAGCAAAAGCTCCGCCGTGCCGTCCTACTCGTCTACGCCGGAGGAATCGAGGCGGGAGGCCGTGCATCGCCGCCGCCGCTCAAATTTGTCTCCGCCACCGCCGCATCTCCGCCGTGGGGTTTCGCCGCCGCCGTCGCCCCTCCGCCGTCATCGACCTCGCCAACGGGTTCGTGGTGAGCTTCGGGCCTCGCTGCCCTTCTTCCCCTCCTCCCCTTGCTCTGCATCGCTGTTCCCTCGCCGTGCCGTGTGCTTAGCACGTCGCCGTCGTGGCCTCGCTCGCCCGGTCAGGAAACCGGCGTAGCCGGCCTTGAGGCCGTTCCCCTCTGTCGAGTGCCCGGCTCTTGGGCCGGCCCAACCGGCCAAGAGGCCGGAGCTCTCTGCCACTGGCCCGGTTCTTAAACCGGCCTTAGCCGGGCTGACAGCCGGGCCTCTCTGGCCCATGACCGGCCTGCAAGCCGGCCCAACCGGGCTGTGGACCGGCCTGTCTACAGTTTTATTTTCCCTTTTTGGAAAATAAAACAATTTTAAATATTTAATAACTAATTAATTATTGATCCAAAAATTACAAATAAGGTATCAAAATGATCAGCAGTTCAAATGTTATCAAACCATGCTAATCTCACCTCATGATCACAAATAATTATTTGAAGTTATTCATAAATCGATTAAAAGAATTAAATTCGAATAATTATTTAATTCACTAATTATTCATTCGGTACTCGGAAAATTACAAATGAGGTACCAATTTGATCAGAGGAACAAACCCTATCCATTCATGCCATGTTCATGCATATTTGAGCCACTTCTTAGTAATGTAATAGATGTATGAGCAATGTGGTCATAAAGTGAAATATGGGGTTGCTTCCGAATAATTGCCCTAATTATTTGGCTCTCCATTTAATCTTGCTAGATGAACTAAATGATGCTATCATTGCATAAACATGTCATGTCATCATGTGGTTGTGCATTGCATTGTGAAACATGTTTGGTGATTGATTTGTTTCTTCCGTTGTTTGTTGCCCCGATAGATCAAGGAACCGGGGTTACTCCACAATACCCCGAGGATCCGTACTATCACCACGGTGAACAAGGCAAGCGTAATCCCCCTCTGAGCATATCTTATCCTATTTTCCGCAATTATTTTCTCCACTATAATATTGCATGCGGTTCTAAATGTCTTTTGCCTGGATTAGAGTATCCTACTAGTTGCATTAGAATCCTGTTGCCAATACCTGTTTTACTTCCTATTACCATAGGTTTGTATTGTTGGCCATGGAATACTTACTATGCTATGCAAGTGCTTAGCCATGCTTAGTGAAATGCCTAGTTGTACTAGGGATGGGAATGCTGGAAACAGGTGTTAACTTGTGACAGTGATGTTGAGGGTGGAGAATTGTGGAGATGGATAATAAAATGCTAAGAAGGTGGGGATGAGAGGCCACATGGAATGTGGTGGGTTGTCTCGTTCTTGCCGCCTAGGTGCGAGTTCTGTACCTCCTGAACCAAGACTGAGCGTGCAACCATGCGTGAGGCCTATGCAATTGCAGGAACCCTCATAGACTAAATAACTCGAGCGGGGCTAGCCAGGGTCCTCTAGTTTGGCTTTCCATTTGCGCGTGCGTGATGGTGTTGAACGGAGATGAGGATGGTGGTGTTAGGAAAATAAGTGGCCGTGGGGCGGGGTGTTGTGATCCTGGCAGCCCTACTGCCACTGATGATCCTGGAAAGTCTTTAACGAGGGAGAAGTCGACACCGCTCCCACCCAGCCGGCTTTCCAAGGAAGAGAGCTAATGCGCAGGTAATGGGCCGGACGGTACGCGTGGCGAAGGAGCTGGGGCCCTTCGGGACTCCGGGGACTTCCACTTTGTACACCCCTGCAGGGTTAAATCTTTTCGAAAAGCCGTGTCCACGGTTAAGGACGACTTGGGAATGGACGATGATCATAGAATAACCTTAACGGAATGATTAAAAACTTGGGTACTAGAGGTACCAATTCCACGAATGTAAGGTTGACTTCCTCGAGGGTGATTCGGGGAGGTGCCTCTGATGAACAGGTACAATGGTGATGTTGGTGATGGTTGAGAAAGGTGATCTCAAAGAAAAGAGTTACTTCTTACCCCTCTTTGAAAATATTCTGATTAGTCGTTGCCATGGAGTCATGTTTTATTAAATAAAATCAGCTTTATGCAAAAGAGCCATATAACTTTGAAAGCCTCATCGAGCATATATTAGCTCTTAATCTTGCGAGTTCGTCGAACTCAACGTCTTTGCTTATTTCAGGAGAGGACTTCACCGACCTCGAAGGTGGGTTCTTTGTGGACGTCGACGAGTAGTCTGGGGTTCCCAGGTGGCAGCTTGGGACATCCCGGAACAGCTGGCGTTATGATGTTTATCTGTAGGCCTCTTAGGCCATATTTTGGATCTTGTTGTTCAGAACAACCTAATTCGCTTCCGCTTGATGTAATGTTGGGTCTGTGACCTCTGAGTGTCTTTTGCTATCTTTCTCTGTATAAGAGTTGCACTATATGATTTGTGTCGTAGAGTCTGTGATGTGCCAGTTGTTCCACAAGTCTTGATCTTACTATTATGCTTTGATAGTTGTGCCTGTGTTAAGGCATCAATCGGGGTGTTGCGTTGTCTGGAGTGAGGTGTACCCAGCAACGCCTGCCAAAGGTTTTGGCCGGGGATTGGTAAACCCGTAACCTCCGGTTGTATCGCTTAACCGGTGACACACAGCATCACTGTATAGCAGTCGGGTCGGGGCGCCACAGCACCCCTAAATCTAGTCTCGTTAGTTAAGTGAACTATTGAGCGTTAGAAATGTTATCCAAAATCTTTCAAGCTAGTTTTTCCTAGCACATATAAATATCCTTACATTACATCCCTACCATGTTGTAGTGATTTTTTTTAGATAAAAGGGCAGGCCCCAGGTTCCATTTAAGCAACCAGAGAGTAACAGACATCCAAGTTTACATGGCTCTACGACTGGAAAATAAAGCATAACAACAAAGGTTCTACAGGCGGCCACAAAAACTTCCACCTAGACTAAGCATTCCTCCAGGCAATTCTAAGCAGTTCACCCCTGGTTCTTTCTAGCTCCAACAGGTTCATCTCCATGGTGTCCGAAAGAGCAAGGCTGCAGAGAATACGTCATCTTCGCAAATGAGCAATAACCTTGTCCCAGACCATCTTCATGCCGAGCCAGCTTTTTCCCTGAAAACAAAGTTCATTTCGAAGTGACCACAATGACCAAAGTACTGCAGAACTGAACATATTCAAAACCCCATTCTTATTATTGCTAATCCAACAGCGTGCAATAGATTCAAAATCTTTGCCAATTTGTAAATTTAAAATCTGAGAGATAACTCCCCAGGTCTGATTAGCAACAAAGCACTCAAAAAACAAATGAGCAACTGATTCAGAATCAGGGCAGAACAAGCATGTTCGGTCCTTAACGTGTCTACGCTTATGGAGATTGTCTCTAGTCAGTGTTTTGTTATTAGCCAAAAGCCACAAGAACACATGTATCCTGGGGGGATGGACAACTGCCAGATAGCTGGCGTATGAATTGGAATCACACCCCCATTATTCACCACAACGTAGAAGGATTTAACTGAGTACACCCCAGAAGGATCAAATCTCCAAATAGGGGCATCAGGTTCATCAGAGAAGGAGTAGGTGGCGATCAGGTTAACCATATCCAACCATCTACTGTATAACTCAGGCGCAACAGTTCTTCGAAAAGAAATTCTCAGCTGAGATCCATCCCATACACTAGCAATAGTGCAGTGTTGCTCATTGGCAATCACGTACAGGTCGCAGAAGAGAATGGCTAGGCTACACGTACCCATCCATATATCTTCCCAGAACAGGACAAAATCCTCCCTACCAACCTTCCAACGATAACCAATTTTTGCAGCTTGTGCAGCCCACATTACACCTTTCCAAAAAGGCAAGCAATGATTGGGGTCAGCCCAAAAAATGTTTGGGGATAAGTCATACTTAGAATCCACAATAGACTTCCAGATTTTATTAGAATCCATGTGGTATCTTTTGATCCAAGAAGCCAGGAGACAAATGTTGTACTCCCGCAAATCTTGCACACCCATGCCACCAAACTCTTTCTTCTTACAAAACAGACCCCAATTGGCTAAGTGGTACTTATGTGCGCCATCAGCCGAGGCCCAAAAGAAGTGTGCCATCTGCGAGTTGATCATCTTGATCGCCCACTTTGGAAATTTGATGACAGAGAGAAGGTATAAAGGGATACTAGCAATGCAAGTTTGCAACAGTATCAATCTGCCCCTATAGGAAAGTAACTTCCCACGCCACCCATCAATGCCTTTCATGATTTTATCGATAATAGGTTGTATGTCTTCCTTACGAAGCTTCGAATGATGTAAAGGCACGCCAAGATATTTCAAAGGAAATTCCCCAACTTTACAGCGGAAAATCTGGGCAAAAACATTTGCCTGTTCTTCTGACAAATTAATGGGAATCAAGTCACTTTTATGATAATTGATGCGCATTCCAGACATTTGCTCAAAACAGGTTAAAAGCTATTTTAAGTTTTTCGCCATTTCCACATCATTATCCAGAAATAGGATGGTGTCATCAGCATACTGAAGGCTGATGACACCACCAGGCAAGCAATCAGGCATAAACCCTCTAATCAACTGGTTGGCAGCCGCCTTCGATAAAATCTTCGAAAAACATCGCCAACTAGATTGAAGAGGATAGGGAAAGAGGATCCCCTTGTTTAAGCCCTTTCCAAGTGACGAAATAGGGGCTATTGACATCATTCAGACGAACACATAAAGATCCTCCCTCAAGAAAGGATCTAACACGTGCTCTAAAAATCTGACCAAAACCCCTAGAGGCAAGCATCTCATCAAGGAAAGACCAATCAATCCTATCGTAAGCCTTCTCATAATCGAGTTTCAACACTAAACCACTTTTCTTTTCAGAGTGTATAGAATGGATAACCTCATGTGCTGAAACAACACTTTCAAGAATATATCTTCCTTTCAGAAAAGCAGTTTGTGTCGAGGAAATGATACGATTACATACAGGAGAAATCCTATTAGTAATCGCCTTAGTAATAATTTTCAGGCTACAGTTACACAAACTGATTGGCCTGAATTTTTTCATGTCTACCGCGTCAGGTTCTTTTGGGATTAAGGTGATGATAGAATAGCTGAGTCTGGACACATCTAAGGTGCCAGCCTCAAACTCTCTCACCAAATTCATAAGATCATTCTTAATTACCTCCCAAAACTTTTGATAAAATAAGAAAGAGAAACCATCCGGACCAGGTGCACCACAGGCATATGATCCAAAAACGGCCTCTTTAATCTCCTCTTCAGTAAAAGGTTTCTCCAAGTCCTCCCTCTCTGCAGAGGTGAGGGTTTCCTCGTTATCCCAAAAATCGGATCCCAAACCAATGTTGAGTCGATCTTCTTTACCAAAGAGTTTTTTGTATAAAAGTCGGATGCTATCAGAAGCACACCGTTGGTATCCGTAACAGGGCCACTAGGACCATTTAAGGTTTCAATTTTCCTTTTCCTTCTCTGTTGATTGGCCAAAGCATGGAAATAGGCCGTATTACGATCACCCTCAAGGATGTGCCTATCTCTGGATCTCTGCCAGGATTTTGTTTCCTCCTGCTGCCAGATATCTTCTAATTGTTTTATAATCACACATTCTCTCTTTCTCGGCATCCGTTAAACGGTTTTGCTCAGAGAAAACATCTAAAATGTCAAACTCGAGAGAAAGGTCTTTCTTTAATTTTTTCATGGCAGCCTCAATATTAATGCTCCAACCTTTAATTTTTTTCTCAGTTGTCTGAGTTTATATTGCCAAATATCCATAGCTGTAGAGTATGGACAAGGGGCATTCCAGACCGAAATCACTAAGTCAAAAAAATCAGGTTGACTGAGCCACCATTTTTCAAATTGAAAAAGCCTAGGTGGCACCCTAGTAGAACAACCAGAATCGATCAACAACGGGGTATGATCACTGACCACTCTAGATAGGGCCTGAATAAAGGTCAGGGGAAAACGATGTTCCCAATCCAAGGAAACAAAAATCCTATCAAGGGTAGCCAAGATAGGATCATTTTGATTGTTCGACCAAGTAAAAGCTCTATTGGAAGGCTTAAGCTCCAGTAGGCTCCATTTATTGACCCAATTATTAAAGAGGAAAGCGTGATGAGGATTGTAAACCTCATTACTTTTCTCTTTAGTATTTCTGACTAGGTTAAAATTACCACAGACCATGGTAGGTACAGCAGCAGCCTCCATCACATCATGTAATTCAGCAATGAATTCCATTTTGTGTTCAGGATAAGCTGATCCATAAACCACCACACATTGCCAAATGAAGTTGTCCGAGATGTTTCTAACTAGAGCACTAACAGAATATGACCTAGCAGAAAATTGGATAACTTCATAAAGATCTTCTCTGAAACCTACTAAGATACCTCCAGCTGTTTTCTTAGCAGGTAACGAGAACCAGTTGAAAGAAAAAGGTCCCGCAATAAACTTAAGAAAGTTAGGGTCAATTTTTTCTTTCTTAGTTTCCTGAAAACCAATAAACTCAATTTTATGTTCCAAAATGAAGTCAGCAATATAGCTTGTTTGCGGCCTAGACGAGCTAGACTCCTAATATTCCATGTGGCTCCTATCATATCGCTTATTTTTTCGCTTGGACCTATAGGAAACATAACTCCGCTCTCCTGATCCAAAATCCTGGTCTACATCAGTTAACTGATATTTTCCAGACAGATCATGAGTGAGAGATCCTTCATCTTCCTGATCAGGCAACTGATCATGAAAGATACTTTCCGAGGCAGGTAAAACCAATTTAGGATTTTCATTAGCGAAAGCTAAGTTCCTGTCAATTTCATTCTCAACCAACGTCTCAATGATAACATTTCTAGTAGAGTTATCGACCCCAATATCAATATTCACAACAGAAGCCATATTGCATAAAACATCAGGATCTAAAACTGCAAAAGAGTTACCTTTGAAACGAACTGGAGCCTCAAGGTTCCTTTTCTTCTAGTACTCTTTCGCTTTGTCCAAGATGCTTACGTTACCATGGTTGCCTGAACTCTTCCTTGTAGCTACTACCGGTCCCCATTGCTCCTTCTTCTTCTTTTGATTCTGCGACGCCTGTTGATCCAGGATGGGAATTAGATTTTTCCTCACAGAAGACATTTGTTCACACACCTCATGATCAAGCAGCGAGTCCGACACATGCACTTCTTCTTCTTCATCATTTGAATCATCTTCCAGGTCTTGCAGAATTCCTGAGCAGTACGTCAGATTGGCAGCAGATTGTTCCAGAATTGCAATTGACTCCTCCTCCACTTTATCCTCCAGATTGAGCATATTAGGATTAAAGTCCCACACTGATTCCTCAACCCTAGAGTAGTCCCATCTGGCTGGAATAGAGCAGAAACTGTTCTCTGAGGCCACATCCTCCATCATATCTTTGTCAACATCATCAAAACCATTCCAGCATGTTGTAGTGATTTGGAAAATCTTTCGTGCACCTAGCACTGTTACCTGCCACATCCCACACGTATTGCCCACCCATCCATTGTTGTAGTGGCGGGGCTTGGTTGTAGCTTAGCTCTTGACATTTGCTCGGCCAGCTAGATGAGTAGAAATTAATTTCACACAAACGTTTGATTATTAGTATTCTATAGGAAGAGGTGCTAGCAAACCAAATACCTTATGTATGTACGTACTAGTATTGTGTAATTGAACATCATATAAGCCATTCTATAGGAAAAGGTGCCTACGTTGCATATTGCATCATCAACGTACACCTGCGTTGGATATTGCATCATCAACCTACACCTGACGTCCATGAACTTTCATATAATTTCTTACTTACCAGCTAGTGAGTGAGGTCTTGCGATGTGATCACATATATGGCCGGATGACGATCGACCGATGCATGCTTTACACGGTCACGCCTAAACTCACTACTATGGAGTAGCAGTTAGCACGTACGTACGGCAAAGCACTAACGAGATCGTTCACTGGTTAATAGCTCGATCCCTTCGCACCAGTTCCGACCAACTTAGCTGAGTGAGTGTTGAGCTAGCCCTTTTCCCTGCCGGTGTCCCAACTTAGCTGCACCTAACACTTGCGTGTCATGTACTCCCTCCGTCCCAAAATAACTGTCTTAGATTTGTTAAAAAGTGGATGTATCTAGACATGAAACAAGTATAGATACATTCACTTTTGTACAACTTTGAGACACTTATTTTGGGACGGAGGGAGTACTAATTACTAAATATATTGGTGTGCTGCTCATGTTACTTGTATACACCCATCTGGTGCAACCGGAGAGATTATCGACTCACTACTATTAGTAGAACCTACTACTGTACTTCTTAACTAGCTGGCCAGATGAGTAGTTAGTGTGGTTTGCTTGTAATTGACTTCAGCTCTCTTTTTTTTTTTTGAAACGGGAGCAAAAGTTTTGCTCCAATTTATTAATTAAGAAGAAGAGAATTGCCCAGCTAATTTACGGAAAATCGGGCGAAAACCGATACATACCGACCCACCCGAACTATTCCCAGATCAAGAACATCAAACGGCCACATTGACAACCCGACAAGCTCTCAACACACACAACAAACACAACCCCTAACACTTGAACATGCAAGGTAACTCTCCACCGTAACACCTCAACAAAAGCAAAGGCTACACCAAAGACACAGAACGACACGAACCAAGAGTACGAGCGGAGAACCCGAAGATCATCCATCAAGCTGCCACGAGTGCCTTTCCGGCGCCACTGTTCTTGTTTTTGAGTGACTTCTCCTTCCGGATGCTAGTCCGAGGACAATCTCCAACCTTGCTTTTGCGCTTGGTTGTCGTCCATGTTAGGAGGCAAGCAATCGCCTTCCACAACCAGGAATAACAACATCCAAACGACTGAGCAAGTCGCATACCTCTTTTGCGACAAGAGCGTCGGCATTATGCACCGGCAGGGTTGGAATGGGCGCTGAAACCACATCTGATTGCTTAGTCGAGCTCAAGATCGTCGACGAGTTCACCTTCATATCCTCCACAGACAGAGGCAAAGCACGGCTTGTGCACAACGCCTCAAGATCGGGCATGGTCTGCAACACTGGAGACACCACATCGGCACTAGCCTTGGCCTCAGAGGTAGCCGGAACCGAGAACAAGTCGGTCGACGACGAAATATCCCCTAGACGAGGAGAGAAACAACCATAGAACTCCACTCACCTCACCAAGAGGACACATCGAAGGAGTGGTCTTCGACATAGCCGGCAAAAGGGAGAGTCTGCTCAAAGCAGCCTCTGCCCGCTCCAGAAAGCTCCCAATCCGCGCCAGCGCGTCTTGAAACTGCTCAGCCCGAGAAGACCACAACACTACATCGGACAGGGGGACAACGCCAGCAGGACCCGAAACAGCTGATGCCCAAGATGGAAGTGCCTTGGAGGGAGGCGTGGATCCCATCGAGCCCACACAAGAAGCTGGAGCATGATGAAGCATGGCGCCATGGCGGGACACTGGAGGCACGACAAGACATGCAAATGAGCTGAGATGGCGCCAGGGGTTGCGGCATTCGCGAGCATGATGACCGTTCTCCAGACAGCGGGAGCAGCGAAAGGGATCCCTGCACACCGCCGCACGATGCCCATGAGCGAGACATCTGCAACATCTTCCAAACATCCAAGCCGGGATAGGGCGAGGGGGCAAAGTGGAGGTTGATGACGCCGGACGGTGCGGACCACGTCGGGGCAGCACCTGTTGCCATCGGTCTCTTTTTACTGTACGTAAGCTTACCTAGAATTGATCGATGTTCGCCTTCTGAAGAGAAGGAAAATTCTTACGTCTTTCGATCTGCTTGTGTGTCAGTGTGTGTATGTACGTAGTTAGGTGAGGGGTTAGCTCGAGCAGAGCATCGCGTCAATGCATGCACAGTTAATGCATTAGGTAGGGTGTCCACCTACGATCGTCTTCACATGCACGGATCGGTTCAAGCCAGTTAACCGAGCTATGAAACATTAAATGGAGTAACATTTTTTCAGGAAAATAAACCTCTTTTTTTTTGCGTCGGGGAAAATAACCTTTTCTAACTGAGCAAAGGCTTAAGACTTTAGAGTTTGAAGTAACTAAGATGTGTGATGCGATGCCATGATGGTATAAGACTCATGCATGCTGAATTTGTTTATGTGAATTTCGTAACCAAAAACTAGATATGATGTATGTCATGGATAGTTAGCTTTGCTTTGACTACACTCTCATCTGTGGTACCATTTCATACTCTCTTGCTTTAAAGTTGATAAATGGATTTCGCATGTTAGGGTGTTAATGAGAGAATATATTTCCCCTTCTTCTCCATACGTTTGGTCTGATGGGTGAAATTGTTAGATAACTTGTAGGCGAGAGGTCTTGAGTTCAGAATGCGTCTGGCGCAATTTAAAATTATAGCCAGCTTTCGGTCCATGTTTAGAGTGAAGTGTATTGAAGTATACTACTCCATGTTTCGGAGTAGGTGAATTATCCATTAATTCAGACTTCTAGTAAATTGACTAGTGATGCAATTTAATATGGTATCAGAGTCAACGAGTTCAAAATTCAATACACAACCAATGCAATGTTTAATTAAAATATCTGTACGTAGTACCTACATAAATCACAAATCTAAGGCCCAATGAAGCATCTCAGGCATATAAAGGGGGGGGGGGGTGTTGAATGTATTGCCCGCCTCTTTTAGGTAGGAATTTTGGATGAAGAACTTGGTGCACGTGATTCAGTATTTAACTTTTTTTGGTGAAGGGTGCTTTATTAAACTAATAAATTCGCATCAAGGCGATATAAATAAGGAGATTTCACCCCGCTTCTCCATAATAAGGTGCACACAGCCGCAAAGAAATACTGTAGAAGCGGAAGGAAAAAATATGCAAAAAAATCACGTGGCTATCTAGATGTCTATAAAAGTGGTAAAGAAATCCATAGACTATGTCGCCATCCACATGTGGAGAAAACATCCGTCGCTGCTATGCTAGTGTAGATGCCTAGGGAGATGGAGGGCCCACCTGTAGACTATGCCGCCAGTCATTGAGGGGGAAATATCTTTCGCCACTTGCTCCAACCGCGAGCACACCGCTATAAAGAGAGCGTAGTATCCTGTTTCTGAAGAATAGACCACTCCTGGAGCCAGCGTGCACTTTGGAAAATAACTTGCAAAGGAGAAGAAAGTTCAGCATTGAAAACCATGCCATTTCTATATAGCCAAAGCGAATATAATAAGGCAATCGCTCACACCTGAATGAGAATTTTATCCGTTTTATTCCTCGCAACCAATTGCCAAACATATTTGCAACATTGCGAGGTGGATACAAATTTGAAACCACTTGTATGACAGGACATATAGAATGCGCAAACTAACATTGGAATAACAAGTGTTTTCTATTATCGTCGTGATGACAGAAGCAAAACTTCATACTACCTTGCTAGTTACGCTTTACGAGATTGTCTTTGGTTAGAATAACCCCTATACAAAGATATCACATGAAATTTTAATTTTCAGAGGCACCTTCATTAATATTTATTATTTTTACTGTCGCATCACAATGGACTATATCCTTGTACGCGTAGTCTACTGAGAATTTGCCATTCTCATTTAGACTCTAACGTAATTTATCCGGTCCTTGCACCAGTTGGACTAAAGTCAATCACCATAGAAGGGCATTCCATGAAGCAAGGCGCACACCGACTTAATCCCGTCAAAACGACACGCTAGGTGGTGTTGTACCCAATACTCTGGGATGGTGTCGCTTTTGTTACGTTAGCAAGCAAGGCCCGACAATTAAGTTAGCTACTCCATCCGATTGGAAATAATTGACACATCTTTGTCTAGATACAGAAGTATGTAGACATATTTTAGTGTGTTGATAAATCCGTATTTAGACAAATCTGAGTCAACCATTTCCGATCGGAGGGAGTAGTATTTTTAATGAAGGTTGTACTGGAAGACGTTATAGGCAAGAAATTTGTTGATTAGCATGGACAAGTTTATTATCATGCATGATCGTACATAGTACATGGATATACGATATAATCCATAGATGAGTGGCATTGTTTGCATAATTGCATCCATATATATACATGTACCCGACGAAGAATAAGCATCCATAACATAACATTACAGAGGCAACATTCGTGCATCGATAGCCTTTGTAGTTGTATCGACACATGTCAATGTTGGTATTTGCATGCCTGACGTCTTCTTTATACAAAAGGCCCCCTGCTTTTTGATGAAAGCAAAAAAGTCTTACCCATGCATGCCTGACTTCTCGTTGAATATGAGTCAATTATTTTGTTGGAGTGAAGTAGCTTTGACATGTCTGGCACAGCTCGGAGTCACTTCTTTGTAATCTCCTATAAAAACCCATCCATTGACACATTGATCGCTCACTCCCACTCACTCAAGGGAAGCACACACGTGCATCTCCTTCCTCCACGATTCGCACAAACAAAACACGCGCGCGCGCATCATGGTGCAGTATCATGAGGCCGCCGCCGCCAAATGCCCAGGCGGCGACGAGATCGAGGTGACCGCCGCGTTCACCTCGACCGTGGTGCCGGCGCTGCCGCTGCAGGAGCACCGCCTGCCGCTCTCCAACCTGGACCTCATCCTGCCCCCCATTGACGTCGGCGTCTTCTTCTGCTACAACGGCGCCGGTGACGCCGCGGCCGAGTCGACCCTGAAGGCGGCGCTGGCCAAGGTGCTGGTGACGTACTACCCGCTCGCCGGAGAGGTTGTCTCCAACGCCGCGGGGGAGCCGGAGCTGTTGTGCAGCGGCCGCGGCGTGGACTTCGCGGAGGCGACCGCGGACGGCGTGGAGCTGCGGGAGCTGCGGCTCGGCCTGCCGGACAAGAGCGTGGAGAAGCTAGTGCCCACGAAGAAGGCCGGGGTCATGAGCGTGCAGGTTCGAATCACCATGCATCTGTCCATGAAAGAAAAAAACTCCTCGGTCGTTCGTGTCGAATCGTCGATCGATCTCATACCAATACACCCGTACTAGACAGTTGCAGCCAGAATTTCACCCGATGAAAATCATCTTTAGCTAGGTAGTGTCCTATATATTTGGAGCGAAATCCACGGGACGGTCAACTGCTTCCATCTTACCAAACGTAACTACGTTCTCACATATTTTTTCTTACGTAATATCGATCGGCATGCCACTGTTTTGTCACTGCCCCATTTTGTAATCTTGAAACAGGGTTGTACAAAGTAACTGAAAAATCGCAAATGGGAACCTTTGAAATCACGTAATTAATCCTGTTTTCATAAATAAAGGTTCATAACATGACGGGCACAAGAATGCAGGTGACCACGTTCAAGTGCGGCGGCGCCGTCGTCGGGTGCACCTTCGACCACCGAGTCTGCGACGCTTACTCCTTCAACATGTTCCTCGTCGCGTGGGCCGCCGCAGCAAAGGGCACCCCCGCGCCTCCAGCCCCATCCTTCAACCGTTCTCTCCTCGCGCCGAGCAGCCCGGCTCCGTTGTGCACCGCCGGCACCCTCGCCGACCGCCTCTTCGTCCCCGTCAGCTGCGTTCCACCCCCGCCAGCAACGATGGCACCACCCACCACCGTCAACCGCATCTACCACGTGTCCGCCGCCGACGTCGCGGCGCTGCAGGCATCGGCGGGGCCGGGGCACACCAAGCTCGAGTCCTTCACGGCCCACCTGTGGCACCTCTACGCCAGGGCGTTCGCGGCCCACTCGTGCTCCATGGGCGTGGTCGTGGACGGGCGCGGCCGCGTCTCCGCCGACGGCGCCATGAAGCAGTACTTCGGCAACGTGCTCACCATCCCCTACGGCGTGATCGGCGCCGGACAGCTGCGGGGCATGGCGCTAGCGGACGTGGCGGAGGACGTGCACCGGTGGGTGGCTGAGGCGGCGACGGGGGAGCACTTCGGGGAGCTCGTGGACTGGGTGGAGGCGCAGCGTCCCGAGCCCACGGTGGCGAGGGCCTACCTAGGGGTTGGTGACAGCGAGGGCGAGGGCGCGACGGTGGCGTGCGTGGTGTCGTCGGGGATGAGGCTGCCGGTGGGCGAGGTGGACTTCGGGTGGGGCGTGCCGGCGTTCGCGTCGTACCACTTCCCGTGGCCCGGGGGCGCCGGGTACGTGATGCCGATGCCGAGCGCGCGCGGCGGCGGGGACTGGGTGGTGTATGTGCACGCGGCGCCGGAGCTGGTGGAGGCGATGGAGGAGGAGCCCACGATGTTCAGAGCCCCGGAGATCTGGGCATGATGAGGGGGCACCGGCGGAGACAGAGTCGACAGGGGTATGTGTCCATGTGTGTGCGCTCCATTAATCAAGATGTCCGGTCCGGTTTACGATTACTACTGGCCATCATGTACAAGACGTGCATGGCTACGTGCTATATATCACCTGTAAGTTGTAATGTACTGTACTATACTGCTATACTTCTGTGCAGATGACATAACGACGGACGTGTCTGCTACGTGCAGGTTGATATCTATAAGAATCTGAATGCCTCAGGAAATTGATATCTTCATGTAAACCAGAAAATATCACACTATGAACTTCCAAAATGATAAGATAAAAATGCAAGTGCCAAGAATAAGGATAAGCATTTCTACTGCTCAATCAGAGACAGATACAACGACATTTATAAGAACAGACAGACCGAACAACACACCAGAGTTGAAGTTATGTACAGTAAGCAGAATTCGCTCGATCACAGGGCAAATGTCTTGAAGATTTCATACAGATAACACAAATAGAACAAAGACAGCTTAGGAAAATGAGACCTTGAATTATTTCACTTGAGAGCCATGGTTGTTTTTTTAGCAAATCTCAACACTGGAGCTAGAGGACTGAAGATGCAGGTACTGGTACTCTCCGGCTGTAGGTCCATGAAGAAAGACCGGTGCTGCTGCAAACATGAACTCATACTACGCCCTAGTACCAGCTTCCTCTTTGGCTTTGCGAGCCCTCCTCGGGCTAACCTCGATAAGCCGGTGCGGCATGAGCTGCTTCTCCTTCCGGGTTAGCTTTTTGTAGTTGCTAACTCCGAGTTTAGCAATCTTTGCCTCTTCCTCAGCTGTAGCCTCTCTAACACTTCCACGACGCCGCACCTACCTTTGGCATGGTAAAGTCCTTCATATATTGAACTTATCTAGGGCAAGACACCATAGTGTTTATGTTGTTATTACCTGAATGACTTTATCCATGCAACGTCCCACTAATCACCCCATGTCTACGTTTTAAATCACCGAAAGTTCACAACTACCATTTTTCGATGAACAACTGTATTTTGTTTTGAAACTTTTACTATGAGGGAGGCCCCCACAGTCTCACTTTATTAATAAAACAACATATGTAGAATAACTATAAATTTGTTGTTGTCATTAACTTTTCTGTTATAACTCACAACTTCCTTTTTGAGACCATTGTACACATGTCTGGTTGAGAGTGACGCCTCAATTGCTATGCATTATTGGTATTCTTGTGCTCCCACTATGTCGAAATACAAATCAGGGTAAAGTATTTCCTGTCGAAGACTAAAACAATCTTCTATGCTTGCGAGTATCAATAAACTGTGGGCAAAATACATAACCAATAAAAATAGGATAAGGACATTGTGTTTGGCCAAACTATAGCCCATAGCTCAACCTGGTTGAGGGGCGGGAGTAGCTTATGCGGCCAGAGAGCTTTTTACGGACCACAATCGTTCCTGCAAGCTTGATAGCCCAAGAAAATATGATAGGATGATGTTGGTTGAAGTCTGTCCATGACGAGACACAATGGAAATTAAAATCTGAGGTAAAATGTGATGTTTAGAATGATACTAATACTTTCTTAGGGTCTGAAGCAGAGTGTTTTTATTTACTCATTCGTGAATTGCAGCGTCATGATACAGATGCACTAGGTTATCTAAAAGAGGCGATCTTGTACTAAATATCCGTCAAAATGGTTCTATCTCCACGCATCCAATAATTCTACTCGATATACTCCTGAATTTCTTTCATTGACTACTGTTGAACGTCCTAATTTAAAAAATATATGACGTGCTTAACGTCAGTTATGAAAGGAGTTGTAGAGACCTCTTGAAGAGATGGTGATGGCAGGAAAAAATGTTTTGAAAATGCCGTGGTAGATAAGCCTTTCCGGTCGTTACACTTTCCCAAAGATCATACTCATTGTGAGTCATTACACCTTATTTCCTTATTATGCATGCAAAGTCTATCCAATGAAATTTTGGCCCACAGCGAAATACAATTTGTACAAAACTTTTATACTTTTCTATATATTATTTTTAGCATGTTATAGTATTACAAATATAATTTTCTATTTGTTCACATAGTTTAGCCACATAACTAACAATATTACTAAGTATTAGTCTGTGTGTTTTTTATTTGTACTAAAATATGATTAAGATATTAAGTTGTAATTTGTAACAAATGTTTGTTAAAGACCTATTTTTTCTACAATGCGTAATATATAATTTATATGTATTTGTGTTAAATATCTATAAAGAGTACGATCTAACAAATATCTCAATAGCATTTTCTAGTTTGTGATTAAGTAAGCATGTTATATAAACTTCTAGCGTATAAACAGTCTTTACTTCCCATCATACCACTAGTCTACCGTTAGATTGGATCAATCTGAAGCATCAGATGAGGACTAGAAAAGGTTATGTCGTTTGGATTTGCACTAACGATATGGAAATAATAACTACCAAATTAAATGCTTCATGGCGGATTGTAAGGAGCTAATTAGTCTACCAAAATGATGTTCTTTGGAAAGTAATTACTCCCTCCTTTCCTAAATATAAGACTTTCTAGTCTTTTTTGGATTTGTCCTGATTCATTACTAAAATGAATGAATCAACACACTAAAATTTGTCTACATATGTATGAATCTGGACAAGTTAGAAAGGCTAGAAAGTTTTACATATTGGAACGGAGGGAGTAATCTACCAAAATTGGTTTTGAAGTAATGTCGTTTGCTTCCTTAGGAGCTAAATCCTGCTTCCAAGTACGTGGTTACCGGGAAATCCATTACGGGTATCAGGTGCAATGCACCCACTGCCCAAGAAACAAAATTTAAAATGTCAAAAAATGAAAAACAAAAATTTCGGATATACTTCAAGATATTTTATGTTAGCACAAAAAGTTACGTGAAGCAAAAACTTTTTTTGTGACCTGTGCAAAAAAGACAAATCCGGACGCTCCAAAATGATTTTATAGAAGACATTTTTTTGTCTTTTTGCACAGGTCACAAAAAATGTTTTTTTTTCATGACATTTTTTGTGTTAACACAAAATGTTCTAATGTATATCCCAATGTTTTCTGTAATTTGTTGACATTTGAAAAATAAAATTAAAAATGTTTTACATAATAGGTGCATCTGCATCTACTACCCAAAACGCCGCCTCCGTGGTTACCTTCTTAGGAACTGCTTCGACGTGATAAACATTTTTTTCTCATGTAAATTTTTTTTTGCACCAAATTGTTGCTTCCGTCTGCGGACCAATTTGCTTCGTTGGTAACAAAACTTGCTTCAATTTAATAGAAATGTCTTATGTAAGAGAAACTTTTCTGAAACATTGCAATGTTGTTTCCATCAACTAGAATTGCTTGTAGCCAAATACAATTTATTTACATAAAATAAACATTATCACGAGTACCCATGTTCTAAACGAATTAGGGCTATGCTTCAAAAAACAACAACAAATGAGCTCAATTTGCTTCCAAGGACGAATAATTCTGCTTCCAATGACAAACAAGTCAGCTTTTATGGACAAATAATTCTACAATACAAATAAATTTGCAATTGCTTCTAATTGCTTCTCTATGGCATGTGAGACGCAGCCATCAAGTTGCTTAGTATAGTGATGTATTAGGATAGCAAGATGGCTGCTTCATCATACAACATGCCAATCCGCTCCCGTCGGCGCCGAGAAGACGTTAGTGACCTCGACCTCAACGTGCTCATCGTGGGCATCGCTAAAATCGGCAGACCACGGGTTGGGACCAGCAACACAACGGCTGGTCATGGTCTTGTATCTGTCGACACCTGCTCTGCTCTGTCCATCACAACCAGCCTAGCATCTTCTTCCACAAAACAACTCTTCGGCATGCAATCTGGCTCGACCTCCTTTATGATTTTGAGATGTAATCTGCAATTTAAAATGGAGGATGAAGAAGTGTTATGATCAATCTTGATAGTTTTGTGAAACAAATGATCGAAGCGTAATACAGTTGATGATAGTTGAAAATTATGTACTATAAGCAAACATTCAGTATCGCCGAAACATATGAATATTAAGTGGGAAGCACGGACACACATAAGCATTAATTTTGTTGATACACAACATACAAGAATCCGTGTAGAATTAGACAATTTGAAAAGTATAAAAAATAATGGTTGCCACCAATTCATCTATCTACGGTACCCAATTTCATCATCACCGTATAATTCTTGGGAAGCATGGTCAACATGAAGCACAAATATCATTCTCACGTGGCATAACAGATAAGTACATGGAAGCACAAAAATTAACTTGCCATAATGTCATCAATACATTATCTTTACAAATCTATTACATAACTCAATTTGATTTCACTGATGCATATATACAGGATCACAGGGATTTATTCTTCGAAATTGCAGAAAATATGCACACATTGGGACATACGGAGAACATCAGTTGGTATTACCTTCTACCCAAATCATGTAGCCGTTCACGGGCAGGCTGAGCCGACTTCGATACCTACTGCATCGGCCACCGCCGGTCAGTGATTCCCAGATGACGTATCCCCGTGGCAGAGCTCTCATGTGTGTCGGCAGTTCGGCACACGATTCAAACAGGTGGAGGCGGAGGTGTTGGCCTGGATGAGAGGATGAGGCAAGGTGGGGAGAGATGAGACGAGATGAGAGAGCAGGGTTGGGGAGCAGCGTAGAGAACAGACCGACGAGGAAGACGGTCGCGCGGCGGCCGGAACTGATTCGGGGAGGTGTTTTGGGCCATAAATTTATGATATCAGGCGGCGGTCTGGAGCAGTTGACCAGGAAACGAAGGAAATCAGGCCCTTCAACGGAAACAAGATCAACGACGACGGATCAGTCCGATGTTTTGTTTCCCATCGAACTAAGATTGGTAGCATTATTTACACTAGCTAATTGCCCGTGCGTTGCAACGGGAGTATAAATATTTTAGATAAATCTTTTCTCACGCACATCAAGCTAAATTATCGTCTTTTTCATCAGTCATATATAAAATCATCGACTTTTTCATCAGTCATATATATAATCATCGACTTCTTCATCAGTCATAAATACATAACCAAGGACCTCACTTGTGTAACCGATACGTCTACAAGGGACCTCACTTGCGTAACTGATATGTCTCCAAGGAGAAATTCTTGGTAACATCAGTCAACAGTACAACACGCAACCCATACTTTTCACAAAGTATAACACGATCAATGAAAACATTACATCCTTCTCGTACTAATGTTACCAAAAGAGACTGCTTCGTAATCGTAATCAGTAGTGCTCGTAAACAATCACAGATATGTGTAACTGTTTGATCAGACAACAAGTAAAAAACAAACTTGCAAGGCGCTTTGGAGCAGCCCAAGTGTAGTCTTTTCAACACCTCTTCAGCATGATGTTCCATCTTTGGTAAAGGTCATTTAATCTTGTACGGATTGTATCAAGGATGTCTTTATCTGCGCCCAAACTCTGCAAATGACCAAATGAAAATGGTGAGATCTTTCTGTCTAATCAAGTATGTAAAGATGAATCCCTTAAACACATAGATACATAAGCACTCGTTGTAACCAACAATAAGTGACCCAAATATTGTCAGAACATCAAGAAGATTGTGATACTTCAGGAACCCAAACCGAAGGGGACAACCATGTGTATTTCTCAACTGCTACAATTTCCTATATCTAATGACAGAGCATAACCAAAGGAAAAGGCATATATTGTCGTTGTACAACAGGATTCTTGAAAAGCAACTGAAAACTGAGGTAGCATGTAATCAAATGTCAAAAGCCAGACAAAGTGAACAATAGTCCATCAGAGATCTCTAATAAACAACAATCTCTTCTATTTTCACTATGCAATTCATATTTGCAATATATGCAACACTGGATACGATTTAAAGATTCAAAAAACATCCATACAAGATTCTTGAAGCTATACAGATTTTGTTTAAATAAAATGGATTTGATTGCAAGGTAGAATTAATTGCGGTGCATAAAAAATGTGTGTTATATTATATTGAAGAAACTGCTACTGTTTCGCTGTACATTTATTTTATCAGATGGGGGTAAAGAAACACAAATTCCATTAAAAGACAAAGGGTGCCATACCATTGCGGACTGAAGCCCATTCCACCACCCACCTGCATCATATTTTGTGCATCGTCATTAGCTGCACGTCATGCACAAATCATAAGTGACGTGGGCATACCCTTCGGGTCCCCACTATTGGTATACCTGGTGCGATCTAGTCTACGGCCCACCTGGCGGCCCAACGAAGCCCAATAAGCTACAACTTGGAGTACAAGATAAGAACTCATGTAAATCCTACCTGACTCTCTTTATAAAGCCAGTCAGGGACACCCTTTAGAAAGGGAACTCGCATAGCCCATGAGACACAACCGCGACAGGCTCATATTCCAGGGCACCACCAAAGCCCTAGCGAGATCGACATCTTGCCGGGATCACCATTGTAACACCTCCATATAATCAATCTCAGACAAGCAGGAAGTAGGATGTTATTCTCCGGGAGCCTGAATCTGGGTAAATCGCCTTACTTGTCAGCCGTGGTAACTACCAGCACTTCCATCTTTCTCCTCTCAATCAACCTGGGGTCTTGCGGTGGCCATCCCACATCAACTGGCGCCGTCTGTGGGAATGACTAGTGCTGGATCCATGGTTTCACCGGCTCCAATCTTTATCGACAACGACGGCTAGATCGCATCTGGCCTACTCATCTACTTCAACACGTTCGAATTCATCAACAACTTCTATGGCGGCGGCGTTCCAGATCCAATCTGGCTCGCACGCGGCGGGAATCCGTTGCTAGCCGCGTACGATCCGATCTCGTCGGCTAAGCGACGGCCGAATCGCTGCTAATACGGGAGCAGAAGCAGCAAGGCCGTGTGCAAACTCCACCACATGCAATCGCACGTGCATGTGCATGCGCATGGGCGTGGACTCGATCTTCATTAATAAATCGATTTTGTTTTACTCTCCATGGTTAATCAGCTACTAACTGCTTTGTGCTCTAAAGATGTGTGTGCATGTACACGAGTCCCGATGATCGATGACCAGATGCATCTACACTACTACATGCACGAGCAACGACGCGACGCCAGTGCTCCCATGAGATTGCTAGCTTGCCATCGCACTGGAGAACCATCACGACCCACGTCGTGGTCGACTCCAATCCTGTCGCGCGCATCGAGTTTGACTATGCGCACCGACGAACTGGCGACTCGGGGCGGCGGCGGCGGCGCCGCGCATCTTCATCGACCGCTCGCCAACCTCTACACCGACACAGGGTGCACCCGACACTCGGGGGCTGGCACCTCAACATCTTGGTGGACTCCTTGGATGGCAAGGGCAGCATGCCGCGGCGACCCGACGATGCCGCGTTGCGGGCGACCTGACGATGCTGTGTCCAGCTCGGCAACATGGTGCGACGACCCCGACAGCACGTACCGACAGGCCGGCGACTGTGGAAGATGGCGGCACATGGCGGCACCGCGCATCTTCATCGACCACTCAACAACCTCTATGTCGATGCAGAGACAGGCGCACTCGAACCCTCGAAGGCTGCGCCGCACAGGTTCACTACAAAAAAACAAAAGACCTTGGCCGCACTCGAACACTCGGGGGCTGCGCCGCACAGGTTCACTTCAAAAACAAAAAAGACCTTGGTCGCACCCGAACACTCGGGGTCTGCGCCGCACAGGTCACATTACTCGAGGCGTATGGATCACACCCGACACTCGGGGGCTGCGCCATACAGCTCCTTCGTCGACTCCGGTGATGTCGACTCCGCCGCGTTGACTCCGTCCGCCGCGTCAATTTCACATATCACGCCACACCTGCTCCATCTCACAGATAAGTTTCAATTTACAATATTACGTTTTATCACCATGAACAAAGTTCCTCTACTTCGAGCCGATCATTTTGCTACTCATGCTTTTAAACTGTCCGCCGGCCACACCCGACGCACTCCCGGGGGTTGCGCCTTAATAATCTGCTGGGTGCACAGCCACCAGGCGTGCCTCCGACTTTGCTCATGATGCATTCCGCGAAACAATCCGAGTAGCTGGTACAGCCTGATGCCAAACCCTTGAACTCTAGCCCGGTTGATGCACTTCCGACTGACAGGCTGGCAAGGCGCAGCGGCTACACGGCACCAGGCTAACGAAAGGATCTATTGCAAGGCAGAGAAGGGTGTCGAGTCAAAATCCACCTAATCAACTATCGCCTCACAACTTAAAATCTCTCAAGTTCCAAGCACATGAACTTATGTTTTATGCATATTGCAAGGTATAACGATTCTTTGTTTATTGATCTCCCGGATAATTTACTACTTATCATCGTCACCGATGCCACGATTCCGCCGCGTCGACTGCGTCTGCCTCGTCAACTCCCACCGGGAGCGCACTCGCCAAGTGCTCGACTCCGACAAAAGCAAGACAACCTAAGCCTATGCCTGACTTTGCGAATCGAACATAGCCTCGGGGGCTACTCCCACCGGGAGCGCCGGTCGCGCAACCGGTGAGTGCTGGTCGCGCACCTGACGGGACAGGTGCCGATCATGCACCCGACAGGAAGGACCATCCGAGTCCGCCACGACTTGTTGCGGTCATTTCGGTGAACGCTGACTCGACGCACTTCCGAGTCAGTGACACCCGACAAGGACAACTTCGACTACGCCTACTCGACATGCTGCTCTTAGTCTCTGCCCGATTCACCGAATCGACCAGACACTCGGGGGCTACTGACGTAGGCATACCCTTCGGGTCCCCACTATTGGTATACCTAGTGCGATCCAGTCTACGGCCCACCTGGCGGCCCAACGAAGCCCAACAAGCTACAACTTGGAGTACAAGACAAAAACTCATGTAAACCCTACCTGGCTCCCTTTATAAAGCCAGGCAGGGGCACCCTTTAGAAGGGGAACTCGCATAGCCCACGAGACACAACCGCGACAGGCTCATATTCCACCACCAAAGCCCTAGTGAGATCGACATCTCGCCGGGATCACCATTGTAACACCTCCATATAATCAATCTCAGACAAGCAGGAAGTAGGGTGTTATCCTCCAGGAGCCTGAACCTGGGTAAATCGCCTTGCTTGTCAGCCGTGGTAACTACCAGCACTTCCATATTTCTCCTCTCAATCAACCTGGGGTACTCGACCCTGGGACTTGCAGTGGCCACCCCACGTCAATAAGGCTCCAAGACAAGATACAACCATCAAAGACGAACCATCGACATTAGTATTTCCTATGTATGTAGCATACAAAATAAAAGAAGATGAATGATAGAAACAGTCAAATGAAAAAATACCTTTGCTATGTAGGACTATGGAATTTGTAACCCTGAAATATCAAAAGATCTCAACATTATAAATCTGAATACTAAGCTCCATGAGGTTCTGAATAGTGCGTGTGAGAGCGAAAACTCACTCTATCTGTCCTGGGAAGATAATCACAACACGTGAAAACAGGAGCAGAACATCTCTTGGTTTGGCGTCCAACATACTGATGATATTCATATTATTCTGCTCCAACATAGAACAGAATATGCTCTTTCAGGCTCAAAAGGAATTCAAAGCTGTAAAGTGACAACATAAAATTCAGAAATGTCTTGGAATATCATGGGTGACATAACTATTCACTGGTCACTACAGTATTTTTGTTTCACCTAAAAAAAGAATTTACCAATGATATTCATATTATTCTGCTCCAACATAGAACAGAATATGCTCTTTCAGGCTCAAAAGGAATTCAAAGCTGTAAAGTGACAACATAAAATTCAGAAATGTCTTGGAATATCATGGGTGACATAACTATTCACTGGTCACTACAGTATTTTTGTTTCACCTAAAAAAAGAATTTACCAATGCAAATGTACATAAGGAGAAAAGGCAAGAGTAAATAAAACACACACTCGATGCATTGGAATGACACAATATTCCAAGCTAATGGCATAAGCTGAGACAATCTTGACATGTCCAAACACATATTGCATGACTGATCATGCTACTTTGGTTTAGACATCTCGAAGATGTCGAATTAAACAAGCAACTTTCCATCCCTTTAGCTGCCGAAAAAGAAACTTAATTGATTATTTATTATCCTCTTTTAGACATACTCCAGGTCGAGCAAGTAATCAGGTAGAAGTAGAACTGTAACTAAGCCGGCTTTTTTGTCATTTATCTTTTCGATCATACCAATTACAGTAGTAAATCCCCCCACCCCGACCAAAAAAGAACTACAGTGTAAGTAATTTTTATTGTTTAGATACCTAAGCTATTCAGCAAAATCATTTCAATAGTGCATTAAAAAAATTGGATGTTATTTTTCATACAAAAGTATCACTTCCTGTAAGCAACCGGAATTTCAGCAAAAGATACAACCCTGAACTGAAATTATTAAGTTATGTCAATCATTTACTCAACTGGTAGAGTCAATCAATAAGAAAAAAATTAGTCCCCATACTGAAAACAAAAGCAGGGATCACTGACACGTACATCGTGAAACAAAGAGCAGATCTATCTCAGTTAGCTTTACAATGAAAAAGATCATGTTTTCCACTATTTGTCTCAATACATATCAAGTTACTTACATCTGCTTCGTATATTCAAATCAAAACTTCCACACTATGTGTACAAATAAACAATGCATGAGGCACCTGATTTGTACTCCCTCCGTTCGGATTTAGATGACTCCGTCGTAGCACAGCGTCCGTTTTTCGAAAACCCCCTTTATGCATTAGAAACTTTACAGATTCGTCCTCCAATTTGAAAAGCAGAGCTCCGTCTTCGTCTTCTCCGCCGTCCGCCGCTCGACGCTCCCCGCTGTCCGCCGCTCGACGCTCCCCGCCTTCCGCCGCTCGCCGCTCCCCGCCGTCCGCTGCTCACCGCCGTAGCTCCGCTCGAGCAAGGCTGGTACAGGCGCGGGGAGCAGCGGCCGCTCTGCTCCCGTTCCAATCCCGTCGAGCGGCGGCTCTTCCTCGAGCAGGGCCGGTACCGGCGCGGGGGAGCAGTCGTGGTACCGGGCGCGGGGGAGCAGTCGTGGTACCGCTCCGGCCCCGTCGCCACGCTCCGGCCCCAAGCCGCCAGAGTACTCAAGCTCTTCCGCGGGCCGCCGTGCGCCTCCATCTCCGCTGGCTGTCCAGCTCCAGGTCGCCCCGCCGGAGATTCGAAAACGCAGCCGTCGTGCTCCTCCAATTGTTGCCCGCTCCTGTGCTGCTACTCCTCTACAGCCAGGGGAGCTGTTGCAGCACCAGCAGCAGCCGTCGTGATCCTCCAATTATTCCTCTCTGAAGAAGTTTCAGGTTGGTGGTGCTGCTCCCCTCTTCGTACATGAATCGCTGTATGGGCATTCTGAAACCTGTAAAGAACGTACAATGATGAATATGAATCGCTGTAAACAATTCCTAGTGCACCTGAGTTTCCGTCTAGCAAACTGAATTTGCATATAAAGGACAGCAGTTCACATTAACAAGGACAGCTGCACCTTTTGTATACTGAATTCTTGAGTTCAGAAACAAGCATTTCTTGGAGTAACAAGCAAAAGCTAACAGTGAATAACTCAAGCATGATCATTTAAACAAGGACAGCTGCACCTTGAATAGCTTCTTGTTGGTTATGATTTGAATATGACACAAGTTCAGAATATGACACAAGTTCAGAATTAAGTTGCTCCTGTGTATACAGATTTGTGATTATAATCAAATCAGGGTCAGATTTCGGAACCTTTTTGGTAAATGAATGAATGTGCACTTTTCAAACACTCCAGTACTGAGGTTTCACTCCAGTAAGTTTAACTCTATAGCAAAGAACGCACCAAGCCGAGCAAATACATTTGAAATCAATACCACCAGAAGAAAGGACCCAAGCCACAAAAAGAAAGGAAAGAGAGCTCACCAGCAGTCGACCAACCCCAGAACGCGGCCGCTTCGTGGGCCTGATACTTCCCTGGTGAGAGGTGTCGCACACTTATTAAGTCAATACATATCCAGCTCAATACAAAGAACAATGCATACAAGTTTATAAAATACGCCCTGTGACATTCAGATCAAACATGAACAATTCTTATACTCTACATTTTCTTTTGCATTTTCTTGACTTATGAATCTGTATTTGTTGCTCTGTATATTTGAAGTTATTTCTTTGACAACCATGTCAAAGAAACTAGTGTCCCATTTGAATATTTAGACTAGCATGAAATTATTCATCATTTGATATGTTACCTTCCTGCAGATCTTGTTGGGGAGCCGGTGGAGCTTGTGCTGCTGCTTCTCCCCTGCCTTCAAGTTCCTCTCTGAAGGACAATGAGAAAGACAGTGGTGAAAATTGATAATGACATATTGCTCTCTAATGTGTACATGAAACAACAAATTGATGGAGAAGAATTATATAAATTGGTTTCCAAGAGGAAGACAGTACAGCACAAAACACTACACATGTGGAAATATAAGAGGATGCACCAAACGGACATTTTTTCTCAACCTTTGGTACATGGTAAGCTCCTGCCCTTGTATAACATATTTTCTCACACCTCAAGAATTATATAACATATAACAAATGTGTACAGACCTTTGCTCAACCTTTATATAACATATTTTTTCTCACCTTTGCTATTTTACAGGAATGTGTACAGACCTACAAAACACATACAAAGCGGAGTTCCCTGAAGAAGCTCCTGCCTTTGATTTAAATGAGACTCTTGAAGAAGCTCCTGCCCTTGATTTAAATGAGACTCTTGAAGAAGCTCCTGCTCTTGATTTAAATGAGACTCCAAACATCAAGATAGCACAGCAGGAAAAGAGCAGAAGCAGCAGGAAAAGATCACCAAGAAAATAGCAGCAGCAGCCTCCAAGCAGCAGAAACACCCTCAAAGCAAACCCCAAGATGTAGGAAAAGAGAACCAGCAGCCTTCAAGCAGCAGCAACACCCTAAGAGAAGAGCAGCAGACTCCAAACAGCAAGATAGCACAGCAGGATAGCACAGCAGGAAAAGAGCACAGGATGATACTCCATGCACAGAAACACCAAGCAGCAGGAAAAGAGAATCAAAAGCCTTCAAGCAACAAGAAAATAGAACCAGCAGTCTCCAAGATTTTTGAGAAGATCACCAGCAGCCTCCAAGCCAGAAGAGATGAGCAACAACCTTCAAACAACAAGAAAATAGCACTAACAGCATCCAAGCAGCAAGATAGAAGCACATGATGATAGAAGCACAAGATGATAGGGGTAGTTGTATAGGAAAGGAAAGAATCATTGTACACCTAAAATGAAAGTTGTATTGTTGTCCAAGTTTTATCATTGTACACCAAAAGATCTATTCATGATGTGTCTAAAATACTCCATTTACAAAATGAACCAGCCCATTTTTCAATTTTCTTTACTTGGGGTCATCTAGTGCTAGAATCAACTGACAAGTGATTCATCTATTCTCTATTGTTGGTTATATTGTGTATTCTGAAGGTAATGATGGAGTGATATGCTTTGTGTATTCAGTTATGATGCGATGTATTCCTCATCTGAGGTCACATGAGCAACACTAAGAAATTAAGGTAATGATATACTGTAGGAAGTAGAGAACTAAACCAATTAAGCAGCCAAAAGGTGTGTGATTTTAATCAGAACAGGGCAAACCTAGCTTCAGAAGGTCAAAAGTTACAGTACTCCACAATAAGAAATGCTTGCAATACATTTGCGTCCAATTTTTCAGTTATTTGTGTGTTTCAATCAGCAATAATAGCAACATCAAGATTGGTCACACAGATAAGTACTGTAACGGGATGATATATCAGCAGTCCTAATTTCGCAACTATCCCAAACAAGAACAGTTGAGCTTTCGACACTTTCCCCAAACAACAATCTCACAATCCAAGCACTATAGACAGAGTAAGATGAGTATATATTCCAACTGCACACACAAGCCTCACGGGATTATTTCAGATAAATTGCAGAACGTCAAGAGAAGAGAGAGAGCTCACCGGCAGCAGCAGCCAAGCTCCAAATTCCACCCAAAATTCTCCAGCGTTGCAGATGAGCGCCCCAAGCTCCACCCGCTGCCCCAAGCGCGCCAAGCTCCATTGTTTCTCCGCCGCCGTCACGGGCTCACGGCCCGCCGTGGCCCCTCCCCGCCTCCACGTCGGCCACGACTGGAGGCCGCCTCCCTCCCTCTTTTCTCTCTCCCTACAGGAACCAGTAGGTGGGGGATAAATCTCCGGGCTCTAGGACAATAGCGCCGCCGCCGGGGCCGCCAAATCGCAAGCTTTGCAGGGTGGTTGCAGAAAAGGGGGTCCTTTTTCTCTTGAGCTCCGCTCCTAGTTGGGGTTTGTTAGTGCTAAGGAAGTGAGGGGATGAGGCGAGGAACAAGGAAGGTGGCCGGCGCGTGGCGAGGCAGGGGTGGCCGTCGACGGAGCAGGCGACGGAGCAACCGGTAGGACTCGCAGGCGACGGAGCAAGCGGAATGGATAGGATGGACTGCGGGTTTGGTCAGAAGAAACGCGAGGGGGTTTTCGAAAAATGTCCGTCGAGTCAAGTAAATCCGAACGGAGGGAGTACAACCTAGAGCAGAACACCCACAAGAATTCTTAAGATGATTTTCACTGTGTACACCTGCATGGAGCTTCGTCTTGCTGCCACATTAAGTCAATATACGCATCACGTTTCAAAGTCTATCACTGTTCCATCAAATGTGACTAAGATTGCCAGCAATAAGTCAACTAAACAGATAGAGTGGTAATCCGGAAACAAAAGAATGTAAGTATGTAACAGGAGCTACCTCTATAGCGATGGAGTCTGAAGTGTGTGGCAGCCAGCCAAGGGTGCCGTCCATGACTAATCGAGGTCGCCGGTTCGTCGTTCCGTCCATTGTGTCGCCATGGCTTTGGAAGAGGTTGACGCGAAGGGTGCGCACGAGGAGCAGGGAAGCCATCAGAGTTTCCATGTTTCTATGGGAAGTCTTGATCTTTCTTCTTGATAGTTTGTGATCGAGGGAAGGAGGCGAGCAGGAGATTACTCAGATCCGTGAAAACGCAGGGGAGGCCCCGATGCGTCATGGTAGTCGTCGGATTCTCGCGCGGGGAAGCCTCTGGTGCAGCATCGTGTTCGTCGTCGGCTCCGGTGCGGCACCGGCTCACGCATTCTAGGGTTTGAGGTGGCAGCTCCATAGTGGTGCCGTGGGGGTGATACAGATCAGGGCGGGACTCGCGGACGTGGGCCTGGCCCATCCGCGTACTCGCGGTGCGAAGGGAGCGCGCGTGAACGTCCGCGTACTCGCGGTGCGAAGGGAGCGCGCGTGAGGGGTGGGACGACGGAAACGCGAAGTTGGACGAAACGACGACGTAAACATGGGAACCAAACACACGAGAGTTAAAAGGATAAGCATTTCTACTGCTCAATCAGAAACAGATACAGCAAACGGAGCTTGGCTCTGATGGTTGGGTTCCCTGTGGTGGAACCAGCCCACCCAGGTTCAAGTCCTAGACTTGGCATGGGCGTTTGCATTTACCTGGATTTATTCCAGGATTATCCGGCGCTATTCTTTCAGTGGTAGGTGACGTGCCCGTCAACAGCGAGGCGCCTGTGGTGACTTCGTCAACCTCAAGATCTGCCGGCTCGGTCCTTCAGAGGTGCTCATAGGGGTAGGGTGTGCGTGCGTGCGTTCATAGGGGTGAGTGTATGTGCGTATTTGTGAGCGTCTGTGTTGTACTGTGTTCTCAAAAAAAAAAAAAATCAGAAACAGATACAGCGACATCTATAAGAACAGACGGACCAAACACACGAGAGTAAAAAGTTACTATCTCCATTTTAATTTGGAACAGAGGGAGTATTCATTGTTAAGCAGAATTCGCTAGATCACAGGGTAAATGTCTTGAAAGATTTCATACAGATAACACAAACAGAACAAAGACAGCTTAGGGGACCTTGAATTATTTCACTTGAGAGCCATGGTTGTTTTTAGCAAATCTCAACATTGGAGCTAAAAGACTGAAGATGCAGGTACTCTCCGGCTGTAGGTCCATGAAGAAAGACCGGTGCTGCTGCGAACAAGAACTCATACTACGCCCTAGTACCAGTTTCCTCTTTCGCTTTGCGAGCCCACCTCGGGCTAACCTCGATAAGCCGGTGCGGCATGAGCTGCTTCTCCTTCCGGGTTAGCTTCTTATAGTTGCTAACTCTGAGTTTAGCAATCTTCGCCTCTTCCTCAGCTGTAGCTTCTCTAACCACTACCGTCAGTCTGCACCTAGGCCTCTCCATGACACCGCACCTACCTTTGGCATGGTAAGACAGCCTCTTGAGATAAAGTCCTTTCCCCACAAAGGCCTCTTCTGCGGTATCAAGGATAAGGGGGATGAAAAGGAATGAGATTGAATTTATCACGGATACGGAAGTAAATTTGTGATTATCTGCGATCTTACCCACAAGAAGTTTATCAGGATCCAATCCGTGGTTGTGAGCTGCGTTGGCGCGAGCAGAATGGATCACCTACAGAGATTGGTCGAATGAATTTCACATGAAAAACATCAATGATCACTCTCAATCACATGAAGTAGTAGAGTTACTTCAGTACGTAAGATTTTGCTAATTACTGAACCTGGTACAAAGTTTTTGCAGCCCTTTTAACCGTCACTTGTAACTGTAACAGGGCATCTTCCACGCGCATTCCTCGAACCAGCTTGGCTACCAGATTCACCTTCTTGGGGCTCTAAAACAGCCAGAAAATTAAGATGAATTGAGAAATGAATAACTCTTGAATCCTGATGGTACTAGTAAACGATTATGAGCAGTACACCACTTCATGAAATCTACATGCTCGTTATTCTAGTGACGTGAGACAAGCAAAAAAGATTTCCAACATCTATATAACTTTAGCAGTGAATAACAACATTTTGAACGATGTTAAGAAACAAATGTGGCTTCTACTAAAAACAGGAATGTATACATTGAAAGCTTTATACGCTCATAATTACTAACAGTGTACTTTGCTATGTAACAACTGCAAATGTCAGGAACTGCTTAATGCATAATATTCAGCATACAGATTTGTTGTTTCCGACATATACATCAACTGAAATTTTTCAGGAAACTGTGTATTCGACATGGCAGTGGCAGAACTGCACTCATGTCTTTACTCAAACATTTAGGAGGACTGAGCTGATGCTTACCTGCTTGATATCCTTTTTGATGGCTTGGACTTTCAGTTTCTTAACCACTGCCCCCTTTTTGTCTGTCTCCTCTGCATCACCCAGTGGGGATGTCAAAGGAGAAGAAACGGGAACTACAGCATTATCTGCAGCAAGCAAGTTTCTTGTGCTTGATATTCCCTACATTGAAATACAAATTGTCCATTTAAACACAAATAGAAGACATTATGTTTCATGAAGCCAAACAATATGATTATAATGGTGCCAATAACTAGTCGCAAAAAATTCACTGCTTATGAACACGCTCTTGAAATTTTGCTTGATGTCAGTCAGTTGCAAAGGCACAACTTTAGTTGTAACCGAGTGTTAAACAGTAGCCATGCACAAGGAAAGGTTGATAAGAAACTGAAGCCGAACAGGAAGAATGCCTTACAGCATTGTGGATCAGCTGATGGAAGTTCGACGGAACACCCCTGGAGGTACAAGTGTGTGCCCTCAGCAGATTTGTGTATTGGCCTACATGGTTGCAAGAAAATCATTAGTAAGCCATCCAATATGAAGAGTAAAACACCTTCAGTACACTTGTTACCAAAAAATGACAGTTCTACAATCTAAACATAAGCACATGAACAAATAGGTTATGGATTCACCTGACGACTAACATTTGCTAGTATGGCACACCGTTTCGTAATGTATAGAGCACATCAACATATGGATACAAACAATGCTAAGAGGATCATAGTAGCAAGATGGTGTGCGTGTGTGTGCTGCCTGCTGAGGTTAATCTACACAAGGCATGAAAAATAACTCGACACTATTTTTCATTTTAGTTCTCCGTTCCGAATCCCACATTTACACTAGCCTCGACAAGCAATTACACAAGTTCTACTAGTCCTGTTTACTTGTATTTCAGAATTCACAACACATTCAGATACCAAAGTGACGACTAAGGGACAAATAAGCACACACCCAAGCCAAATGGAGCAACCGCCCTGCTGCTGCTGCTATAGCTGGCTGCGAAGACACGGCCATCCTGCTTCTCCGCCGCCGCCGCCGCTGCGCCGAGCCGGCGAAGAACGGCACGAGCGCCCGCCGCTCGCCAGCCTAACATTGCACAATAACCTGCGAGGTCACTCCACCCGTCACATAAACCGCCAGAGAGATCACACCGGAGGATCTAGAATTCTAGATGGTGCCCACCGGCTCAACCAGAATTTTCGTATGTTAGTTTGGGATCAAACAATCACCGGATGACTAAAGGCGCGTACCTCAGGAACGGACGGGGTGGAGAAGGCAGGGGAGGAATGGGTGGCAAGGGAACGGCGATGGCGGCAGCGCCGTGCGTGAGGGCGCGGGGTTGGGGCTGTGAGGGGTCAGCGGTGGCGCGCGCGGCGGCGGCGGCGGCCAGGTCTGGTAGGGCTTTCTCGGTAGTGAGCAGCACTGGTTCTGAACTTCTGATGGTTGTCACGGACTGGACCTCCAGATGGGCCGCAGTGATCTAGGCTAGATTCTTGGCCCAAATTTGGGATATATTCTTCTCAATTGTTTTTGGGATATATCTTCTTTTGGAAGTGTAAAACATGAGTGAAGAGGTTACATAAACGATCTCACTCATTTACGTGACGATCCAAGGAGGATGGATCCTTCATATGAGGAGCAGAAAATTGCTGAGCATATTCTCGAGCTCCAGAATAGAGAGGAGACGATGTGGAGAGAACAATATCGGATCCAATGGCTTCCTGAAGAGGATTGTAACACCCATTTTTCCATCGACGAGTGAGTAGACAAAAAAAAAATTACTAACTTACTAGAGCAGATGGGACCATAACGGAGGATACGCTGAGATGAGCACAATTACAACGATCTTCTATAGTTCTTCGTATGAATCTGAATGGGTTGAAAATATGGAGGTGGTACTATAGATACAATACCTAGGAAGGTATCGGGAGAAATTAGCATATCCATAGTGCAACAATTTTCAGTCAAGGAGGTGAAAAACGACATTCAAATGTTTCCAACAAATTCACCTGGTCGGGTGGGTTCCCGGTCCAAATTTCTATCAACATTGGGCCTTATATGGCCATGAGGTCACTTGATATTGTTATCCATATTGTGTAAGGGGTTGATTAACCGATAGAAATTAATAGAAAATTATAGTAATGATTGTAAAATTGGTGAGTCATTCTGACTTGGGAAATTTTTCAGAAATAAGTTTGTAATGTTCTTGCAAAGATAGCTTCCCATGTCCTCACAAATACAGTAAAAAAGATTCTTCCAGAGATTATCTTAGAGGAATAATCTTCTTCTGTACCTAAGCGGTTAATAACCGATAATACTAGAAAATACCCCGTGTGTTGCAGCGGGAATCTTTTAAAAAAGTTGTAAATAAAGGGATATAAACCCATGGAATGTGAAGTTGTTTATAGAAATATGCAAAATTGATCAAAATTGACCAAAAGGCTAAATTTAAGTGACGTTATTTTTTTATATTTTGATGATTAAAAATTGGTGACATGTACAATTGTCTGGATGAAAGGTAGTTGCCGTGGCTAGGTTACATGCAAAATATTATCATTAATGAATGTTAGTGGATGCCATGGACAATTGGTTGGCTAAAATAATGGGTGATGTGGATAGTTTGCATATTGAGATAAATCATAAATGATTGTTAGTGTTGTTTTGCTCTATAAGATATATCAATTACTGCATCCTAAGAATGTTTACAGTTCATGGAGCTGCAGAAGGCAAAGAAAAATCATTTTTGTGGTATGAATCTGGATATGCAGAGCGTATGAAAGAGTTTTTTTTTAGAGTACGTCTAGATGTATCATATTTTCATAGGAGGTAGAATATCAATTGCAAGAGCGAAATTTAACGTTGAAACCAACGTATGTAGTAAACTCCACACCTAGCACACAAAAGATACTCTATACGCGTGCTGGTGCACCCTCCATGTCTTGCCAGTTCCGGAGCTTCCATTCATCGACAATTTGAGTGATTATTCCTTCCACCGAGCGAAGGTAATTGATATTGGCAAGAACATGAGCATTTCGTTGCTTCCATAAACAACTCGCAGACACAATGAACAAAGATGTGGTCTACCGAAGTAAGAACATGAGTGGATATATTTGAAGTCAGTTACACTCAAACTTAAGTAGTTTCTGCTAGAGATGGGAAAATAATCCTATAAGACCTGGTCTTTTATCCCATCATGCTAGACCCAACCAAGAGAAAGCCACGGGACAACACACATCTCAAAGCATCGGTGTCTTCTTCCCTTATGTATTTTCTGTTCGGACATATCAATTGATTTGGTTGACGTAATGACGAGATATTCGACGTTCCATCAAAAGGTAGAACATCGGTGCCGCGGTGAATAAGCTAGCAATGGTTTCCATATGAGCAATAGGCACCATTCATGATGATGCTCTACGTGATGCCCCTTTGCTAAGAAATGGGACGACTTCGCTACATTGTTTAATTAGGTGCTACTACCTCCGTTACATAATTCTTGTCGTGGTTTTAGGATTGTGGAATGGACGGGTAGTAAACAAACATTATCCTCGTGGCTAATTTGGAATAGTCGAAATTCTTTAGATGATGATGAGTGTTTCGCTGAACCGCCGAACTACCCGTACAAATTTGTGCCTGTGGCCCCATGATCTCGGGAAGATCACGGATCAAATTGGGAAGACGGAGGCCTATATACACGTGAGAAACAAGGCCGCCGCCGTATCTCTCACCAGGCGATCGGATCTGGATCCACGTCTCCCGTCGGCGCCGCCGAACGTCTGCCCCGCCTCTGTGGTCCTTAGGCCATGGGGGTACGGTGGATCTCGGTCCGTGTCGACGGGAGGGTTATGTTTTTCTGATTTTCGTGTTCAGGTTTGCTGTGGCGGCGCTCTGTTGGTGGCGGCGGCGCTTATTGCAATAATGTCTCCCCAGTTTCAGCCCCATCTCGACGGTGACGTCGAGAAGCTCGTGAGAGTGGTGTGGTTCTCGACTACTTCTGGCGATGGCGATCTTCAGATCGTCATGGAGCTTCATCGGCGGTTCACCCTTCTTCTTCGACTCTGGGACGGATGTGATCTTTTTGACCCGTTCGACGACTTCCCGTCCGCAACCAACAACGTCAGGCCGGCTCTAGAAGGAGCGGCAGCGGCGGCGCGCCGTCGACACGGTCTGGAGGTGGAAGATGAAGGACATCTCAAGGATCTCGTTGTAATTTTCGTTTTCATTGAGGTGTTTTGTATTGTTCGGTGTTTCTTTTAATGCCAGTATCCTTTTCGCAAAAAAAAAAAAATTGGGAAGACGGAGACGAACCGTCTGCTGATTGGGTGTAGGTGGCTATCCCTGTCGATGGAGGATTGGAATGAGATCACTACTAGCTCGCTTTTACCAAGTGAAGCAAGCGCTAGCATCAACCGAACTACCCGTACTAGATCCCAATTTCCTGAATCCTGCAAAAGTGAAAAGGCAGCCTCTCGCTGTTCCAATGCGATGCCAGCTCCACTCCATCGATATTGGAAGAGAAACGTACTGTTGAGAATGATATGGTTACGCTACCTTTCTGCGATCGAGTGTGACGATCGAGTGACCAAGTGAGCCTACTTATGCTGATGATTTTTTTATCGATCCTCTATCGATCGAGTGGTTTGGTCGGCCAGTACGCTCGATCGGTTCACTACTTCACTATATATCCCGCTATCCGGATCCGAGGTCGCAATTTGACGCAGTGGACTCTCATTGTAAAGGGAGCCATGATTTACGTTTAGTGCTAGCCCAACTACGGCCTGACTTACTCAGCCTTTTCCCCTATAGAAAAACTAGAGTGCAGTAGTGCACGATGTTTCACAGTAAAATTATGTTTGGTGAATTACTTCAGAACATATGGGGGAAAAGAGGGCACCAATGCGGCGATCTGGCTCTAGGGTCTAGATGCACCCATTATGTAAAAAAAAATTAGTTTTTTTTCAAAATGTCAAAAAATTCCAGAAAAAAATCCGGATGTACATTAGAACATTATGTGTTAGCACAAAAAATGGCATGGTGAAAAAACATTTTGTGTGAGCTGTACAAAAAAGATAAAAATCTGACACGTATAAAGACATTTCCGTGCGTCCGAATTTGTCTTTTTTGCACATGTTGCAAAAAATATTTTTTCTTGCCGTAACTTTTCGTGCTAACATAATACATCTTGAACTACATGCGAAATTTTTATTTTGAATTTTTTGACATTTTGAAAAATATTTTTTGGGTCTACTACCCGTTGTGAATATCCGGGCACCAAACCCTTAATTACACTGCGTTTGGTTGCAGAGAATTGGGGCAGGGAATTGGAATTGGGGTCGATTCCACCGATTCCGCTGTTTGGGGTGGCTTGGGAATCCTCTCGTGGAAACGGCCCGAGATTCTGCGGCGGAATCCTCATGTACAAACGGACCGCAAAACATTCCCAGCTCACCAGCTCGGAATCGCTGGGAAACGTCTCCCTCGTCTCCCTCCCGTCTCTGCTCCGCCGCGTGCCCCCGCCGTCTCCCTCCCGTCTCTCCGCCGCCGCCCACCCCTGCATCTGCCTTCCCCCGCCGCCGCATGCTCCTGCTCTCCTCCCCAGCTCTCCTCTCCCGCCGCCCTCCCGCACCCATGCTAACCCTAGATCGACAAAAGGGAATGACGGCGCCTCCTGCGTGACCTCTCTGTTCGACACCTCGAGGTGGGCACGGCGGTGGCGGCGGCGACGGCCGAGGAATCCCTCCCTCCTCCCGAGCTCTCCTCTCCCGCCGCCCCCGCACGGGAGGGAACGAAGGTGCCTCCTGCGCGATGGGAGGGAGACGACGACGCCTCTGCGCGCGGTCACCGGCGTCCAGCCGCTCCTGCCTCTCGCTCGACGGCGCCAGGTGAACGCCGACGGGGAACGTCGGCCTCTCTCTGGCCCTTCCCTAGCCTCTCGTGGCTCCTCTTCACTGTCCTTCTGTTCCTTCCTTTGATTCCAACAGAAATTTCCAAACACATCCAAACAGTGGAATTGAATTAGAAGCCAATTCATTTCCATCTCGGATTTGGAATTGGTGTCCAATTCAATTCCCTGCTCCAATTCCCTGCAACCAAACACAGTGTTACTACTTTTGCTTATTCCTACCATTCTCTCTCTCTCTCTCTCTCCCCCCTAACTACCATGATAATCTATCGTTTATCCCACCGACATTCCCCCCTGGATACACCACCATATTTGTAGTTGTTACTAATCCCCGCAAAACCCAATTTGACTCCCTGATTTCTTCTCGTGTCACGTCAGATAACAAAACGTTCAAAAGTAAATACACGCTAAATTACTGCCATGGGAAACAAAAGTATTCAACCAACTTCCTTCAGCAGCTTTTCTCTCTTAAACCACCATAACTATAAGTAAATCTTGTAAACCCGTTTCATGCCCCCCAGAGTAAGCGTTGGATTTTTTTTTCGAATTCGTTGGACAAAATCTGGTGAGGCTAACTTTCTCGTCCAACATCTACTAGCACCCCCCTACCATACCACGTCAACAATATGTTGAGCAAATTAAGATATTCAACCCACAAAGTTCAAGAACAAAACAAGAAACACATTTTATCCACCCCACCAGGAATCCAATTCTAAAATGCAGCTTCTGCACCGACTTTTCCTATGTCTTGCGAGCTAGCTGGAGGAGTTCTGTAGTTAGGCGGAAAGTAATTATGGAAACTACTCCTCTCCGTTTATTTTTACTTCACATTCTAGGTTTTTTCGAATTCAAAATTTTAAATTTTGACAATTATACACCAAAAATATAACATCTATATAATATAAAATGCATATAATATGAAATATATTTTATAGTGACTCTAATAATATTAAAATTATATTGTAGATGTTGATATTTTTCTATATATTTATTCTAAAATTACAAAATTGACTTTGACTAAACCTAGAACACGAAATAATTGTGGACGGAGGGACTAGTTACCACTACACCTTATATTCAGTTAGAATTATCTCGATTGACCATTGCAGGATAATAGACATCAAAGACGATATTTGTTAACTTAACAAGGTTGAGGGAACATTGTCTACAGCCCCGGGGTATGACCACAGACACTCCTCGCATGCATTAAATTACTAACTATATTAAAGCTGTGCAAAATCGCCGCACCGCAGCGCTCCTCTACTGTAGCTTATCTACAGTAGCTACTGTAGAAAATCTACAGTGTTCGACGGTGCTCAATCCCAGCCATCGCTCGGCGATCGGACGGACCACAGAAGACGTCCGTGACGGTTTTGTAAAAAAAACCCCATGAAAACAGAAATTGCTCCGCTATCCAGTATTTCTCGAACAGAAGGACCCAGACAAAAATTACCACAACGCGAGGGTCTTCTTTGCAAAACAACTGCCACATCCCCCCTTCGCCCTCCTCTCTCCCGCGCCGGCCCGTGGTCGGCGGTTGATATAATGCACCAACGATGAGACCCACTCATGCCATCGTATTTCGGTCACCGTCCTGCAATGACCGTGAAGGTTGTCATCTGTGTATATCCTAGCCTACCAGCTCCGCACGGGTCGTGAACAAGTCCCTGTTGATTACTGAGTACAAGTTTGACCTTAAATTTAACTATGAAAATATATTTATATGACACATAAAACATATTTGTTGGATTCGTATTCGAAAGAAGTTCTAATGGTACAATATTTATATGACAATGGCGTCTCCACCCTCTCCGCACCCACCCTAGCCTAGCCGCCGGCGATCTCACGTCTCCGGCCACCAAATCCCATTTCCGATCCACCCATTCCCACCGCCTCCACCCAAAACCCCTCCCCCCCCAAGATGTTAGCCCCCGGATGGACGTGGAAGGTGACCTACTCCACCTTCGAGGATCTGGATCGTGGACGCGTGAAGGCCTACGATGGCACGCCGGATCTCTGGATGCAGAAGGATTGGATCGCGCTCCGGAATGCGAAAGGAATCACGATCAAGGGTAGATACATGGAAGACGGCGAAGTGATCGACATGGGATCTGAGGTAATGTTTCCCACCCATAGTGTCACGATCATAGACTGCCTCAAGTCCACACCCCAAGAGGTGCTGGCTGAGAAGGCAATTGTGCTGTCCTCCCGATCGGATCCGCAGGGTTCGACTAGTGGATCTGTGATGGATACACATGATTTGAGTTCAGATCTTGAACTCCCACTAGAAATTCCCCAGTCAGTAATTCATGCAGCAACCCCGTTGGGACTGGACTTTTCACCTGGCATCAATTTTGCTAAGGATATTCGGAGGTCCTTCTTCTCCACAGTGCATCCATCTAGTGAGACTGGGCATTTTATTATGGTAGTATCTTTCGGCCGAGCCAGTTTCAGACTTGATGATGATTCTGTGGGATTGGCACTGTAAGCAGCTTTGGGAGGGTATAGTGATAACCTGAAAGTGTCACTCCTGCGCGATAGAACCTTCTCATTCAATGTTTCTAGCAAACAAGTGGGCTTTCGCATTCTTAATTCCAAATCCTTCTCCTGCAAACATTTTAAATGCATCTTTCATCTCTGGGGTCGTGGAGGACCTAGCTGGGAGTCGGAGTTCAGGTCTTGGCAGAAGGAATGCAACCAAGAATGGACGTTCGTAAGGCCAGGGAAAAAACGAGTTCAGTTGGGGATGCAGGCTTTGCAGAAGAAGGCACAAAAATCCATAATTCGGTCTAAGGACGCACCTCGTAGGCGTCTTGCTTTCTCGGAGCATCTGTGTTACACAGCTTGCAAAGGATATGGGGATCCCAAAATAGCTGAAAAGCCACCTGCTCAGTTCAGAACAGTGGCTGAACCCTCTATAGTGTTTGGGTCCTTCAAACCTTATCCTTTCCCCCACAAAGAACTCCTGAATTCTGATGAATTAGCAAACTCTGACGCAACCCTAGACCAGCCGAGCAACAGTGTTCCACAAGCGGGAAATTCGGGTTTGAATGAGCAAGCAGCCGATGGGCCGACTAAGCTAAAGCCCATTGAGGATGATGGGCTTGATGGGCTCAAAGCTGTGGTGGATGACATGGTCTTTCGTTTCTGGGATTGTAGCAACTGTCTCAGTATGGGCCATAAGGTGTGGGACTGCACAAAAAAAGTTAGATGCCGAAAGTGCTACAGATTAGGGCACAAAGAGAAAGGTTGTTTTCGCGATATGCCTAAATTAATTAAGAGATGGATACCTAAAAAGGTAGTTTCCACGGAGACCGGGATTGACACAAGTCAAATTCCTGTTATGGCCGGTGAAATCCCTGTTATGGCCGGTGCCGATTCAGTTCCAGATACTGCAAACACATCTACACAGAGTCCTATCTCGCCTGCCCTGCCCCTGACACCGATACACACCTCGCCGCCGTCGCCTTAATCGACATCCTCACCACCATTGTCGCCGAGTCTCTCCTCTCCGACTAGGCAAGAGGGCGATCCTCCGATGGCCAACTTCGAGCTTAACCCAGCAAGGTGGGTCCCTGTGGGCCACCAGATCATTGACTGAGGTCCGTCTCGCCTGCCGCGTACCTTCTACACGCCGGCTGATACGTCCAAAACGTATCTATAATTTTTGATTGTTTCATGCCATTTTTATGCTTTTAGCACTTGTTTTATATTAAGTTTATTATTTATTTGGACTAACCTACTAATAGTTGCAAAAGTGCACAATGTTCTTGTTTTACTCTTTGATGTGTAGAAATTATCAAGAATACAAGAGGAAACCTTGTTGGAGTCGAATTGGGACTTTCCTGAAATCTGTCTGAGAACTTTTTACGAAGATTGCCAGTTTGACCCTCGAAGATGACGTTATATGGAGACCTGGCTGTTACGAAAGTTGTCACAATTTTCCATACGAAGATTTTAAGCCCGAGATCAGCCCAATCGGAGTTCGGACGCGGCCTGTAGGCCCGTTTTGGTGGAACCCTAAAAGGGGTGACGGAAATCCGAGAAGATATATAAAGGGAGGAAACCTAATTCGTGGAGGACTCCTCCACCCACGAATTTCAGCCACCAAAAGCCACGTTTTTGCCTCCCCCATGGATCCCATCTCCATGGGGGAGGGCTCCCAAGAAGCCATGAAGGAGGGAGGCTAAGGGGCGGCGCTCCCCAAGCTTGCCGGCGGCGGGGAAAGGAGTTCCCCGCACCGCCGGGCCGCCGCCGCCCTGCGCCGCCGCGCTGCCCCTCTCCGCCGTCTTCACCGCCATCTCCATCACCATCTCCTCCTTGTATTCAGTGGTTCATCCTCCCACAAACCTCTGTACCGTCCTATGTAAACATGGTGTTTGATGCTATAATATTTATCCTATGATTTACATCATGTTTCCGTAGTTTATTTGTCTTTTGATTGCTTAATTGAATGCATGAGGTTCATTAGAGTTGTATGTCTATATGGTGCTGTCCTTTGGTGTCCATTATACTTGTGCGCGCATGGATCAAACACCCTAGGGTTGGTAGTATTTGTAACGAAGCGGGGGAAGTTCTGCCGGAGTGACAGAAACCTGAGAACGCGAACCGATTAGTTGCACGTATGGGAGTAAGAGGACCTTGAACTTAAGGCTATGGTTGGGGAAACCTTAATGCATTGTTAGTATTTGCGGATGCTTTCTAACAATCCAATCATATAGTACTTGTAATCCCAAGTAGTGGAGTGCATGTATATTTAGCCTCTCCCACATAGAAAACTGCATCGAAGACAATGAACCAAGTACCTTCACTAATTAATCTTGGACAAAGCCACCACAATTACCACCACTTTTCCACACTCATGGTACTGTTAGTATATGGTTACTTAGTGTATTTATTGCTGCAGCACTAACATTTACTTTCTTGTATTTATTATCTTGCAAAACTACCTCTCATACCCGTATTGCTACCGTAGTTTTATTTCTAGATAATGCAAACGTTTAGTGTGCGTAGAGTTGTATCAGTGGTTGATAGAACTTGAGAGAATACTTATCCTACCTTTAGCTCCTCGTTGGGTTCGACACTCTTACTTATCGAAAAGGCTACACGCGATCCCCTATACTTGTGGGTTATCAAGACCTTTTCTGGCGCCGTTGCCGGGGAGCCATAGCGTAGGTTAATGTTCTTGTGTGCACTTGTTTGCTTTATCTCTAAGTAGTTTTTATTTTCAGTATTAAGTTGTTCTTTATCTTACTATGGATAGGGAATGCGAATTACAAAAAAAATTAGGTGTAGTTGTTATCTAAAAACGTTTTCAAAAAGAAAAGTGATTGGAAAGATGAGTAATGGTTAAATGGGGGTCGACCTTGAACACTTGTGTTCATGCCTATGAAACCAAAACAAATCTTTCCATGGAAGCTTTTCATTAAAAACATGTAAATATTGTAAATATTGTGTATATACCTCTGTACATAAAAATAAAATGCTAATTATAGTCTTTAGTTAATTGAAAGTTGATAGTTTTACTTTGCTGTCCAGAAACAGATTTTCTGTGCTCCACCGTATTAAATGTTTAAAATCACCAGAACGTGATCTTGATCTGAAATTTCTTGAGTGCAAAGTGATGCTTATTAGCTTTCTTTCATTAGACTAACTTTTTCTGATTTAAGGTACGTAGATAGGTCGAAAAATTCGATCTTTACTGACTGTTCTGTTTAGACAGATTTTGTGCTTCTCTGTAAATAAAATCGTGATAAATCTCAGAATAGTATTTTGACTTGAAAATTTTTGTGCATAAACCTGAGATTATTATCTTTCTTTCATTAGACTAAAGTTTTTCGATTTGAGCTACTTAACTATCTCGTTGAATGCCATCTTTACGGACTGTTCAGTTTTGACAGATTTCTTTGTTTATTCAATATTGTACTTGGTGTTGTTAGTTTCATTAGTTTTTCGACGGACAACGGAAATCATGAACACCTTAGTATATACAGTGGCTAATGTTGAGTAAAAATTATAAAACTTGTCAATGCTTGAACATGAGTGGATTTTATTTAATGAGTACTAACCCTACTAATGAGTTTTGTGAAGTTTTATGTGGATGTAGCTTATAAGATCTAATCAATATGGTGATATGAGATGAATAAGAAGACGCAAGAGCTCAAGCTTGGGGATGTGTAGGTGCATCCCAAGAACATATTCAAGAAGATACAATCATCTAAGCTTGGGGATGCCCGAGTCATCCCCCTATTCATCAACTAACATGAGGTTGTCTCGTTCATACTCTATATTACCCGTCCACATGATATGTATTGTCTTAACTTGTATTATAATTGCTTTTATATGTCTTGGTTTTACCTTCTTTAGTTTTATTAGGCTCCTTATTTGGTTTCGATTGCTTCTTTACTTTCACTTATAAATTCAAAATAACAAAAATATTTTCTTTTGTTTTGCTTCTTTGTTTGGTTCTTTATTTTAATTTTATTTGGGTTTTACTTTTGATTTTTATTTAGAGTTTTCCTTGCTGTAGCTAGCATGTTTAGGTCTTGCTTAGCCTCTGGTTTCTTAGTTTATCAAAAATAAAGTACCAAGTTTTATCCATTTAGCTTAGTTGATACATATGTAAAAAGTGATTTTCTGTTTTCGGTATCTACTGCTTATTGCGCGATTTTTCATATTTTACTGGAAGCTCTAAAAATCACGAAAAAATTACTGATGTTGTAGCACCTAATCCTCTGCATGTACAAAAATTGGCTAAAATTTCGGGCATGTTTAAGTGCACCTAAAAATTGCGTTTTCCAGCTGCTGTTTTTCTGGACAGATTCTGACTTTTGTTGCAAGAGTGGCCTCTTTTCGTTTTCATTTGATTTTTAATGGTTCTTACCTTTCATTTATAAGTTGGCCATTTAAGCAACCTTTCTGTAACTTAAAAACAAAATTTTATTTGGTTTAATAGTAGCACTTGGGAAATATTATCTATTGTACTAATGTCTAACCGCAGAAAAGAATGGGAAAGTTTTTGTGTTGAAGTTTTTTCACAGAGAATGAAGGAACACCAAACTATGGAATATTGAAGAATTACCAAAGTCATAAGCTTGGGGATGTCCCCGCATCCCTCTTCATCAATAACCCCACGGTTTGCAAACCTTTAAACTTTGTTTTTTGAGCAACATAGGAACTTAACTAAACTTGAAGCGGCTGTATTTTATTATCTATTTATCTTAGCATCAAACACCAGTTACATTAATAAGTGGATCGTCACATATTTTATTTATCCTCTGTTTTCAATGTTTACTTGGTTAATGGATTACTTGTTGAAACTTAAAAATGATGTGTGAATAATACTGTTTAGTAGTTTATGTTTTCTTATGGTTAGTCTCAACTAGCTAATAGTGCATATTATGTTATTTTGATATCAACATGCATTGTCCTGTTCATAAGATGGTATGGTATTGTGGTATCCTCCTCTGAATAATTCACTTGAATCGACTTGGCACATGCTCACACATGTTATGACTGAAAAATAAAAGTCAATTAAGCCTTGATGATCTATTTTGCCTCAGAGTTTTAGTATCGTTTTTATGCCTCCGTTAATTTTATTTTGTCGCAAGCATGATTATGACCGTTATCGCTCTCGTGGTTGTCGCTTCCCAGTCTATTGCTAGCCTTCACTTGTACTGAGCGGGAATGCTGCTCGTGCATCCAAATCCTTAAAACCAAGTTATCCCAAAGAGTCCACCAAAAATTCCTATGCATGGTATTTCAAGCCATTCCAAGTAAATTTGCATGTGCTACCTTTAAAACCTTCAAAATATTTCTCTTTTTGTGTCAATGTTTACTAGCTCATGAGGAATTAGTGTGGTTATTCTTTATTCTATTTGTCAAATGGACTTTTACACCTGGACTAGTGGCATATACATCCGCTTATCCAATAACTTGCAAAAAGAGCTGGCAACGGGGTGCCCAGTCCCAATTAATTACAACTTTAACCAATTAATTCTCTTCACACTTTTGCCCTGATTCATCAGTAAGCAATGACAAACAGTGAAATACCTGAATGTGTGTAAACCAAAGAGAAAGAGGGATGATCTGCCTTGCTGGTAGAAATAACGTCCTTCATGGGAGCCGCTCTTAAAAGTCCGTTTGACAGGTAGAATACTGTTCTCACCCGCTACCATTCGTTGACAATTAACAAACACCTCTCAAAACATTTTTACCTCTGTTTTTAAAACAAAAAGCTCTAGCACGTGTTAATCCCTGCTTCCCTCTGCGAAGGGCCAATCTTTTATTTTTATGTTGAGTCACCATCCTTTCTTTGAGCACTTCTTCGAGAGCATAGCTGTCGTTCTTAGTGTAATGTGCTTGTCCCAGAATACGATTAATTGAGGTATAACCATGATGCTTTTATCTTTGATATCTCTATATCTAGTCTTCACTTGAACTTCAGAGGTGCCTTGGCATTTATGTTTTGCTCCACAATTAAGGGCAAGCGAGATACCACTCTATCATGCTTTATTATGGTCATTACAATCTTGTTGATGTTTATAAATTTCATGTTATAAGCTCTTAGTTCGTTGATACTTTTCATTAGGAAACATGATTGCTAAGTTTTATTATCCATACATCATGCAATTGTTAAAGACCTGATCATAGCATTTACAATCAAAAATTATTTTGTTATCATTTACCTACTCGAGGACGAGCAGGAATTAAGCTTGGGGATGTTGATACGTCCAAAACGTATCTATAATTTTTGATTGTTTCATGCCATTTTTATGCTTTTAGCACTTGTTTTATATTAAGTTTATTATTTATTTGGACTAACCTACTAATAGTTGCAAAAGTGCACAATGTTCTTGTTTTACTCTTTGATGTGTAGAAATTATCAAGAATACAAGAGGAAACCTTGTTGGAGTCGAATTGGGACTTTCCTGAAATCTGTCTGAGAACTTTTTACGAAGATTGCCAGTTTGACCCTCGAAGATGACGTTATGGAGACCTGGCTGTTACGAAAGTTGTCACAATTTTCCATACGAAGATTTTAAGCCCGAGATCAGCCCAATCGGAGTTCGGACGCGGCCTGTAGGCCCGTTTTGGTGGAACCCTAAAAGGGGTGACGGAAATCCGAGAAGATATATAAAGGGAGGAAACCTAATTCGTGGAGGACTCCTCCACCCACGAATTTCAGCCACCAAAAGCCACGTTTTTGCCTCCCCCATGGATCCCATCTCCATGGGGGAGGGCTCCCAAGAAGCCATGAAGGAGGGAGGCTAAGGGGCGGCGCTCCCCAAGCTTGCCGGCGGCGGGGAAAGGAGTTCCCCGCACCGCCGGCGCCGCCGCCGCCCTGCGCCGCCGCGCTGCCCCTCTCCGCCGTCTTCACCGCCATCTCCATCACCATCTCCTCCTTGTATTCAGTGGTTCATCCTCCCACAAACCTCTGTACCGTCCTATGTAAACATGGTGTTTGATGCTATAATATTTATCCTATGATTTACATCATGTTTCCGTAGTTTATTTGTCTTTTGATTGCTTAATTGAATGCATGAGGTTCATTAGAGTTGTATGTCTATATGGTGCTGTCCTTTGGTGTCCATTATACTTGTGCGCGCATGGATCAAACACCCTAGGGTTGGTAGTATTTGTTGCACGTATGGGAGTAAGAGGACCTTGAACTTAAGGCTATGGTTGGGGAAACCTTAATGCATTGTTAGTATTTGCGGATGCTTTCTAACAATCCAATCATATAGTACTTGTAATCCCAAGTAGTGGAGTGCATGTATATTTAGCCTCTCCCACATAGAAAACTGCATCGAAGACAATGAACCAAGTACCTTCACTAATTAATCTTGGACAAAGCCACCACAATTACCACCACTTTTCCACACTCATGGTACTGTTAGTATATGGTTACTTAGTGTACTTTATTGCTGCAGCACTAACTTTTACTTTCTTGTATTTATTATCTTGCAAAACTACCTCTCATACCCGTATTGCTACTGTAGTTTTATTTCCTAGATAATGCAAATGTTTAGTGTGCGTAGAGTTGTATCAGTGGTTGATAGAACTTGAGAGATCACTTATCCTACCTTTAGCTCCTCGTTGGGTTCGACACTCTTACTTATCGAAAAGGCTACATGCGATCCCCTATACTTGTGGGTTATCACCGGCTATTGCTCCGCCACGAGCGCATGACAACTATTGTGTGGCGATCATGATGCCAGAGCCACCGCCGGAGCAGGAGCACTTGTGGTGCCAACAGGTTAGAAACTTTGTTCAGAACAATCTGCAGAGAGCTGTAGATGACATCCAACCCTGCCTATTTGGTGTTGGTTTGCTGCAATTGAGGAGCCCAGCCGCTAGATCTGCGTTAGTTCAGCATGGTCCGTATGAGATTGCCGAGGATGTGTTCGTTCACTTTGTTAATCATGATGATAGACATGAGCTGCATAGGGCAGAGCAGGGGTTTCGTCGTGGTTGGCTCATGTTGCTAGGGGTGCCGCTTGATTATCGCAATGACCAAGATATAGCTAATGCAGTTGGCACGTTTGGTCAGTTTATCCATTGGCACCACATTGATGCAGCATTGGACAGGACTATGGTTTATGTAGCCTTTCCTTCACCGGCCAGAGTGCCCAGAGATGTTGTGTTCGGCCATTACAGTGATGCTGGTGCGCTGCGCGAGTCCTGGACAGCGCCATGTTATATATTAACAGCTAATTTTGCTGATGTTTTCCCTGGAGATGAGGACCCCATGCCACTGGATGGCAACCCCCACCCACTGCCAGGACATATGCATGACCATCTGAACCTGTTTGTGGCGCCACAATTCCCTGAACTTGGATGGAATGGACAGCCAGTTGGGCAGCAGAACAACAACATACCTCAGATGGAGGAGGAGGAAGCAATGCAGGAGGATGAAGTACAGGAAGCAGTGGAAATACAGGAAGCTGGCTCTGTTATTATTAACCAATCAGCTAGCTCTGGGGACTCAGTGGGCCATGAAGTGAATGGGCCTGCGGCCCAAATGGCTATTCATCAAGAAGTCAATGGACCAGCGGCCCAGTTGATTATTCACAATGCAGTGTTCCGGGATCTGGTGCTGCCCATGGAGCATCAAGTGAGACTGAGTTCAAACATATGTGGACCTGCTTTGCCTCCACACATGATCTGGGATAAGCTGTCTGATCTGCTAGTCCCAAGAGTGCTTGCTATGACCATACCAAAACCTCTCCGTTTCACACTGAGTCTGCCGAACGGTTATACTAAAAGATCATGGGAGCTGGCCTTTGCTCCAACATTTGGGTTCGATCTATCTTGCAAAGCACTGCCAGTGCCTGCTTAGGTCTGCAAATACAGACCAGTAGCACGGGCTCTCACCTTTGACAGCACTGGAGAAGAGCAGACCAAATCAGTGGTTTTCATGGGATCACCTGTGTCGAGCCGTACTAGGAAGAAGAGAGCTCGAAAGCCCAAGACACCTGCAGTAGAGACAGAGGTTCGCCGCAGTGAAAGGCAGAGTGCCAAGGCAGATGGATTTCGCAAATCAGCGGCAAAGGAAAAAACGGCTGTGAAGAGACAGAAGACCTGCAAGAGGAAATTAGCTACCCAACAGGAAACAACACCACAGATGACTGAACAGCAAGAGGAAAAAGGACAGGGACAGGAGAAACACATTCCTCACACAGCTGTCACTGTACTACAGAGGGTGGGCGTCAGTCTGGGCATTGATGCAGAACACCTCACACCGACCAAGCTTATGGTGGAGCCGAAGAAGAAGGAGGCAACCAAGCGCAAGAAGTAATGATAGAGCCAAACAACATGAGGACAGGGTCGGGGTTTATGGGTTTTGATATTATGTTTATCAGTATTAAACTTGCTGTCAGTCTAGGTGCTTGCAGACATTATTTTGCTGTTCGTGTGAACTTGTGTCAGTCTTTTGTCTATGTATCTCGATGTAGTGGTTGTGTCGAGCTTCGGTCTGAGTCCTGGTCTGGTTACTGGGATTTTTTGCTACTCATATCATATGGTTTTTATGGCTAAGAAGAACTTCAAAAAATGGTGTGTGCTAGACTGGAATGTTAGAGGCCTAAACTCTGATACACGTCAGCGTGATGTCAGGGCTAAAGTGGATGAAAGTAATTGCTCAATTGTGTGCCTGCAAGAAACAAAAATGGAGTATTTTGATCACCGCACGCTTAGAAAATTCTTGCCCAAGCGTTTCGATAATTTTGCGTATGCTCCGTCAATGGGAGCCTCTGGAGGCATTCTTGTTGCTTGGTGCTCGGCTGTGTTTCAAGGAGCGCTTATAGAAATTCAGAAATTTGGTATCATCATTAATTTTACCTCAGTTCATAATGCTGTTAGTTGGAATCTAGTGACTGTCTATGGCCTTGTAGAGGAGAGGAGAGGGATCTGTTTATTTCATGGCTCTACCACCTGTCTATTCTCCCAGATACCCTTTGGTTGGTCTTGGGCGATTTTAACTTCATCAGAGCTCCAGATAACAGAAACAAGCCAGGGGAGATGCGCAGGATATGTTCACATTTAATGGGCACTTTGGCCTAGAGGAGCTGCCACTAAAAGGAAGGGCCTATACATGGTCTAATATGCAGGAAGAGCCACTCCTCGAGCAGTTGGACTGGTTTTTTACCTCACCTACATGGACAACGAATTTCCCCAATTCTGTGGTGATTCCAATGGCCAAACCTTCCTCGGATCATGTGCCTTGTATGGTCACTATTGACACAGATATACCAAAAGCAAGCATATTCATATTTGAAAACTTTTGGGTAGACATGCCAGGTTTATGGACTGTGTAGCAAATAGCTGGAAGCATCCATCACACAAAGGGAATATTGCTGCTCAGTTGGCACACAAACTTAAATGTTTGAGATGTGATTTAAGGAAGTGGGCAACAAGTCTGTCTACTCTGAAGCAACTGATTGGGAAATGCAATGAAGTGATCCTTATTCTGGATAAACTGGAGGAGAGGAGGGCGCTGTTGAAACCCGAGTTTAACTTCAGGTCTATTGTTAAGCTTCATTTGGAAGATCTTCTTTTGGCACAGAGCAACTATTGGAAGAAAAGATGCAGCATCAGATGGGTGAAAATTGGTGAGGAAAACACCAAAAAAAATCATGCTATGGCTACTCAGAGGTATAGAAGGAATGCTATTTCTAGCCTCAAAATGAGTGATGGGCTTGTTACTTCTGATCATCAGCAGATGGCTGGAGCTATATGTGATAGTTGCAAACAAAGGATGGGCCAAACTAATGGTATCCAAATGGTATTTGATCTGTCGACATTGCTGCCAAGAGTAGAGGGACTAGAAGTTTCGTCTCGGCCATTTGAAAAAGAGGAAATGGACCAAATTATAAAATATATGCCTAGTGATAAGGCCCCAGGTCCTGATGGGTTCAATGGGCTCTTCCTCAAAAAATGTTGGTCTATCATATGTTCTGATTTCTACAAATTGGCAATGGAATTCCATAAAGGGGGAGTATCTCTTGAGAGCATAAACACTTCTTTCATAACCCTGATTCCAAAAGTAGGGGTCCCTGAAGGAGTTAATGATTTTCGCCCTATCTCCTTGACTAATGTCTGTCTAAAATTCCTAACCAAGCTAGTTGCAAATCGATTGCAGCATCATATTCTTCGTTGTGTGCATAAAAACCAATATGGTTTCCTGAGGACAAGGACAATTCAGGACTGCCTAGCCCGGTCATTTGAGTATTTGTTCCAATGTCAGATAACCAAGAAACCCATAATAATTTTAAAGCTAGACTTTGAGAAGGCTTTTGACACAATTGAGCATGAAGCCATATTTCAGATCATGAGAGCTAAAGGGTTTGATGAGAAATTTATTGCTTGGGTAAAGGAGTTTTTGGCATCTGGATCCTCTTCTATACTGCTAAATGGTGTTCCTGGAAAGCAGTTTTATTGCAAGCGAGGAGTACGACAGAGGGATCCCCTATCGCCAATTCTGTATGTTCTTGGTGGTGACCTACTGCAATTAGCGGTTAATGATTTATGTCACCAAGGATTACTTCAGCTCCCCATCCAGACTGGTGATTCAGACTACCCGATCATCCAGTATGCTGATGACATGCTTATTGTCATGCCAGCTGACTTGGACCAAGTTCTTGCACTGAAGGATATGCTGCAGATTTTCTCTCAGTCTACTGGCTTGAAAATAAATTATCATAAATCATCGATGATGCCAATTAATGTGAGTGAGGAGCAGATGACCCAGCTGTCTGAGGCTTTTGGATGCAGTGTTGGCTCGATGCCTTTTACCTATCTTGGGCTCGCAGTGGGAACAGTGAGACCGTCCATACAAGATCTGACACCAATTGTGGTGAGGTTTGAGAGGAGATTATCAGCAACTTCATGCTTTCTGAACCAAGGATGCAGATTACAGTTAATTGCATCAGCTTTTTGTTCCCTCCCTCTGCATATGCTCTGTTCCATTCATATCCCTATTGGAATTATTAAGCAACTGGAGAGAATCATTAGGCAGTGCTTATGGAGAGGAAATACTGACACACCTAAACAGTCCCTAGCTGCATGGGAAATGATTTGCAAGCCGAAGAATAAAGGGGGTTTAGGTATCACAAATTTCAGCACAAGAACGATGCTTTGCTGATGAAGTATATTCATAAGTTCTATAACAAGGAGGATACACCATGGGTCTAGCTTGTTTGGAATGCTTACTATGATGAACAGATTCCACACGTAGTCACTCCTTGTGGCTCTTTCTGGTGGAGAGATGTTATGAAGCTCCAGGAAAAATATAGAGAGCTTGCATTGCCTGAGGTGCATAAAGGAGATACTGTGCTGTTTTGGAAGGACAAATGGGTGGTAAACAATGATAGAATTCCACTTCAGGAGAGGCTCGCACGATTATTTTCTTTTGCTAAAGAAGAGGACACTTCTGTGAGAAAAATGATACAGACACAAGACATGTTGATGGAATTCCACTTGCCCCTTTCGGCAAGAGCATTTGAGGAGCTGCAAATACTAAGAGGATGGTTAAATAGTATTCAGTTAACAGAGGAGAAGGACACTTGGGTTTGTAAAGGTGGAGGATATAAGGCAGCTCATCATTATGCTCATGTACATAGTTCTATTTTGATGTGCCCTGTATATATAACTGGATTTGGAAAAGTACATGTACCATGAAGATTAAAATGTTTGCTTGGCTGATGTTGAGTGATAGACTCAATACAAGGGACATGCTTCAGAGAAGGAATTGGAAGGTAACAGATGACTTCCATTGTGTTCTGTGTCCTGGCCGAGTTCATGAGGATAGAGACCACTTGTTCTTTAATTGTAACGTCAGCAGGAGGATATGGAATTACTTACAGATCGAATGGCACCAACATGACCAGCTCATCAAGATAGTTTCCGAGGCTAGAAAGGATTTTGCCCAGCCCTTCTTCACAGAAGTGGTGCTGCTGGCATGCTGGAGTATTTGGAAAGTGAGGAACGACTAAATCTTTAACAATGTAACTCCTAGGTTTGCCAACTGGCGTGGCACCTTTATACATGATGTACAGCTTGATGCTTACCGTATGAAACAAAAGCACAAGGATAGATTAGCAGATTGGTTAGCTGCATTAGTCTGATATAAACTTTGATAGACTTGATCTAGGTTCTTAACTCTGTAATTATTTTTGCAATTTCTTGAATGGAATAAAGTGGGCTGTGGGGCTGTTTGCCCTACAGTAGAAAAGTTTCAAAAAATATTTAGAGTGGTAAAAGCAAAATGGGAAAACTAGTGTGGCAAAAAAAAATCCTGTAACAAATATTCCGCTTTTCAAAATTATAGTCAAAAAAGTTTGGCACGAAATTTAAGAAGGAACTATACCCCGAATTGGATGAGTAGTACATTGGTTACTCAGTAGTGAATTTATATGTTAGACATGAGTTACTAGTGTTGACTCAAGCACCTAAGCCTTCACATATTTCAACCCCAACTATAGTCATCTTCACATATTCAACACCAATTCCGACAACTTTTTTTCTTTCTATTTTGTGAGTTTCCAAAATATGTTAAAATACCAAAGCATGACTTTAAACCATATCATATCACATGTACTTACGAACATGTTTGGTTCATAGTCACACATTGCCAAACTTAGCCACAATTGTGGCAACTGCTAGCGGATATTGTTTGTTTCACTGCCACAACTGTGTCATGGCACACTTTGTTAGTAGCATGCCTAACATGTCATAGACACATAGTTTTGTCAAAACTTGCCACACTTGTGACACGATCAATTTTTTCATCGCAGTTTTGTGGCTTGCCGCAACTTAGTAAGAGAAGTGTGGCAAAATCTGGATAGGAGGCAAACATGCCCGACAAAATTCAATCAAAACATAAGACCACATGATATGACTAAATAGTTATTGATTTATATAGCCATAAGATGTATCTTGTTTCTACATGTCACAATATTTCATATCTTCATACAAGTTTTATTTTACGAACGCACAAGATGTTACATGACTTGAATCAATAAATTATTTCACATTTCTGGAAACACGTAAAATTGGTCAAAGTGGTATCCCTCCATTGGGTCGCACATGTGTCCGGCAACCTCTGAAAGTGGAGACATTTTCGGCGCTTCGGTGGAGATGCTCTAGGCCTCATTATTATGTCATGTTCTTATTTCTTTTTTATCAAACTATTACATAGAAGTAGTGATTTCTCACCTTAGCAAAAGGGAAACACCAAATCAAACCAGACAAATAACACCAAACCCAGATTTCAATTAAAAAAATGGCAGGGCCGTGAAATGCTCATGATTAACTATTAGAAAGGATAAAAGTTCCCGAAGAAGAGCTACATCTCGCATTACCGGTACATACTGTTTGAGCGAAGGAGTACATTGCACTTTCAAACTTTTAAATGTTGTAGCTTACAGGATCGTTAGCTTAAGCTTAAGCCACTCGATTAAACAATAAGATGAACATACCTTTATATGTTGGCCTTGAACTTGATCTATCATCCTTCTTTTACACTTCATCTTGATGTCCTCCATGTGTAGCTCTGCTCCTAGAGCTTGTGTGGAGCATGTCATGGTCCTTCCTGGTGTTTCAGCACTAGGCTTGATCGGGAAGCCATAGGGAGAGATAAGTGTGTATGAGTGAGAGAGTAAGAAGTCTAGAGTAACCTCTCTCTTCTCCATAATTTTTTTCCTATTTATATATGTGCTGCACACAGGGGGACCGACACATGTGTGGATGAAAATTGCTCCCGATCAGGGCATGTTTATCTTCTGCTACTGTAGCACGTCTTACTGTAGCGGCACAGTAGGAGCCGTAATTGTTGACCCCATGTTTGACTTTAGCCTGAGATCACAAATTATCCAACATTAAGCAGTCTACCTAACCCGGATCTCTTTAAATGGAATCTGCACCGTCCCAAATTCACAAGTTTCACTCCTCTCTTGCTCTCCCAGTGTGATACGTTATGATGAAGGAAACCACCGAAATGCACGGCGGCGACGTGACAATCCTCAAGTCTGCCACGACGACTGTGCCACCGGCCCTGCCGCTGCAGGAGCACCGCCTGCCGCTGTCTAATCTGGACCTCCTGCTGCCTCCCATCGATGTCGGCGTCTTCTTCTGCTACCTCCACCCCGCGCCCACAGCGGCCGCGCTCAAGCAGGCGCTGGCCAAAGTTCTGGTTGCCTACTACCCGATCGCCGGCGAGGTCGTGGCCAACAACGACGGCGAGCCGGAGGTCCTGTGCAGCGGCCGGGGCGTCGACTTTACGGAGGCAAGCGCCGGCGACGTGCTGCTGCGGGAGCTCCGGCTGGGCATGGTGAACGAGGGCGTGGAGAAGCTTGTTCCCGCCAAAAAAAAGCCGGCGTGATGTGTGTTCAGGTAAAGCATGTTATGGAACTATACATCAACATTATGCACTTGACCATAATACAAGATCCAAAGAAGGTAATGTGTAATGACCACAAAAACGAATTAATCTTTTTGCAAGGAAAAATGCATATTAATTAGTTAACTGAATGGAGAACAAATTAATCATGGACGATGGTTAGAATTTCATTTTGACTTTTTTAGGGAAATTTTCATTCTGGCTTTTTGAGACGCAAGAGTGATTATAACCTAATTATACACACCGACACACAGTCATACCTAACGTATCGTATTATCTTTGCGCATAACTTTTATATGTGTTCGAGCACAACTGCAAGAGAGAGTGATTCGCAAAAAAAAAGAGATAGTCTACTGTATAATATTTTTTCTCTTCTTGAGTGCATACTGTAGTGGTATGCAGGTCACAAAAAAAGAGATGGCCTGCGTCTCATACAACTTACATGCATGCAGGTCACAAAGTTTAAGTGTGGTGGCGCTGTCGTCGGCTGCACTTTCGACCACCACGTCTGCGACGCCTACTCCTTCAACATGTTCCTCGTCGCGTGGGCCGCCGCATCTCGCGGTGACATCGCGGCTCCAACCCCGTCTTTTCGCCGCTCTCTAGTCGCTCCGCGCGACCCGTCGCCGCGAACACACTACACCGACGCCCTCATCGATCGTCTCTTCTCCCCTCTTAGCTGCGTGTAGAAATATGAGATTGGCGGAATATGATGGATGTTGTATTGAGCCTCATGGGCGAGTATATAAAGGAGTACAAACTTGGAGGGCAAGAAGCCTCTCCTAGAGATAAGGTAGGAGCCGGATACAAATCCTAACCTACCAAATACATGTACGCTAATTATATCTCTAACATCCCCCCGCAGTCGTAGCGGTAGCGTCGTGAACAACTGGAACGTCGTGGACGGTCAGACTGGAGATAAGCCGAAGTAGAATCCAGTGGGCTAACATCCCCCCGCAGTACGAGCGGGAACGTCGTGGACGGTGTCGCGGCGCAGATGCTTAGACTATAGAGGAAGCTGATGAGGGCTCAAGCGAGGTGGTAGCCCTTTGTGCCGATGTCGAGGGAGCCGAAAGCATTGGCGGTGCAGCCTTGGTCGGGGTAGCCGTGCGAGGGGTCGCCGTGGTCGATGTCGTGGTCGGGGTTGCCGGTGTCAAGGTAGACACAGAAGAAGCCGCATGCGCATAGTACGCGAGGAGAATGACGGGGACGCGTCGAGGCAGCCGTCGAGGATTCCGATGCCGGAGAAGACGTAGCACAAGCCGTCGAGGACGAAGTGCGGCCATTGTTTTGCCGGAACAAGGCGCACGTCGGGGACGAAGGCATACTCCGGCTTTGCCAGAGCCGAGTACGCATAGAAGAAGTCGGTGATGCGGTCGAGGCAGTCGTAGAGGAGGAAGTCGATGCCGAAGACGTTGTCGAGGCCGATGTAGACGAGGCGCCGACCCGGGCTTGCCAGACCTGGGGACACGTCGGGGATGAAGGCACGCACCGGTGTTGCCAGTACCATGCATGCGGGGGCAGGGACCACTGTGAACCATACGCCAGCGTCGGAGGGACTAGCAGAGGAGGCCTCCTGGACGGTTGCGGCGCCAATCGGCGGGGGTAGAAGGTGCCGATGTCGTCCGCGGTTGTCGGAGTAGACGTAGTCGGGGACGGGGATGATGACGCTGGCGACGAGGTCGTGGTGGACGAAGATGTAGAAGGCGGCGAAGGCAGCGGCGGCCTGGAGGGGCCATGCTGGACGCATGGACAAGAAGTGGTCGGCGGGACCTGCGACGGCCTGAAGAGGCCATGCACGTTACCTGTAGAGGTGCGGCGGTGGTACTCGAATTAGGCGAGGAAGAACTCGGCGGCGTGACGAAGACCATGCGCGGACGGTGGCGTTCCCGCGCCTAGGGAGGCGGCGCGACGCATACCACGTGGAAGTCGACGCGCGGGGACAGCGGAGAGGACCGCGTTCCGCGGCGCTACGGCCCGAAGGGGCGACGCAGCAGCAGTGCGCGGGTCGGGGCGACGGCGGGTGTCGCCAGCCGCGTACACGCCTGGGTAGGCGCGTTGGCAGCCGGTAACATGGACCAATAGCGGCGGCGCGGCAGCCCGTAGCTCGATCGGTGGTAGGCGCGTGCTCGGGGACGTGCTTGGCGGTGCAGGCGCGTGATCGGTTGATCAGACTGACGCAGCGCGGAACGCGCCATGGTGGCGACGACGACACGCAGATCGGAGTCGATGGCGAAGTTGTCGATGAAGTCCCGGTCGATGACGGCGAAGACGAACCGGCGATGGAGACCTTGAAAGCGAGAGAAGCCGGCGGCGACGCGTCGAGGCGTCCCGTGGACGGCGCGTCCGGCCTTGCTGCGCGGTCGGTGAAGACGAGCCGGTCGGTGCGAAGTCGGCGTCGGCGTGTCGTCCGCGATAGCCGGCTTGGAGGAGCCGGACGGTGCGGAGTCGGCGCCGGCGAGTCAGCCGCGATAGCCGGCTGTCGAGGAGGAGGCCGGTGCATGTCGATGCCGTTGTCGAAGTAGAGGCGCGAGAAGACGACGGCGGTGGCGGGCGACGCAAACCGATCTTAGATCGGAAAACCAAAAAAGAAGCGCCGATCAAAAACGACCGGTGAAAAAGAGAAAAACCGGATCAAGAGACCGGAAAAAAAAAAGACTCTAGGGCAGCCGAGCAACCGCTCGGCGGACGAACCCTAGGTACGGGCGGTGCGGCCCCCGAGCGAGATCATGGAGATCGATCTCCCCGGGGGCGGCGCGGTGCGGAAGCACGGAGGCGGCGGCTAGGTCAGAGATCGTGCCGCTCTGATAGGATGTGGAAATATGAGATTGGCGGAATATGGTGGATGTTGTATTGAGGCTCATGAGGGAGTATATAAAGGAGTACAAACTTGGAGGGCAAGAAGCCTCTCCTAGAGATAAGGTAGGAGCCCGGATACAAATCCTAACCTACCAAATACATGTACGCTAATTATATCTCTAACACTGCGCACCGCCGCCCCCTCCATCCTCCGTCGCCGCAACCGCCGTCAACCGCATCTATCGCATCGCCGCCGCTGACGTCAAGGCGCTGCAGGCCAGGGCCGGGCCGGGCATGGGCGCACAAAGCTGGAGGCGTTCACGGCCTACCTATGGCAGCTATCCTCCAGGGCTACCTCCAAGCGACAGAGAGCCTGTGCTGCATGGGCATGGTTGTCGACGGGCGCGCCCGTATGTCTCCGGAGGGTGCTATGCATGCCTACTTTGGTAATGTCCTGACCATAACTTATGGCGTCATTAGCACCGGCGACCTCCGCCGCCGCATGGCGCTAGCCGAGGTGGCGAACGACGTGCACCGGTGGGTGCGGGAGGCCGCAACGGGCGAGCACTTCCGGGGCCTGGTCGACTGGGTGGAGGCGCTGCGGCCCAAGCCGGCCGCGGCCAGAGCGTACCTGGGCGGAACCGGCGGCGCAGAGGCGACTGCGTGCATCGTGTCGTCGGGGATGGGTTTCCCCATCAGCGAGGCCGACTTGGGGACGGGCGTGCCGGCATTCGCGTCATACCATTTCCCGTGGCCGGCCAGCGCAGCGTACGTCATGCCGATGCCCAGCGCGCGCGGCAACGGTGACTGGGTGGTGTACGTGCACGCGGCGCCGGAGCTGGTGAAGGTGATGGAGGACGGGCATCTCTAAAAGAACTAAGCTCCCTAGGAATGGAGCTCTCTCCTTCTCCCACATGTCCACATCATGGTAGACCCCTCCTCTCTTTCTCTCACATGTTCACATCATGTGGACTCCATTTATTTATATTTATTTATAGTTTACAATTTGAAATAAATTATATTGGATATAAACATAGGTTTGTACTTATATGCAAAAAAATTGGTGAAATAAAAATGAATTTCCATCTATAAAAAAGAAAATTGTGACTGTAAAAAAAGGAAAAATAGCTCAATTTCACCTCAAAATTACTTTTTTGTGTAGACCAAAATATAAAAAACTTCTAGAACGCGTACAACATACACATAGTTTTACATTTGAAACTCTCTCCTTCTCCCACATGTCCACATTATGGTGGACCCCTCCTCTCCTTCTCTCACATGTTCACATCATGTGAACCCCATTTATTTATATTTATTTGGAGTTTATAATTTGAAATAAATTCTATTGAATATGTACATATGTTTGTACTTATATGCTAGATTTTTGGTGAAATAAAAAGGGATTCCCATCTATAAATAAAATAAAATTGTGGCTGTAAAAAAAGGAAAAATAGCTCAATTTCACCTCACAATTACTTTGTTTGTGTAGACCAAAATATATAAAAAAAACATATAGAACGGGTACAACATACACGTAGTTGTACGTTTGAATGTCTCTCCTTCTCCCACATATCCACATCATAGTGGACCCCTCCTCTCCTTCTCTCACATGTTCACATCATGTGGAGCCCATTTATTTATATTTATTTAGAGTTTACAATTTGAAATAAATTCTGTTGGATATGTACATATGTTTGTACTTATATGCTAAATTTTTGGTGAAATAAAAAGGGATGCCCATCTATAAAAAAAGAAAATTGTGGCTGTAAAAAAGGAAAAATACCTCAATGTCACCTCAAAATTACCTTTTTTGTATAGACCAAAATACAAAAAAAAATTCTAAAACGCATACAACATACACGTAGTTGTACGTATTATTTCAAAATATTGAAATGTAAACAGTTGTTTCGATTTTTTTGAAGAGATGCGGTGAGTTCGGAGCCACCGGCTCTATCCGAGAACTCTCTCTCTTATCTCTGCCGCCAGTGTCCACCATAGCGTTATGTAGATGACATCATTTCTCTCCCTCTGCCTCCCTCGAGATATATTCTACCGAAAACAACCGTCCCTACGCGAAGTTTGCCCGTCTCTCCGCACACACCTCTGCATCTGTCAATCATCTGGGACTGTAGGGCACCTCCATCCCTGATGTCGCGTATCAAGTCCATTCTTAACTTGCACGCCACACTTCCCTCTGGTGGTCACCCAACACCAGTGAGCTGAAAGACTTACTACAACCCTCGCAGTAGTTGCACATGAACACCTATGTCGCCTCTGGCATCGTCCTCCGCTATCACCGTTGCAATTAGTAGCGCTTGACTCGGTGGTTGTGTCATTTGTGGTTGAAACCGTGAATGAAAAATCTATCGGGAATGCGGGGTGAAATGATGAGTTATACACCTTGTTGATGGATGCCTCCTATTACTTATGAAAGACGATTTAGGTATTTATCTGTGAACTTTTCTCTGTGGTCTATTTACTTATATCTCACTTCTCTTCAGACAACGAGCCAGATTATGTAAGAAAATGCATGTGTGTATTTTGCAGATAGTTGAATGCATATACTAAAAAATGATCTATGGTTGCCTAGCCTCGGTTGCAATTATTAGAGTGTAGAAAAGTCATGACCATGAGGGTACCCAATTTAACTTTCATGACATTTTATTATAGTCATTGTATTCTGATCGCCTAACTGAGTGTAACCTTTTTTTTAAGTGGGGTCATGCCCTTTCTGTTGAGTGGTGTACTCTTATCTTACTGTAACTAAATAATTGTGTCGATTATCTACTTCTCTATGTTTATGTGAGAATATCTGATTTTACTTTGTTGTAAAATAGTGAGTTAGTGGTTATATTTTCTCTATCATTGGTACTTTTTATATATATTTCGCTAAAAAATTGTTTATTCATCTATTGTTGTTTGTATTAGGATAGACGCGGCAACGCGCGTCTTTTCCTTCTAGTTCTATTTTCAAAGCCCTGGAGAATAGCTATGTCTTTGGATGCAAGGCCGACAGGTAATATACGGATTGAACAGCCAGAGGGCTAGCTGTTTCATTGCTTCTGAAACACATGGTAGACAAGTATGTGGCCGTCTCGTAAGTCGTAACACCAACTACATCGTTGGTGGTACGCTTTTGTTTTTCAAAGTGTGTAGCCTTAATGTATGTATATTAAGTGGTAAAATGCGTGGTTGGTGATAAAGTATAATTTGGTTTGGCTCAATATATAGCTTGCTAGCAGTACCTAGCGCCGCTTTTCGCCTTTCCCCTAATCTTTCACTGTAGCGAGAGGAGAACCGGAGGCGACCGCGTTTCCGCCGGCGATTCCGCCGCCCTCCTCCTGTCCGTCGGCCTCGGTGCCGTCGGAGGGGGAGGGGGTTTGAATCGTCGGATGGATCTGTGTACAGCTAGTTTCTTTAGCTAGTTTGTTAGGGTTTCGGTCGTCCACCGTCGCGGCGTGCCCGGCATCGTCGGTGATGGTGGCGGCGGCGAATAAGTGTGCTCTTGCTCTGCTCTTGGTGGCTTGCGTGGTGGCGGTCACTGGCGGAGCGAGATGCTGCCTTTCCTATCGAAGCTGGAGCAGCGGCGGCGACGGCTTTGACTCGGATTTTGTGCTCTGGCTCCGCCGCCGTGGCGACGCTCGCTCCGGCGTCGACGCGGAGCCACGGAGCTTGTACAGGAGCGTGGTGGGGTGCTCATCCTCGCCTCTGGTGCAGGGTTGGCAGCTTGAAGATGGGGGATCTAGCTCGGCTGGGCTGTCCCCGGGACGGGCGGCGCTGGATCTGGAGGAGGGGGCGGCCTGGCCGTGCCCGTTCTTCGAGCTAGGTCTCGTCGCTGTGCGGTGAGCGGCTTTTGCGGTCTTCGACATCGTCGGGGGTCCTCTCTCCTCTAGGTTGGCGGTCTTCCTGCGCTCTTCTTCTCCGGCGTTCGTCGGCGGTGTGGAGCGGCAGTTGCAGTGGTGGTTCAGCGGTGCTTCTCGCTGCTGTTGCGTCGGCCGAGTTTGGGTGCTCGGTTCTGCGTGTGCTGCGGGCGTGTGCCTCGGGCTCCCCTGGCCGGCCGTGGTGGCGAGGGGTGGAGCTGCTGTGGCGGCGTGCTTGCTTCTGGTTGCTCTAGCGACCGTTTCTTCGTGACTTCTCCGGCCGGCCGTGGAGGCGAGGAGAGGAGTCACCTGGAGGTGGTGCACCGGAGTGGAGGGGTTTGGTGCTCGGCTCTGGCGCTGGGAAGGTTGGCGCGGTGGTGGTGGTTCTTCTGGCACGGCTTCGCCTCCCCGGCGGCAGGTGGTGTTGGAGCTGGTCGTGGGGGCGGCTTGGCCTTGCATGTTCATCGACAAGATCTCGCTGCTTGCGGCGAGTGGATCATGCGGTCTTCTTCAATGTTGGAGGCCTTCCCTCTTCCAGGCGACAGGTGGTTCGGTCTCTTCTTCTCCGGCGTTCGCCGGCGACGACGAGCTCTGGTGGTTCAGCAGCTTCTTCGCTGCTGTAGTGCTTTCAGCTGAGCACTGTCTGTACGGGTTTGCGTATGTGTTTCCTTGCTGTATTCTTTGTTTGTACGCAGGTCTGTACTCCCCTCTTTCAAAAAAAAAAAAATAGCTTGCTACCGTCAATCCATGTATATTTAGCGGGTGATGAAATAGCGGAATTGGTGAGAAAGCGCAGTTTCTTGCTCTGAATTTCACACTTATTCGTGGAAAAGGGACGGAGGCTGCGTCATCGGTATAATTAGTTTTCCCCGACCAGTCTTTGTCTTCTTTTGTGGCGCTAATTCTCCCTCGCGGATTATTATAAAATAATCTCTGCAGGTTGTGTGTCCGCGGCATGCGGTCGATTGTCACAATGTCGTGTGCCCTTATCGAATTCTGGCTACTTTTGTGCTGGTTTATTAGAATGAGATTAAATATAATGGAGCTAATATGTAGACTTTAAAGTAAATGCACTAGATGTTTTTATTATTATTTATGGAACATGTAATAACTGAAATGTAAAAAGCAGTGCAACAATGTAAACCATGTTTCTTATAGTATAAATTGGACCATAGTTCATGGGCTTACTTGACCCCTCTCTTATCAATTTGGTGTCACGAATATAGATAAAATGGAATGCAATTTTTATTACATACATATGATTAGCAAAAGCTATAGGAAAGCATGCGGCGGCTAATTGCATGTGATTTTCCCTATAGGGAAGAGCAAATATATGAGTGTAGTAGTCTGCCACCTTATGGGTGAAATCATCACATTAATTGCCAAATTTGAAAATTTAAAATGTTGTATCTTCTAAATCGTTAATTTGATTAGCGATCCGTTTATGTCATAAGTTCGGCTCAACGAAGGTTTCAAAAACTAGGTCCATTGTTAAAATGTTTTATCGAAAAAACGCACCAGTTACCAGATTACAGTACTATGGCTATCAGATTAGCACCAAACAATTACCACGATAATTATACATGGTAATAGATAAAGTTTTACATGTTTGTAGACATTTGCGACACATCAACAAATCGACCGTTGTGTAGCAGAGTCCCTCAAAGATTCATGCATTAAGGACGCATGGGTAGATCGAGAAACAAGACACCGTAACATAAATATGAACTTGAACGCGTGAAGAGACACCATGACATTTTTCTTTCATTTTACTCTTACTTTTGTGATATCAGTGGATAGAAACTCTAGCTAATACTTCCTCCGTGCCATAATATAAGATGTTTTAGGTATTACAATACGGACTACATACGGAACAAAATGAGTGAATCTACACACTAAAAATTCGTCTATATATATCTGTATATAGTTCATATTTGATATCTAAAACTTCTTATATTATGGCACTGAGGGAGTACATGAAACCATCCATTTCTTGGTTGGCTAAGAGGCGGTTTATTTCATGAGAATACAATTATCGATTCTATCCAAAGGCAATAACAATTTATATTTCAAAAAAGCGTGCATGAGTTGAACTTTAGCATAGAAATATCCAATGGTGGCGTCGGCAGAATGTCGTGCCACGCGGGGTTCGAGGCATGGTGGCGAGACATCCGGCCGTGAGCGGCTAGGGCGCCGCGGCACACGCGATCTGGTCAAGGGCACTGTGGCAGGCCCATGACGGAGTGGGAGAGGGAGCAAAGTTGGCCGGAGAGGGAGAGTGAGGTGCGGTGGCTATGGCTTGCCGCAGCAACGCATTTAAAACAACTATCCCCACGTCGCAATTATTGCTAGTGGTTGGCGGGTGGGAATCTGACAGTCGGACCATCGGAGGACAACAGGCGCATGTGGGTGGACACGTACGGTTTTCTTTGACCGTATTTTCAGTAAATTTAGGACATAAATGGGTTGAACCGGACAATTCCGTCCACGCCAATCCGTGATGTGCTGTGTTATCCACGGGGACAAAAACGGATGTCCGCGGACCAAATGCGCACCCACCCACACACACCTGCGTGTTGGAGTTGCCCCAAATCCCCCATCAGTGATGTATGCGCTGTGACGTCAGAGCACATTCAGATAGTGGTTTGTTTTAAAAAGTTAAAATCTTTTGTGCTGCAAGGTTCCCCTGTCGTCTTTGCAAAACAATGCAGCGTATAACTACTCCAGTAATGAACCATGTAGCATACATGGTTACCAAATAAAACCTTATATATAATAGAAACTACTCCAGTAATGAGAATTCTCTAGCTTGTTGGTACGTACCTTTGCTTTCTTTGCTGCCTAGAGATCTTCAATGGTTGCAAATGAGAAGTTTAAGAGAATGATGTTAAGGGAGCCCTCCAAAACGATCGAGATATCGAACTATCATTTGTCAGAGGAGTTCCCAATTATTGCCAACCGGAAGAGAGACAATCAAGAATAATGCTTACCATAGTGCATAAATCTGTAGTTGTCACACAGCTCCTACGTCACATACATGGTACTGCTACGGATTATGTCCTGTCTTTGGACGCTTGTCCTCAAGTGGTTGGGCGGTTCGGTTCAGCTTATCATCCAACCAATGAAGTTAAGTGCCAGTACCGTGGTAGACTTCAGGCTACCTTTATAATCTAGCGACCGTCTATCCTTCACGCGACTGAGATTCCATTCGATCTGACAGTACTCTAGCGGTTTGTTTGAGTTTATAAGCCATCATTAAATTTGGAGCCAAAACTTGACCGTGATTTTAAGTAGGGCTTATTATTTCTGTGGCCCGGTTTGCTTAGTTTTCCTGCTCTGTTCCCTACTTGCTTAGTTTTCCTCGTCTGTGTCCTACCTGGCTCTTTCGAGACCTGCGGACGGCCAAACGCGCCGTTTTCGTCTGGTCAATCCCCTTTGACCCTAAACGAAGGTATGACATGTGGGGCCAGCGAAGTGCATGCACCCATGCGCACCCATACTGTTCGCCGTTCCCACTTAAACCTTCCAAGTGGGGCCAGTGGAGGAGGAGTGCTTGCATGCAGCCGTACGAGCGCGTCCATGCCTGCTCACCGTCCCCGAATTTGCGCCGCGCTTTCAATGGTGTGCCCCCTGGCCGGCAAAAAGCTGCCTCGCCGCCTACGCTGTTAGCCCGGTCGCGCTCTGCTCTGCCGTTTTCGCGTCTCTCTCGCCTAGTCTGTCCCACTGCAAGCTGAGCAGTCTGGCGAGCCGAATCAATGCCCGGTCGCTCGGTCGCCATTACTGCCGGTCTAGACTGCAGATGGCCATAAAAGGAGCCATTTCCTCTTCAATTGCGCCCACGCCGCCCAGTGATCCCCTCTTCCTCTCCTTGCCACTCTCGCCCAGTCCCTCATCTTTCCATGGCTCGTGGTGGTGGCCGCTCCACTCCCAGCTCGAACCGCCGCCGCCACGTCCGCTATCCTTGGTTTCTTGAGTTGAGCGAGGGCAGCGGCAGGGGCTGTGGGCGTGGGCGCACTCCTCCAAGGTTGTGCAGGATTCCTTCATGTTGGGAGAGCACGTCTCCTCCGAGCTCGAGCAGGCGCAGGGGCAGGGGCATGACCATTGCTCCCGATCCCATTCCCTTCATCGATCTGTCTGAAGAGGAGGAGGAGGAGGTCGTGGACCCGGGTATGGCCTGGGCCAGGGCCAACTATCAAGCGACGGAGCAGGCTAGGCATTTCGCCGAGCAGCAACAGCTCATGGATACTCTGGTCGCTTTTGTGGTCGAATCAGAAGCCGCGGAGAAGGCGAGAGCCGAGAAGTATGCGTACGACCTGCAGAAGGCTCTGAACAACTCGGAGAGCAAGGGCAACGCCCCAATGGAGGTCGACGGCAAGGGCAAGGGCATGGCCAAGCCGGTGGAGGTTTGCGACGACGAGGACGAGTGGTAGTCCATTTTAGTTTATCAAGGAATTTTCGTTATTAGTTGTTTTAAGGGCAAGGCCAAGGGTACCAAGAAATTTTAGTTGTTGATCTATTTTATAATTTTGTACTAGGCACCAATGAATTTATGTTGTCTCGTTATTAGTTATTTTAATTTTGAATTATGTCAAACTCTCGCAAATTTCGTTTTTTTTCTGTGCCAAAAATTCACAACTTAGTCTACCATGAATCTACGTAATTGCAAAGAAATTTGGCCTTGTTTTGAAAACAACAGCGTGAAAAACAAAAAACAAAGAAAGATTCCAATTCGGCACCCAAATGTGCATAAACAAAGCGATAATCGTCCCTTTTAGTGTACCACAACCATGGCTAGCCTTTTGCTATGATGACCAAACTCGCTGGGTTTAGGGGTTTTGACATTACAAACAAGATTGACGAAGCAAAGAATGCAAGAAAATTGACCCTTTTTCCCTAAATTTTGATTAGTGGCAAATTTCTTATTTTTTGTGAAGTAGGTATGACAAAAAAGGGTGAAAAATGAAAATAAATTATTTGTACGGAGAGCATGACATATGGGAGGCATAATACCGGAATATTTTGAATTTTTGATCTTTTAGCTATATTTCATGCATTAACCGAGTTTAATAGGATTTAACGCTATTTAACGAGATTTGAACTACAAGTGTGTTATAGTTTGTCCCCAAAATTATAGAAAAATCATATAAACGTAGTATAGAATGGTTCTATGCAAAACCGCCCGAAACATCGGAAAATTCACACCTTGGTTATGAATGGTCACCCCAGCAATTTTGACCTTTTTTTTTTAGAAAACTCTCATAAATCGAGAAAAGTTCAAAAAATATGAAATCCAAAGTAATCGTCTCTTTTAGTGTACTACTGTCCAGCAAAAATCATAAACTTGGAATTCAAGTTTTTGAAAAACGAGTCTTCTCAAAATGGGCTATCTTGTATGAACATTCATGGGATTCAAACTAGATGACCAAGCTCATGGTCATATCCATAGCTAGCCTTAAGCTATAATGACCAAACTCGGCACAAACATGGGTTTTGAAATTCCAAACAATATTGCCGAAGCAAAGATTCCAAAAAAATTGACCTTTTTTTTTGTAACTTCTATTTAGTGCCAAATTCCTTATTTTTTGCGAAGTAGCAATGACAAATAAGAGTGCAAAATGAACGTCCATAATATTCACGCAGGGCATGACATATGGGAGGCACAATGCCGGCATATTTTGAATTTTTGAGCTTTTTAGCTATATTTCATGCATTAAACGAGTTTAATATGATTTAACGCAGAAAAATCATATAAATTGAGGGAACATTCAAAAAAATAGGAAATCCGGCGGCAAGATTCTTTATCAGAGTACTAGTTTCAAATAAAAATAATAAACATCCAATACAACAAGTTTTGATAAGAACGACGCACAGATCGCGCGCGTGTGCGCCAGTTCGCGCCGAGAGCACGCCATGGCGCGCCCAGAGCGCGTCCAGAAGTAACAGACTTGTATGCAGGTTGGCACGTAAACATAAAGGGTGATCGCGTCAGTTCATGCAAAACATGGTTGCAACAGGTCTAGACATGTCTAGATGGATCGAAACGTCCCCAATTGCGGTCAATTTGACCAACACTTCCATGCACGACAACTGTTCGACAGATGTAGAACACGTGCCTAGATGCTCTAGATGACGTGGTGAACAATTACTGTCCTGTCATTTCAACTGAACGCCATCGAGTGCGAATATAGCCGTAATGTGCAGTCTTGTCACACTGGTTTTGGCAACATACGAAGCGACCGTCTGTTCATTTCCGCATGCGGTTATCGATGGACGCGCCATCGCACTTAATTCCTCTCTATCCTTCTCAAAGATAAAAACCCCAATGTGTATGCGGTTCCATAGCAGTTCTTCTCTCTTCTCTCCCAAAAAGCCCCATTCCTCTTCGACTTCTTCTCTCCCAAAAAACCCCGATCAACTGCCGCCATGTTGGAAGACGGTGGTGGACTAGCGACCTCATCCCTAGCGACGAGGACAGCGATGGCAACCCCAACGAGTGGTGGGAGAAGGGCCACAACGCGTGGCAGGAGGCCCTGGACAGCGACGACAACGGCGAGGGCAACGACGACGGCCAAGGCATGGGCCATGGCGGCGACGACGACGACTAATCTGGCGACAAGGAGGAGGAGGAGGACGAGGAGGAGGAGGAGCCGCCGATCGACTCCTCCGATGACGAGGATGACTCCGACGACGAGGATGAGTCCGACGACGACGACGTACCCCAGCGAAGAGGCGGAGGAAGTAGGAGCCCACCGCCGGCGAAGAAGCAGCAGTAGCAGTAGAAGTAGTACTAGTACTAGTAGTCCTATTTAGCACTAGTAGTGTAATTAGTTATGGATCTTTTGTAGCAATGAAAATCTTTTGTAATCACTTATAAATTTCAGTTTCTCGTCGATTAGCACTAAGTTTCCATTCAGTTTCTGCTTGCTAATCAGTTTATAAATTTAATTCAAGTCTTATAATCCTCCAAATTAGATGTGCAAATTTAATTTCAGTGCAAATTTAATTTCGTTGATTAGCACTAATTTCAGTTTCCGCTTTTCTGAGATGTCTATTTGACTTTAGAAAAGCCCCAAAATTAAACATTATTTTTGTTTGATGCGGCGCAGTCCTGCTTATAAGCCAGTGTTTCACCCTCCAAACTAGCGTCAGACTCGATTCCTGACACGCCGTCCCCACCTTCGCCGTCCCCACCTTCCTGTCCCACTTGTCATACCTTCGTTTAGGGTCAAAGGAGGTTAACCAGACGGAAACGGCGCGTTAGGCCGTCCGCGAGGCTCGAAAGAGCCAGGTAGGACATAGACGAGGAAAGTTAAGCGAGTATGGCACAAACGAGGAAAACTAAGCAAACCAGGGCACAGAAATAATAAGCCCTTTTTTTGAATATGCATACTGTAGGGGAGTCCCCCATAGCCTTTTATTGAAAATAAAGCACTGTACAGAAAATTTACAACATATTTACAGGGTTAATCAAGGAAGGGAACTAAGCCATGAATCTATAAGAGGGACCATAGAGCTCTTCAACCTATGCCTAAGCAAGGTCATGTCCAGCACAAAACCAGCTTTCCAACCTCGGAAGGATGGTCTAATGTTCTTGAAGATCAACCCATTTCGCTGCTTCCAAATGTTCCAGCATGTTAAAATTACAATCACCATAAAACATGGTCCAGAGAAATTCTTCTTAGCATGCAACAAGCTATCAAAAATTGACATCAACCTCCAGTCACACTGCAGATAGTTCCAAATTATGTTGCTGAACTGGCATTTAAAAAAAGAGATGATCTCTGTCCTCAATTTGCTGAGCCTCACAAAGGACACAATCATTATTATCGGTTACATTCCAGTGCCTCCTGATCATCATCTCCTTGGTATTTGTTCTGTCATGCAACACTAACCAAGCAAAGAATTTATGTTTGGACATACATTTGGACTTCCAAATCCATTGAGATGGAACGTGATTGTGTAGCTGGGAGAATTGGAGATTATAGTAGCTCTTGGGGGTATAAACTCCCTTATTGTGTGTGTATATCCAGGAATCCTGCTGCTCCTGAAGAGAAAGCCAGCAAGAGAGTTCTGTAGATCTGTGTATTCCTGGAAAGCCTCTTCAGATAGGGGTAGATGAAACCCATCGTGCATATTAGTCATACCCAAAAATTCCTTGACTGAAGATTGTGTGTCCTTGGCAAAAGAGAAAAGTCTAGGGTATTTTGTGGCCAACACCTCAGCCCTCCACAGATCTTCCCAGAAAAGAACCGAAGAACCAGTACCAACTGAACAATGGGAAACTTCTCTCCAATTGTTAGCAGGTTAAGAATAGCCCTCCACCAAAACGAGCCACAAAGGACCACAACATGTGGCACAGTCTCAAAATAATAAGAATCTCGTACAAGCTTTACCCAAGGCAAATCAGCATTATTATAGAACTTATCTAGATGCTTTAGCAGTAGAGCTCTGTTCTGAATCTGCAGGTTAATAATACCAAGCCCTCCTTTGTCCTTTGGTTTACAAATCATCTCCCACGAAGCTAAGGAATTTACTATGTCCTTATTCTTATCTTTCCTCCATAAGCACCTCCTTCTTGCTCTATCAATAATTTCTATGATTGCTTTAGGCAGCACCAAGGTACACATAAAGTACGTGGGCAAGGAGGATAGCACATAATTAACCAGAACCAGACTATCACCATAAGAAAGAAAGGTGACAGTAGAAGACGCCTTCTCTTGATTCTGTCCACAAGTGGCGATAGATCACTGATGGTAGGTCTAGTAGTTCCCATAGGCAACCCTAAATAAGTAAATGGCATTGCAGCAATCTGACAGTCCATAATCTGTGCTAATGCACTAGCTTCATCACCCTCCAGGTTTATGGGAATCATGGAAGATTTTTGGTAATTGACCTTCAGACCAGTAAAACTAGCATATTTCACCAAAAGACATTTAAAATAAGACAGCTGAATGGGATCAGCTGGCAGAACGATTAATGTATCATCGGCATACTGAATAATTGGATAATCCTCTCCAACTAGGATGGGCAACTGCAAATGTCCCTCAGCAAGAGCGATATTTACCAGGGTTTGCAAAAGATCACCACCCAACACATACAACAGAGGAGAAAGAGGGTCGCCCTACCTCACACCTCTTTTACAGGTAAATTGTTTCCCAGGCATACCATTTAGCAGAATAGAAGACGAACCAGATGAAAGAATTTCCTTTACCCATTTAATGACCATCGGCGGGAATCCTTTGCATTCCAAAATCTTTAAAATGGCAGAGTGTTCGATGGTATCAAAAGCCTTTTCGAAGTCAATTTTGAAAACCACTAATTTTCCTTTTAGAATGCTTACATTGATGCAAATATTCAAAACCCCAGGCCAGACAATCCTGAATGGTTCTACTTTTTATGAATCCATACTGATTTGCATGCACACATCGGGTTATTTCCTTCTGAAACCGATTGGCAATAATCTTTGTAAGGAACTTAAGACAGGTATTAGTCAGAGATATCGGCCTATAGTCATTCACTGTCTCAGGGTTTTGCTTCTTGGGGACAAGAGTGATGAGAGAACCATTGATGTTCTGGAGTGACACAGTTCCAGCTGAAAACTGAAAGCACATCTCGACAAAATCACCTTTTATAATATGCCAACATGATTTGATGAAAAGGCCAGTAAAACCATCTGGGCCTGGAGCTCTTTCCGGCTTTAGAAACTTCACAACACTTTCAATCTCATCAGATGAGAAAGGTTCTGCCAGATGATGTAAGTTGTCGACAACCTGTACATTATCTTCAATACCAAAGTGGTCAACTGTGCTGTTTGAGATCCCCATTCTGTTCTTATAGCAGGTCCAGAAAGCTGCTGCTTTTTCATCATGGTCAACTAGAGTGTCCCCATCCTCTAAAATTATAGACGGGATTGAATTTTGTCTAAATCTCTCTGTAGCCCGTGCATGGAAATATTTGGTATTTTCACCACTCAATTTAACCCAATGAACAGTACACCTCTGTTTCCAATAGTCAGACTGGACCCCAAGTAACTTTTTCATATGGGCTTTCACAATAGTCCTAAAATTGAACTCAGGAGTACTAAGACATCGATCATCCTCAAGCTGATCAAAAAACAGTATGACCATATTACATTTATCAATAAGTAACTTGATATGTGACAGTTTTTTCCCCAGCGTTTCAATTCATAACGCAAACGTTTCAGCTTAGCAGAGATAATGCCAACAGCTGATCTGGCCGTAACAAGAGAATTCCATGACTTAGTGACAAGATCCATGAAACCAGGCTGCTTTACCCAATGATTCTCAAACCTGAAAATCTTGGCTTTTGGAATTTTGTGGAAATATGCACAAGGAGGGGTATATGGTCCGACACAGGTTTAGCCAGAGGAGAAACTGTTGTGTTTGGGTATACTAAAGTCCAATCACAAGAAGTAAACACCCAATCCAATTGTTCTAAGAGAGGCTGATCCTGCATGTTCGACCAGGTGTAAGCTCTGCCCTTAATAGGTATTTCTTGCAGCCTCAAATGGCTAATGATATCGTTGAACAAAAAATATCGTTCATATTAGCTCCGGTCTGTTTCTGTTTTCCACAGACCTCATAAAGTTAAAATCTCCCAAAATAAGCCACTTGTCATTTGTAGGGATGTTGAGATTATAAAGCCAGGTAACAAAATTATCTCGCTCAATACCAGTGCATGGGCCGTAAACATTGACAAGCTGCCAAGATTCAGAGTTATGGACAGAGGTGAAATTAATTCTGATTGCAGATCTATGAATTTCAAGCAAAGTTCCTTTGAATACAGAGCTATTCCACAACACAATCAAACCACCAGAAGCACCAACAGACGGTGAGAAGGCAAACTGATCGAATCTCTTTGGGCAGAATTTTCGGATAAAAGAATGTTCAATGTTTTCACATTTTGTCTCTTGAAGACAGATAATAGCAGCATTACTTTCATCAATAAGCCCTAAGCCCTTTTAAGTACCAAAATATGTGTTATGTGCCACAAATTTTATATCACTGAACACTTCTTTTGAAAACGAATCCAGCTATATGTTTTCTTCGCCGTATAAATTATATTTTCCCAATTATATTTAAGATCAAAATTGAACTAAAAATCAAGGGGGTTTATAAACCAAGACGGAGGGAGTACGACATGTACAACGTCATCTATCACAGATTCGAGCACAAATCAGAAACAATTTCATGTCGACTGGTCTATATACTAAACCCGATATAAAATGTAGTTTTTTTCCTGCTCAGTTAAATATTCCTATATTTGATGATTATATAGGGAAACACTATCTAGCATTAAAACTGACCTGATATTACTAGATTTATCACAAAGTATAATATGAAACGAATACGTATTTTTTATATGAGGCAATTCTTGATGGTTGTTTTTTTCCGAGATAGGGGCATAGCCCCGGCCTCTGCATCGAAAAGATGCACATTGCCTTATTTATTGCAAAGGTTTCAAGAATTTGGTTTAACACCTCAGGGTCACACAAACGGCAATAAGCCAGCGAAAAAAGAGAATACCAAAAGGCTCTAAGTTTCTTATAGTCTATTAGAGTGTCGCCAGCCACCCTGGTTGAATATAGGCCGAATGATCGCCATCAACCGATTGCACCCGGAATTCATAAAGTTTCCATTGCTCCATTGCAAGAAGGTGTGACCACATTTGGATAGAGTAGATAGCTCTGTGCATAACCTGCAAAAAATTGGTATTTCCAGATTTGTCGGCAGTTCTAGACTGCCCATAATAAAGCGCAAACTCCCACACGAATTCACGCCTTAACTTATCAAGCCCTTTCAGCCAATTTCCAAACATAATTATTGTTTGAGATGCATAGAATCCCGGTTTCATCTTGAAGTAATTATGAAAATGTTCGAAGTCTTAGCCTATTAGGACTTGTTTAGATGATGGTCACTACTCACCCTATACCAAAGTCATGATAAAAGATGTTAGTTTTCGTTTGGATGGATGCCATTTTTTTGGTACACCATTGGCTATCTGGCAACTCTAGTTCATTTTCATTTAACTGTCAGCTAACTTATGGTCAAGCAAAAGTTAGTGACTTCAGCTAGCTAAATATATTTGATGGGACAAACTTTGGCTAAAACTTAACACATGCATGTCCTAAACAATCCGGATAGGTTGTCCAAGGTCAGTAGTGCGCGCTCGTCCAGACATTGGACAATCAATTGGAGGTTTGGAACTCGCCTTTCTCGCTAATTATATGGCGAGCTTAAAATTTGGCATGACGACGACATCGATCAAAGCTAGGTGGCTATCGTTAATTAGATGCATAACCAGTAACTCGCATGCATCGTTGTTCATAAGCGGCTGACACAACACGATCAGTACGCACTTTATTTTGCGTGCAATCCGATTCAACTTCATCCATGCATGCTACATCCAATCTGATTAGCGGCAAGCAACATGGCGGGGTACTGACCACTGAGAGGGAGAGCTAGCTTTTACCATGGTTCAAACATATGGGCCATGTTGTCAGGGTTTGGACGGTGATACATGCACACAGATTGTTGTCATGCTGATCCGATGATCACATCACCGTCAGAATTGGTCCAGTCACTACAAGACTTTTCATCTTTTCCTAGTCAAATTATTAGATACGGTAAATGTGCATGCGAGAGTCTACTAGTTTTTCCTTAGTTCTACGGCTTGTGCCAATGCTAGTTTCTTAGCGCGGTTTCATAAACATTTTTGCTAACGTGGCATACTAGTTAATGAATAAAGAGAGTGATGTTGTACTAACATACAACCCTTGCACGTGGCTATAGGCAAAAAATGGTTCTAGCCCATCATATGTATGCATGAGCCTCAAATCATTAAATGAAGATACAACACATAAAAAACAATGCACTGAACTAATTATATCTTAAATATTTATTACTCATATGATAGCGTGCTAAGAAACGGTGCATTGGCACATGCCTACTTAGGTTTTTTCTCATGCAAAATATTTTTGGAGTACCTATTTATAACTATTTAATTGCACGAATAAGGTGTGCACTCTTTGCAAGAATTACCTTTAACCAAAATAATTTAGGCACTATATCTCTATTATGTTGCACAAAAATTGATATTGTTTGATTCGTAGTGAAAACACTTTATAATGATATCAATTATATATCGAATAATCATCATATAGTTGGAATAATGGTCAAATTTAAATCTTAGAAACGGTGTGCTCCTTAGTCATAGGAATGGAGGGAGTACAAACAAAGAGTAACAGTCATAATTGCTCATCGAAAATTTTATGTTGCGAGTTCGTTTCGCTTGTTCAGCTAGCTACATGAAAAAACATTACTAGAAAAGATCTTTGGCTAAAAGTAAGCATGCCCTATACTATTCTTTTACCCCAACTTTCAAATCTAAAAAGAAAGGGAAATGCCAACCAAGCTAGACAAAGGACCAACCATGGTTGCCCAAAATGGTAGACCAGTGAAGCGCACACCATTAACTGAAATAGGAGTTATCACCAACAAAGACTAAAAAGATAAACGATGCAACACGTTTAAGATCCTTCAGAGAGATATATGATATAGCAAAACACCACCAAGCAGTATGCAAAAGTAACCTCCTATACTGAAAAAGGATATACACTGTCTACTTGGTGAGGCTTGACCATAATGGTACTAATTAATCATCCTCATTTCATATCGACAAAAAATATTGTAACTATTTTTTTTAGTTATAGCCATGCATTTGATCGAGTTATATAGCATGGACATTTGTATTGTACGCGACTAGTTAGTTTTACCTATTCACCTAGCTTCATGAAAAGAATTTACCAGAAAAGATCACTGGCAAAGCATCCTAAAATGGAATTACTATTCTTTTGCTCAACCTCTCATCTAAAACGAAAGGGAGACGCCAACCAAGCTTGACAAAGGACCAACCATGGTTGTCCAAAATGGTAGACAAGTGAAGAGAACACCATTAACCAAAATGGGAATTATCATCAACAAAAATTAAAAAGATAAACGATGCAGTGCGTTTAAGATCCATAAGAGGGAAATGTCATATAGCAAAACATCGTCAAGCATTATGCAAGAGTAGTCTCCAATACTGCAATCATGAATGCATCTTTTTTTACAAAAATTAAAGAGAATATATTAATACCAAGCTGATATCAATTACACCCAGTATACTTTTTTTTGGTATACATGCTTTGGACGGTTGATTTTTTCTATAAAGTGGATATATTAATATAAAAAAGATACCAATTACACCTTGGCCTCTATAACACCGTAACATCAAGGGGTAATAAAGACATAAAATATGTACACAACTAACAAAGAAAAACAACATTTTGCAAAAAGAAAAGAAAGAAAAATTACATGACCGATGCTATGAATACCCAAAGGGAAGAAGAATTCATTAGCATCACCGCCCTAGGGGACTAATGGACTATAATTTAGTTTTACGAGAATGCTAAACATATCAGCGTATAACCGGCGATCGGCGGATGAACACACATATTTTTTCAGTTGAACCTTGGTACGTACGGTGTTTGCCACCGCGTCAGGTGGCGACTGTGCTGGACGATGGCGTGTCACCGTCGACGACTTATATGCCATCCTCAGGTTGTTGCCGTTGCCGCCTATCTAATCATGTTTACCAATAAACTGATATATTTTGCTGATCAACGTGAGCATGGGCATGCATTGCTATATATCATCTATCCTACTATAAATAACCCCCACCATGCATCCTCCAGTTTCAACTTCAAACCCCGGGTGGCTAACTATAACTACTAAGCTAGCAGTTATCCTCATATATACTGATCTCCCTAAGAGGTACTTCAGTCGCTTCGTAAATTAACGGCTGCACTCCACTAATCCCAGTATGGCGAACGCGACCACCCAAATGCACAGTGTTCATGAGCTAGTGCTCAATTCATCCACCTCGACGACGGTCAGGCCGGCGCTGCCGATGCACGAGCACCGCCTGCCGCTGTCAAACCTGGACCTGCTCGTGCCGCCGCTCGACGTCAGCGTCTTCTTCTGCTACCTCCACCCAGCGCCCACCGCGGCGGCGCTGAAGGAGGCGCTGGCCAAGGTTCTGGTGGCGTACTACCCGCTCGCCGGAGAGGTCGTGGCCAACGCTGCGGGCGAGCCGGAGCTGCTGTGCAGCGGCCGCGGCATCGACTTTACAGAGGCGACTGCCGATGACGCGAAGCTGACGGAGCTCCGGCTGGGCATGGTGGACCAGGGTGTCGAAATGCTGGTTCCCGCCAAGAAGGCCGGTGTGATATCTGTTCAGGTACTATGCCACCAGGCACCAGCTTCGCAAGAAAGTATGATAGGGTAAGGGGTTTGTTTCAAAAAAAAAGATAGGGTAAGGGTAACCACGTCAAGGACCGAAGGAATATCTAGTGAGTGTTCATAAAGTATGTGTCTACCACCTATGAAATTTTCAGTTCCAAATTCGAAACGAACATTAAGAAGAAGAAAAACATGACTAGTGTCATTTTTGCTTTTGTCTTTTTTTAACACTATGTGACACTATGCATGCTAGATTTGTCTTTTTTGGTTCTCAGTATTCTTTTCGAATTTGGTTCTGTAAATTTTAGAGCTTATAGAGACATACTTTATGAACACTCGCACTTTTTCTAATTTTTTTGAAACATTTAAAATTGTTTTAAAAGTGCCGGAGCTCTAGATATTCCCTCATAAAGCACCCTAAAACTGTGAACACAAAATTGCACTAATTGGCTGAACAAGAAACAGTTTTCCCTACTATCACAAAAAAAAACAGTTTGCCCGATGGTCAATATAATGTGAAATATTTTGTATATTCTAGATTCTCAAGTTCAGTGTTCAAACCAAACATAAATAGTGTATGCCCTAAATTAACCCCGCACTTGAGAAATTTATCACGATCCCGAAAAAAAATCTTTGAAAGAAACCTTATTAATTTGTCTTCAAAATTATTGATAGTTGCATCGCGTAATTAGTGCTAACAAAGTTGACCGTTACATGGTATACGTGCGCGCACAGGTCACCAAGTTTAAGTGCGGCGGCGCCGTCGTTGGCTGCACCTTCGACCATAGAGTCTGCGACGCCTACTCCTTCAACATGTTCTCGTCGCCTGGGCCGCCGCATCACGTGGTGGTTCCGCACCTCCGGCCCCGTCCTTCTGCCGCTCCGTAGTCGCCCCGCGCGACCCGTCGCCGCGAACGCCTTCCACCGATGCCCTGATCGACCGCATATTCTCCCCTCTCAGCTCCACGCCGCTCCCTCCGGCCTCGGCCGCCGTCAGGCCCGTCAACCGTATCTACCACGTAACTGCCGCCAATGTCGCGGCGCTGCAGGCGTCGGCCGGACCAGGGCGCACGAAGCTCGAAGCATTCACGGCCCACCTGTGGCAGCTCTCTTCTACGCTGGCCTCCCTACACAAACGCCTGTGTTGCATGGGAGTGGTCCTGGATGGGCGTGCTCGCATGTCCCCGGAGAGCGCCATGAACACCTACTTCGGCAACGTGTTGACCATACCATACGGTGTCATCAGCGCGGACGATCTTCGCCACCGCATGGCGCTGGCCGACGTTGCCGACGACGTGCACCGTTGGGTGCGGGAGGCCGCGACCAGCGAGCACTTCCGGGGATTGATCGACTGGGTAGAGGCACTACGGCCCGAGCTTGCTGTGGCCAGGGCGTACTTAGGCGGCACTGGTGGCGTGGAGGCGACGGCGTGCATCGTTTCGTCGGGCCTGCGTTTCCCGGTCCATGAGGCCGACTTCGGCACGGGCATGCCGGCGTTTGCATCGTATCACTTCCCATGGCCTGCCGAGGCGGCGTACGTCATGCCGATGCCAAGCGCACGCGGGGATGGCGACTGGATTGTGTACGTGCACGCAGCACCGGAGTTGGTGAAGGTGATGGAGGAGGTGCAAACTGTTTTCAAAACCCTGAAGAACACTATGTGTTCGGATGATAAAAGGGCCGGTATCTAGCTCGATCGGCAGGTAATTTACAAGGTGAACATAGGCCTGGCTGTTTTCATTGCTTGATCAAACAGCTAATCATATATGGCATACCCTTGTTATCTAGTGTGGGTGTTGTGTTGGTGTTTGTGCTTGTGTATATGTACACATGTGTGGATTGTAACACTGCCAACTACGTGTTGGTGGTTTGAAATGAACACTCAATGTCCAGTAACAAAAGCCTTTTGTGTGTAATTGTGAGAATCTGTGATTTTTAATAAAGTCCCATTTGCTTTCGCTCACTACTTAGCTTGGTCCTTCATGACATCCATCATCGGCCGGTGCAATGTTGGGTGATAAATTAGTGGATATCCTCATGATTGAAATTGGCGTTTTCGTGCAGGACTGTGCCAATAATGGTGAATAAATTTCACCACAAAATGCGTGAAAAACATAGTCTTTTTTTTAGCAAGGGAAAAACATAGTCCGAAGTGATGCAAGCAACCGAAATCTTATTTCCGCCCTTTGTGACGCGCTCGCCCATGCCCATGCTGCTTGAAGGGGACCGCTAATGGGCCGGACCATTTAAGTGGGCCTTTCTTATATTTCCTTTTATGTTTTTTCTTCGCTATTTTTATATTTTATGTTTCTTTTTGTTTTCTTCTTTTTCTGTTTTTCTTCTCTTCTTTTTTCCTATTTTCTGTTTTTATATGAAAAAAAGTTCCACATTGTGTTCATGTTTTTCAAAAAAACTTGTCCATAGTCTAAAAAAATTGTCCAGCATGTTAAAAAATGTTCAAGGGTCACACATACTTCAGGGGTAATCAAAACAAATTCACAGATTCAAAAAATATTCTTGATGTTTTTCAAAATGCTCATGGGTTCAATTTTTTACTAAATAGAAACTTGATCAAAATGATAAATTTTCTTTAAAAAATATATAAAGTACCTTTTTACCAGCGCATGAGGCCACCTTGCAACGACGTGTGGTGCTTGATAACAAGGTGTCAATGATATTGGGTTGGCCCATGTTACAACGATTTACACATGGGGCCCCTATCTAGCCATCTCGGGATAAGGAACGAAAGCTTACCAAAGGGAGGTTCGCCGAACTATCAGAGGAATTCAACCCTGGCTCCTAAATACATAGAAGACTAACTCTCAAAGTAAGGTAATGTGGGACCGACCAAGACATGAAGACAAGGTAGCAAAAAAACCTACCCATACCAAAAGGGGGAACCAAGACAGAGCATACAAAAGGGAAAGATCGACGGAAGAACAGGGTGAATTTTACACCCACGCCATTGACGACTGACACGGCGATTATCCTAGTCTAGATCGATATTCATCCCGCCGAGTATTATTCTCAACACGCCGAGTACCTCTTTGTAAGTTCTACTTGTGTCCAGTGTACCAATATAATTTAAAGCCAGGAGTAGGAATCTTCACCCTTTGAATCGATGGGCCACAATGCGGGTAAAATCGTGTTTATCCACACTTGTTGACCTGAGCCTCGTGACTGAAAATTTTACCTAATGGGCGATCTCTTAAAAAATGAAGAGAAAACTATTTTTTCCATTCTACTCTCCATCACAGTTTATAAGGCACACACGCAGTTCAAGAAAAAGTTTGACCATTAAATTTGGTCAACAAAATATAAATTATATGTAACAAAAATTATACCATTGGATTTATATTGAAAAGAAGTTTTTAATGATATAATTTGTGTGATATAATATTTATTTTTTGTTGACTAAATTATTGGTCAAAGTGTGATCTTGAATTGCGTATGTGCCTTATAAACTGTGATGGAGGGAGTATACCATATGTCTTACCTACACAATTTCACATTAAAATTTAATTAATACTCATTAATTACTAGAGATAGCAATAAGAGACGATGCATTGTACGACTTATATCTATTGCCTTCTCTAAATGATGCGAAGAGGTAATATAATACTTGTCTTCTCTACCATTATACATCCCTAAATAAAGCGGAAGGTTCTCCAAAAAAAACACTCGCACACAAGAGCTTCATCATGCCAGGATGGTGGAACGCCTGGCAGAACGTTTAATCTCGCCCCAACAGCCGGGGACTACCACAAGGCCTCTGGATGGAAGGACTCTGAAGCTATGTTTTTTTTAGGTAAAAGGAAGGTGTTCTGCCAATTCATTTCAGAAGAATAGAGTCTTACAAAAGCCAGGGAGTAACTGGCTTAAAGAAAGAAAAAGGAGAACTGAAAGGAAACTAGATAGACTACTCCCAAAAATCAGGCAGAACGCCTGTCTCTTCCTGTTCGTCAGTGGCCTGATTGTTGCTTGTCTGAATTTTCAGGTAGGAGCCGAGCAGCATTAGATCATCTTTAACGAAGTCCATTATGGGACACCGCAGATGGGTCCAAATCAGCTCAACGCAGATGGGTCCAAGTTTGGGACACCGCAACTCAGCATTCAATTCATGCATGCCTAAACCGATCTGGAAAAAGGAAATTGGCCAACCTGCAGCCCTTTGAGTTTTTTATGAACGATGTTCTTACAGAAATTCAATGCACAATCCTAACATCATTGGTACATTACCGATTAACCAATCACAACCAGTCAAGTACACAGAGATGTTCCATAGATTTGCGGGGATCTTATGCGGTGTATATATGCACAGATGAATGAGCCACCCTTGCACACACTAGCCCGGAACTACTAGACCCAAGCCTCAACTCTACCATCTTCCCTTGCAATGTTCTAATCTCCTCAAGCCTGCTCAATGACACCTACAATACGTACAAACAACAACATCCATTGCAGAAACTCGGTCAGAATAGCAAGAAGCGTATCGCATGCGGAATCCTTGATGCGACACCATGGAGATTGGGACTGATTCAGCAGCGGAAACGGATGACGATGCAGGAGATGTCGTCCTTGCTCTTCCTCGCGAGCGCTTCGGTCGTAAGCCGCTTCGCTGCTGCTTGGGGGTCTTTTGTTGACTTCACGAGATCCACGGCTTCCTGGTTCTTCATCACCTGGATTAATTCAGCGATGGTACATGTTTAGAGACTGGTTTGTGTACATAACAGAGCAGTAAAAGCAGAGAGGAATGACCCTGGAAGCAGATCATGCATTTATTATACGATAAATGATGAACAAGAAACTAGAAGATGTACAACTCTAACCAAATGATTAAAAAAACAGAACAGGTGAAAAGAACAAAATATAAGGAATGGCAAAACAAACTGAAAAGAGAGGTAACATTAATGGTGTGGAACTGTGGATGTGGAAACAACTTTCAGGATCTTTAGAAACAGCAACTGTAAGTATGAAGAGAAACGAGATTAATGCATGAAAAGGTGGATAAGCAGGTACAAACCTTCCATAATCCATCACTAGCAAGTATGACGAATTCTATACTTGAGTCTATAGGTACATGTCTGACATCAGGTTCCGAACTCAAGTGCGTCTTGAGGCTATGGTCACCGAATGCTCTTGCAACAGCGAGTTGGCCATTTACTCGAGGGACATCACCTGTTAGAAGCCATAGAATACAATTGAGCAAAGGCACACATACATTTCTACCTTGTTTGACTAAGAACAATGATATAAAACTAAAAGAAAGAGAAAAATGAAGAGACATTTCCCAATACAAATCTTACCAGGAAATGTTGTCACAAAGCCACCCTGCTGTTCAATCCTCTGCCTTTCATTAGTGTATGAGGTTCATGGTCCACGGTGATTGATTAGCAGCACCTCGTTCACATACAACAGCCCTTGAGTCTCCTACATTTGCTATCCACATATCCTTGCCATCAACTACAATAGCAGTAACTGCTGTCGAACCGCCGGGTCCAAGTTGCTTGGCATTTTCTAGGATGTATTTATTTGTAGAGTCATAAGCATTTTTAATTGCTTCTGAGGGTTAGCCCAGAAGAGAGGCTGCACCAACGAGAGAAGAAGATGGTAAGGAAAAAATACATTCATAAGGTAAAATAAGAAGGATTGAACATTGATATTACTAGAAGGATAGCCTGCACATTGCAGCGGAAATGTGTAAGAATGTGTGAATGAAAGGGTATAAGACGCATGTAATAAGTTGTATACTAGAATATGCAAGATTCAATTGGTCACAATAGTCGAAAAGCTAAATTTAATCGCAGTGAAAATTGTTGTGTATTTGACCAATTAAAGATTCTCAAGGCCTATGAATATAACTGATTGATGTTGCTTGTAAATTATTAAAATCCGTAGGTATGAAGAAATTAATGGTCTGGACAAACGGATGATGTGGATAGCTTGCATTAAGAGATGTCATGCACGTTTCCGCATAAACTTTTTGAAAATATCAGGAGCGGCAACATATAGAAAACCATGTAACCTCAAAGAGTAGTTAGATGATATTCATCATTGAAAACAATTTGCTTGGTTGATTAAAACGATTAAGGACGAAAATATTTGTGTGGTTTGAGTTGCACATGGACAATTAAATTTTAAAAGAATGGATGGTTTGGATAGTTTGCATATAGAAATGGAGTATAGTTAATAATGATTGTGAGGACGACGTGGACAAATGGATTGATGAAAGAGTTGATAATGTGGATATCTTGCATGTTGAGATAGACTATCATTAATATATGACAGTGGGTTTTGCTTTATAAGAGATACAAATAGCAATGGTAACGCATACTCCTGATTTTGCAGGCACTGAACAGAAAGAAAAAATACCTCTTTCAGTATGTTGCAAAAAAGGTTAGCTCGCAAGTAACTCGGCACACGATCACCCAAATGGCCATCGAAAATGGCGAAGAGACCAAGCTCGTGGTTCTTTTCACACTTGTACTCAGCTACATGGTAGTCCTCCATGTCATGGCCGGATTTCCCTTCGACCAAGTGAAATCCATGCGTCAGTTTGTTGCTTGACAACTTACTCCGCCCTTTGCCAGTATCAGCGGATGATGAATGAAGACATGTTGCATTCTGTAAAGTCATACAGAGATTAAAAATATGATGTCGGTATATTAATATTCAGCACTAACCAAAAACAGGACCATCAAAAGGAAATGCAAGGGTCGATCCATGGAAATGATACCACGAAATAATATAGGAAATCACAGAAAGAGCAGAAGAGAAATCCTACTGTGTAGAAAAGGTTGTATTGGTGGTATCTTATTCGTGGTATCATTTCTCATTTGGATCTTATTTGGATATCAGGGAAAGAGCAGAAGAGAAAGAGCAGAAAGAGCATATCAGGTCAGAGTATCTTATTTGGATAATTTTCGTTTTTCAAATAACATTAATAAACAGTATGTTTAGCAACAGAACATTTTTTTATCAGTCAATATCAGACTGAATCAGTGAAGCGGCCTTGACAGAGCAGTGATAGAAATAGCGCAGGCTTTGGGGTGAAAAGATGTCACGTATCCCAAACCTTAAAGAACATCCCGCTCCTGTCTCAAACTCACGGTAGAAAATCATAAAATCCAAACAAAGCTCCATGTTCATCAATCAGGACTATAAATAGCAGCTGCTGAGAGTTGCAGTAATCTAACAAATTCACCATTTTCAGAGTTCAGAATTACCAACTTGTTCTGTTGGAATCTTTCAACACACAATAAGCCAACAAAACTGAAAGAGAAAAAAAACACCAAGTAGCCTTCCTAGGTCTTAGAACAAAACCAAAATAATATTGCTCCCTGATTGCTTATTGCTTGGTGCAGGTTGCTTACAGCTACTGCCTACTACAGTGATAGACTAGAAGTGGACGCGGCAGTGCAAGGCTCCAAAAGGCACACAGGTTGCTTACGGCTGGCATGACTTGCGTGTGCGTACCAAGTCAAAAGGTGGGAGCCAGCGATGTTGCCAAAGTCCAACTTCCCTTGGAAAGTTGCGGACCCAAAGCTTTGGAAATCCTGTGACTTGAAGTTACAAGTTGCACCTCTAGCCTTTATCCACTTATATTATTTTAGGTTTTAAATCTAGTTTATAACGTGTTAATTTACCTTTCATTCTCGGAAAAAATATTAATTTGCCTCTTATAGTGGGCAGCAAAAGAAGGAAAGGTAACAAAAATCCCTTTTTTGTATGTTTGCCTAATCCATCAATCGAGCACTCCTCCGCATCAATCAGGTTCTTTTTTGATTTACGAATGATTTTCGATAGTGCAATCGGATGAATTTTTATTCACGCGAAGATTAACACAAGCGGTCCTACTAAACAACTAAATTCAATACCAGAACAGCAACGAAGTACATGCGCATAAAAGGAAAAAAAAACTTTAATCTGTAACCGGAAAACAGAGAGACAGAGAGGAGAAGCCAAGGAAGCGATTGAGCGCGGGAACAAGTGGGTTAATTACCCGGATCATGTTGAGTATATCGGGCCGCTTCCTGCCGCCGCAGGCCGAGGAGGACGAGGAGGAGGCGGCGGAAGGGGAGCATGACGCCGAGGAAGTGGACACCGTCTGCCGCTCCATCCGGCCGACCATGCCAAGGAGAAGAACCGCCGCTCGCCCGCGCCCCAAAGCCACAGGAGAGAAAGAAAGAGAAGAGAGGCTTGCTCGGGAAGACGAGACACGGAGACAGTGGCGCACACGGGGTGGGAGACTGGGAGTGGAGATATCTTTTGGGTTTTATCGTGGAGACTCGGCTGGGATGGTGGTCTGTACTGTGTGTGGATCCCGCTACAGGAGAAGGAGGAGCGGGAGGCGTGTACTCTCCTTTCCAAAGTAAAAAAAAATACTCTCAACTTTTTTCGGATTCATGATTAAAATTCCCTAATAAATAAGTTTGTATTTGTTGTCTTTAACAAAAAAGGGAAATGCGGAGTACAATGGGGAGCCACACATATTCAGATGGCATCTATGAAAGACTAGAGTCTTGGAGGAGATGAAGCCACAGACCTAGCCGCCAGAGACGGCGATCAGGAGGCGACTGTTTTTTCGGCCGATCTCTACCGCGGAACGTGCTGGTCCCCTCTCTCTCCGCCTGCTGCTCCGGCGGCGGGAGGGAGAGGGGATCCGATTTCCTCCGCTCTGTAGTTAGGTTTTGATTTTGCAGGTCGTGGTGTGCCGTTGGGGTGGTGGGAGCGGCGCCCGGACGAATAAATCTGCCTCAGCTCCACTCCCACATCGGCGGTGTCTTTCATGGCAGCGTCTCGGAGTTGATGGCATCATGTGTTTGTCGATCTTTCGGATTGGCGAACTTAGGGTTCATGGATGGTGTTGGCGAGGCGGCGGCGGCGACCCCATCAGGTGTGTCTCTCCTTCTGCTTTGTCCCCGTTGTTGCGGCGTTCTCTCCGACGTCATGGTGGAGCAGGGAGGATGTGTCGTCCAGGAGTACGTGCAGACGGTTGTCTGCGCATGTGACAGCTGGAAGATGATGTATCATGTGTTGGGTTTGTGGATGGAGGCTGACAGTTCTGACTTGCTTCTTCGACGTCCTAGTCGTGCGGGGGTGTCAGTTCTGAAGTTCGATAGCGTGTCCGGGGACATGTTGCCCCGGTCTGATTCGTTCAACGGCAATGGTTTTGCTTCTGGCAAACTACTTTGGAGGTCCGTAAAGCTGATGATCAGCGATGGAGCCGCGTCGAGCTCGGGTGAAGAGGTGATCTGTCTCGCTTCACTTTGGTGTCTACTTTGGTGGTGCCGAAGGATAGGGATAGGCGTTGGTTTGTCACATAGGTTTATCCTATCTTTACAGATCTGTAAGATCGGTGTGTACGTGCTTTGTATCTTGTTCTTTATTTATCAATGAGAAACGTATTACCTTGAAATAAAGGAGATGAAGCCACAATATGTGACTTGCGATGGATAAGAATGTCACCTCTTACTGAAGAATAAGATGTCTTGGTGAGACTGAAACACACATGACATTAAATCATGAGCCTAAGACAGACTACGCATCTACTAGCCATCCAACGTATGATCGGTTCTCCCAGGGGCGAAGCTAGACAAAATATCATTTGGGTCAGTCTTCTAAGTTTAGTGGTACAATTTCAAATCTGAAAGAGTATTTGGTTAATTTTAAAGGGGAATAGCAAAATCCATTGGTGTCATTTGTCACTAATGGTTACACTTTAGCTCCGCCCCTCGGTTCTCCCATGCCATTGCTTTTGCTGGTCACATTTTTGGAAATACATAGGTCGTACATAAAATTGTGCACTTTGTGAGTACACTCTTGATGTGGTATCGACAACTCGTTAAATAACATCGCGACTTGGATGCCTTGTGCCTACTGCGGCGAGGGTTAATGTTGGATGTTAACTTCATACGTGTTCCCTATGTAATAAATTTGCATATGTTGCATATATTTATTTCTATCTGATAGAAATTATTACGTTTCTCTTTATGGATAATCGACAAATGGATGCGAAATTCGGATGGTGTCGTCAGACATTAACGGTTATCGGTTACATTTGATCTAGTATGTGTATGTCTGTATTCGATGTCTTCTATTCGATAATGAGTATGTGCCTTTATGACTTGTCGCCAAAATTTTGTCGTTAGCCTCTTAATTTATTGCTATATAATTTAAATATTTGATCTACACACAACCTATTGGTTTAAATATAACTTTGTGGACTTTCTTTATACGAGTTGCTTATGCTTCTTATGCTTTGAGATGAGAATGGAGTACTATGCAGACATTATTTATAGCATTATGAGTATATTTTTTATCGAAGTCAAACTTTGTAAAGTTTGATGAAGTATATACAAAAAGGCATATACATTTACAATATCATATGCACATAAATATTACAGAGTTTGACTTTGAGAAAAAAATATAGGCAATTGAAATCGTGATATTGGCCTGCAAGCTTTTATTTTTCATTTCGTTTTCTCCTTTCTTTCTCACGCTTGTACCAATGCTCTCGCCTTTTCGTAGCCTGGGAGGTTTCCAGGAAGCTTCGTCCCGCACTCCCCTAGTTATGACAACGCTATGTGCACACAGCTGTCACACTAAAGTAGTACGTGTACTGGTCTAACTTTTCGTTGGTTTTTCTATGTTATTTTGGACCGAATTGAGAAGGCTTGCATGATTTCCATATGTCTTTCCTTAGCCGTGTTATGTTGCTTCTAATAAAAACAAACACAAAAGGCTTCTTATAAGATAACCATGTTGGACTCTCTCTAAAAGGGCACAGTAGGTGTGCCGTGTGCACAAGTCATCCATTTCCCAACAATAGTACGTACTAGAAAGAAGTTTTTTTAAAAACAAAAAAGAAGATATCATGTATGCTACTGGATTAGATAACACTTATATATGTTCAACATGTATGTTAGGAGATTAAAAAAAAATCAAAACAGGCCGAGTGGCCGTTCTGGACCATAGCTACCAAGATGAGTAGATCAGGCGCAACAAAAATTCAAAACATGCCTCGGCCCGTCCTACTTGTGCTCCTTCTTCGGCGTTGCCCTCCTTTGGTGTTTCACCTGTAATCTGGTCGGTAGCTCTGTTCTCTGTTGGATGTGTGCAGTGCGTGTGTTGTAAGTTGGCTTCAGCATCATGTACCTCTCGCCGTTCGTGGCGTTATTAATTTAACGTTGCGCCTCGGCCTTTTTTTCTTAAAAAAAAGTCTCTGTTTTTCAACTGCTACTCCCTTCGTTCCAAATTAATTGACTTCCATTTGTTCACATGTGAATGCATCTAGACATGTTACATGTATAGATACATCCATATTTGTACAAATGAAAGTCATTTAATTTGGAACGGAGGGAGTACAAGATAGCAACCGTTGTTATCAAGCACTACTATTTCCCTCGAGAAAACCAAGGACTAATACTTTACGTATGTAACACATGACCATATAACAAAGCTCTTCTATAATATAGTTGTCTATGTTCCTCGAAAAAAAAATATCGTTGTCTATTGCCAAGGGGGGAGCAGCATTTGGTGCGCGTGGCAAAAACAGGGCAGTTGGTGCTGTTGAGCGTTGACCTGCCCAGAGCATGGTCGTATAGGTTCGTCGGCTACCGCCTCCGGCGGGCCAGGCGAGGGTGGACGGTAGCCTGCCGGTCATCGGGCAGCAGTAGCGGGGCGGCCTGGTCGGCCGGCCACCATCTCCGGCAGGGCCCCGCCACCTCGCGCCGTCCCATGCTAGTACAGTACTAGGCTAGCCAGCTAGGATTCGTGTCGGACGTCGTAGTGTCCGTGGCGAGAGCGAGACCAGACAGGGCTGGGGGGACACGTGCGGCGCCGTCCGTGGCTGCTGGCGGGCTGACCTGTCAGCCGTCAGCCCGTCACGCGCGGCGAGTTCTGTTCAGTGTTCACGGGTGGGCAGGTCGGTTGGTCCGTGAACAGGGTAGGAAAAGGTCCGACGGCAGACGTGGTTTCAGACTGCCTATGCGGTACAGTTCTGTGCTTGTGTTAGGGTCATGGGCGACGTCAACAGGTCCAACGGCACCCTGGTTCAGACATGACAACTCGGCCGGATAGCCCTAATAACCCTCACCCGATGCTGCTTCCAAACGCTATATGGGGCCGCGAGTGGAGATGCTCTTATTGCTTAGCCTGGAGGACAAAAGGCAATCCAACCAACCGGATCAAACACGGAAAACGCTTTGGAGCCTCCGGAGGATCGATCCTCCGCTTCTGCCAGACGCCACGCGTCCCCCTACGTGGAGCACTCCCCTCCACTAGTACCTTATCGGCTTATCCCTTCGTTTCCTTCTTCCCGTACGAGAGACCACCAGCTCCTGCCCCCAATTCCATACGAGAGCTCGCGGCGATGCGCCGCCGTTGACCCACCCCCCCAGCCACCACCGGTGACCCGTGCCCCACGCCACCGCCGGTGACCCCGCTCCCCCACCGCCCTCGTCTGAGTCCCCCAATCAATCGAATCACAGCTCCTCCCCAAATCCTACCTTCCACCCTCTAGAGCATGGCAGCTCTTCTCTTAATGGAGCTCGCCGCTGCGACGCGTGCGGACACCTGATGCACCGACCGGCGCCGCCAATGCTCCTCCTCGACAGCCGCCAGGAAGACTTCGGGCGACGCGCGCCTTTGTCCGCCCCTGCACCGAGCTTCACCGCGCCCTACCCACCGCTGCGTCGAGCTCGCGGCGCCGCGCCCTCCTTCGCTCCCGTGCCAAGCTTCGTCGCGCCCAAGGCACAGGTGGAGTTGCTGCCATCGCCGTGGCATGGTGCTGCCAGCGGTGAGCAGCAATGCTACCAAACCATGCTGGTGTTGCACTGTAGCTGCCAGCAAAGGACGGCGGTTGCTTCCATGGCACGGCGGCACTGCTCCCAGCGCTGAGGCGAGTTGCTTCCATAGCAGGGCGGCGCTGCTCCCAGCACGGAGGCGAGGTGCTCGCAGGGCACGGCGGCGCTGCTCCCAGTGCGAAGGCGAGTTGCTTCCATGGCACGGCGGCGTTGCTCCCAGGGGCACGGCGGCGCTGCTCCCTGCGCGGAGGCGGGTTGCTTCCATGGTACGGTGGCGTTGCTCCCAGGGCATGGGGGCGCTGCTCCCAGCGTGGAGGCGGGTTGCTTCCATGGCACGGCGGCGTCGCTCCTAGGGCACGGCGGAGAAAAGTTGCAAATTATGATGTTACAGTAGTATAAATTTTTTTGCTACGAAGGAAACATTTTTGCTCCACTGTACGAATTGCCAGATTTTGGGTGAGAATTACTTTTGCTACCATCGACCAATATTTTTGCTCCCGTCGAAACGTTTTTGCACCAGTGTAGCAAAAGCGAGATTTGGGGATAAAAAACTACACGTGTCAGCACGGGAAACCGGAGGCTGAGAGCTTTCCAACCTTCGGAGGACGCTCAGCGCGCCCCATCAAACACGCGATCGACGTACGTGCTAGTGGTGTCGACGCACACAACATAACATTGACCCGGCCAGGCGAGGGATGGCGTCGCCACCATGGGACACGTACGTAGGCACGCGCTCGGGATCAGGTGCGCTGCATGATTGCTCGATCGTTCGGTCGGTCAGGTGCCAGCCAGTCAAGTCTGTCGCACTCGCCTCACACGTCGTCACCTGATCGAGGAAACGAATCACACGCCCGCCCGGATAAACAACGAACTAGCCAGGACAATGCGCCCGCGATCTCTGACTGTTCAATCGGTATATAAGGCCTCTGAGAACAAATTATTCAGAAACTGCTAGTGAAAAGATCTTGCAAGCTTGTGTGTGTGGAACTAGGCATTCTTTTTTAGAGATTACCTTATTGTTCAAGTATACTAAGTGCTGCCTATAATGATACGAGATTACTTTTCTCGGTACATAATGATGCTTAGTTAGAAGAGTCAGGCGGTCAAGAGACCAACAACTCCGCAACGACTTGACTTGGGACTTTCAGAGTCATCTGGTGGAATCTTTTACATACTAGCTAGTAGTATTTCGCAAAGAGACAATAGCTATCAACACTACATCATGTTGCTACTGCTTCCCTCACCCAACTATCAGCAATAGGTCAGTGTAGACTGCCAGAGGCCCAGAGCAGAGCACACCCCAGTTGCAACCCAGCTGCTCAACTATTCAGAAGAAAAAAAATCAACTCAACGAAATGCACCATGGAAAATTAGCCAGTTCAACATCAACTCAGTGAAAAGACGACGAAATTACGACTGAAACGTCTTTTTCCTGAGCTGTACTGGTTGAAAGCGGCTGGGCAGAAGAAGCTTGAATCTAGCGCCAGAAATGTGCTGGCTGTTGTTTGTCTGGTCCCTAGCTTTGGACGCATGGTTCAGATTTAAATATTCAACTCGAAAAGCTGATTATTAGCGTAAATAGAACAGTGCAGAAAGGCGCTGTGCTGTCACGGATTTTTCATATTTCTGCCGATACTTTTCCAAACTACATTATGAAATAAAACCGAGGACTAGTTGTCCAATAATCCAAATATTTTGCAAATTTCCGGGACCTCAAGCAAAAAGTCGACGAGAGTCATTTTTGGGGGTAGAAAAGGTTCCCAGTGTGCGAGATCATTCAACTCAATATGACAATATCCGTATCGTGTTGTAAAAAGAATGTTCAGAGGTATAATATCACAGATTCACAGCTCTCAGTCACACAAAAAATGGGTGCTCGAATACAACCACCACATCAATTCAGATCGGCCTCGGTGTCGTTAAGCCTACAGCCTTTCGTCTCGAAAGGGAAGAACATGACAGCCACCCCGGAGAGGAAGACTACAAGCTCAAAGAGGAGGATCGCGGTCGTCTGCTGGCAGTTGTGCACTAGAGCGACGGCGACGAGAGGGCACAGGATGCCCCCAATCCTGCCTACCGAGCTGGCGACGCCGATCCCTGTTGTCCTCACTGAGGTTGGATATATCTGGAAAGGATGGAGCAAAGATGGGTTCAGCCTTTGTTTCCAGACTGGCTGCCACAAAGAGTGGTAGAACAGAACTAACCTCAGGAGCATATATGTATACGATTGTGAAGCTCGCAGATATGCAGAGCCTGGCACCAAACAATGAGATTCTTGTTAGCATGTCTGCCTGGGAAAACACTAAGGGGAATAAGAAGACACAGCCAGTGAAGAGCATCGACGCCATCGAAAGCTTTCGGCCAACTCTATCTACGATCAGGGCCGACACAAGCGACCCTGGAATCTCTGTTTCAAGAAAGCATGGAAGCATCAGTCAGCAACATAAGATTGTATGCAGTGTAGAATGAACACCATACAGATATCATGAAGAGTGAGAACAAACCTGCAAAACTAGAGATAAAAACGTTTTTGTATAGGCTTGAATTGTTCGAGTGTATGGATTCAACCTCCTCTTTTGCACATATCCTATTCCCATTACTTAACTCCGATGTCAACAGAACAATCCCATAGTAGGAAAACGCATTTCCAAAGAAAGCCATCCACAGAAGTACAGTTGCTCTGAGCAATTTTGGCGACAGCAGCTTAGAAACGGACTTGATACCTCCAAAATTGGAACCTTCATCTTCCTTAATGTTGTCATTTTCTTCTTCTTTACCACCACCACCACTATCAGCAGCACCAGAAGCCAGGAGTGTTGCAGACTCAGAAACTTCATCTAGCTCAATGTTTTTCTCAGAAACAAGCCTACCAGAAGGCAGTGGTACATTGTTTAATCTCGCCATTTTCTCCAATACATCCATAGCCTCTGTTATTCTGCCTTTCATGCATAGGAACCTTGGTGACTCTGGCGTGATAGCATAAAACACAAGCAGGAGGAAAGATGGGACAGATGATAATGCTAGCAACCACCTCCAGCCAAACCTGGGCATAACTGCCTGCCATTACCAAGGTGGATTTTGTTTAGAAGCAAGACCAACATGGTGAAATAATTCAAGTCAAACACATGACAGATTTATCTATGAGAATATATGCCTCTTTAAACTAAGAGATGAAAATACGTAAAACAGGATGCATTGTTAAATTTTAGCAATATTTATCAAGTACAAATAGAGATGATGCAGATAAGTTTCAAATAATGCTGCAAGGGGTTGACGAGCATAAGAAAGTAAGTTTCAAAGACTCTAGGCAATTTTCGCTCTTATTCCCTTATGAGTTATGATAGAAGTTCGTTTGCAAATTGATGTTTATCATGTATAATGTTTACTGCAGATATACAATAGGACTAGTCAGAACGCCAGTTTCAGAATATCAAGGGATAAAAAATATACCCATGCAAGAGAAGCCTCGAAGATAGTCCCGACAGTCCAAAATGCTGAAAATACCACCATCCAAGTTCCTCTAGTTGGAGCAGGAACAAATTCCAAGAACCAAACCCGAGAACAGGTCCTCCTCCCAAGCCAATTCCGACTAAAAATCTTAGAGCCATTAACGACACATAGTTCGGAGCAAAGGCACTCAGGAATCCAGCTCCGCTCGTCACAATGGCAGTAAAGAGAAACCCCTTCCTATAAAATCCAAACATAGCACAACATAAGAGCTTGTATGCTGTAAACAGGAACAATAAAAATCAGGTAGGGTTTGCATTAAATTCAAATAGAAATACAGCCTACATCCCACATCTGTAACGATTCAGGGATCTGAAATGGAAAATGGAAACAGTACCATCATTTTCGTGAAAAAAACAGAACACTTTTGGAGTTTATTTTCTGAAAGTAACATAAGAATGCCAAACTTGGCTATTAATGATGCTGCTTTGCCAGTTCTGAACCAGTTACTATACTTTTAGTAACCAGCTACAACTAGGAATAAGTAGTAGCTGCCAATGGAAAACAGGTTGGATTCTAATATGCTACTTCCTCCGTATTTAAATACAAAGCCACTTTATATTGTGTATGGAAATGTTGATGTGTATGTTGTGCACAGAATTACATGAAAGAAGTAATGAATAGACCTGCCTCCTTCCATAGTGGTCCGAGATGACACCCCAAGAGTAGGCTCCAATGAGTTCACCAACAAAAACAACACTCGTAATCATGCTTTCCTGATGGGCAGTAAGGTTCCATTCCAGCTGTACCGATGGACCAACAAATGATAGCAGCATCATCTCCATTGCCTCTGCGATCAAGCCAATCCCGGCATAGGCAAGGATCAGCATTTGGTACCTCCCAAAGCCCGAAGACACAAGCGCATCGTCCACCGTATATGTGTCCGATGGTGATTTGTTTTCCTCCATCTGGAAAATAAAGATCATTTGTTACTTATGTGGCAGTCAGAGTAAATAGAATTGTATCTCACTGGAGTATCGCCCATGGCTGAAATGGAAAATCGGTGCATCTACTTTTTTATGCAGATTCCACATAATTAAGCACTAATGGTTTGCTTCACTGGATCCTTAACAAGTATTGCAAGTTCTATAACTGTCGAAGCAACTTGAGCATTGATACAAGAAGAATATCCTCTAATCCTCCACCAACACCCAACAATAAAAAGCACACGGCACATCACATTCTAACACTTCTATACGTGCTTTGCGCATATTCCTAAAGCTAACGGTCAACAGTCAACTCACGACCGACGCCGCCTTACTGAATGAACCCGCTGAATCTGACGAAATGAAGCTCATGGCATGAATGAATCCTCACCATTTCGAGTACCGGACGGGACGCTGGCTTATCTCCCGGCGATCCTCAGCAGGCTGGGAGCATGAAGCTCGACCCCCGAGTCTCCTCCCGCCCGCCTGACCGGGTCAAACCGGAGGAGTGCGTCTCCTGGATCTGCACCGTCGCGCGATCCGGCGGAGGGGATCGACCGGGGAACGGAAATGGACGGGAAAGCCGAATCCTGGTCGCGAAATGGTTTCTTGTTTGGCGATTGGTCGCTTCCGATGTTCTGGGACGGCGAGTCTGTGTTTCTGGCTGGGTCCGCGTCGCAGGTTTGGTGGCGGTGGGGGAAGGAGATGCGAAAATGCGAGATGTAGCTCCCCGCGTCGATGAGCTCGGAGAATGAAGATGGCCGCAGTCAACGAGATCGGGTACGGTGCAGGCACGTGACCGCATGATCCCGTATCAGCTTTCGCTTCGCTTGGGCTTTGCGTGGGAGCGCTGCCACGGCATCGCTGCTGAGGTACATTCCGTGAGCGAATTGGTTGACCGTGTCCGGGGATGAAGATCGGTGCCCGAATTTGAATTCCTATCATAGTATGTACTCGTACTCCCTCTGTCGCACCGCCGGTTTTTACCTGGGAACTCGGCCCCTTCTTACATTCTGTTTTGTATGCTCACAATTAGAGAGTCATCCCTATTATCATATGAATCAGAGTCATAGGTGTAGTACAAGTGTAATAAAAGATTCATATATCATTGTCAAAACAAGGAAAAAAGAATGCCTACAAGATCAGTTACTAATACAAGCATTCAAATTGTATATATTACAAATTATTGTAGATACTCTCCTTTCCTTTCACATGACATCGTTTAAATCGTCGGTCTCTAACATCTACTACAACATCTACATCTAAAATTCATCGGCCTGTAATATCTAATACTAACAAATTCGGTAGAATATATATGTTGGATAAAAACATACCATTCTGCTGTGACCCTCTTCTGGGAGAACTACGTCAAACTTCTTATTCATACACTCGGTAGTCACAATTCTCACACATGTGAAACATTTGCTACAACATATAGTACGATTAGTCCAAATACAACATACAGTACGATGAACTTCCAACTCTAATATATTAAACATTAAACAGATTAAACATCACGATAAACATCTATCTTAACCTAACATTAAATCATCTAGTGCATCTAAATAAAATAACAACTGCGATAAAACTCACAACTAAGGTTACAATGGATCCAACTGCAAAATGAAACTCAGCCTCCTTATCAATGGCACGGTTCTAATCTTTCTAATCTTCAACCGGGTTGCATCCATCTTCATCTTGTGATCATGAACGATATCGGCAACATTCAACTCCAATCCCATGTTTCTTTTCGTCAAATTTCTTCATTTTTTCTTTCAATGCCCGATTTTCCTTTTCAACAATAACTAACCTCTCAATAACAAATTGCAAATCGGTCGGCACATCCGGTTCACATATGGAATCCTAAATAAAAAAAATCTATGTCAACTTTTATCGGTAAAAAAATTTAGACACAAAAAATGAAAGTACTAGTTTTATAAGGTAATATACCACATCTGAATAGTAGAAGTTATGGCAGCCAACCATCGTGAACGCGCACTATATATCAAACAATGCAAACTAAATTAGTTGCATATTAAATAAACATCACGGTGAACATCTAAAATGCAGAAATGTCGTACACTTAAAAATACTAAAATTATTACACACCTAAATCAAATCAAATAATAGTACACAAATTTGTCTACACATTTCATCAAAACCACGCAAGCGACGAGGGGAGGGGGGCAAGGGGATACCTCGATCGAGCGTGGCGAGGTGAAGGACAGAGAGGGGTAGGGCGCGCCCACCTCCTGCTCCTGAACGGCGCGGTGGCGCGCGCTCGGCTGGGAGAATGGTGCGGTGGCGCGCGCTCGGGGAGGACGGCGTGGCGGCGTGGGGAAGATGACGGGAGGACCGGCGCGGGGAAGAAGGCGACAGATGCGTGAGTGCGTGGTGGCTGCGGCGGCGTGGATGGACGGCGGAGGCAGCGCGACCGCGCGCAGCGATGACCCGCAATGCTCGATCTAGAGAGGCGCCAAAAAACCTAACTGACCTAGACGGGTGGCAACGTGTCATATGGAGGGCGTGTTGCCAATATGTACTAGCAACACGTCGCCAGCTGGGCACGTTGCCACTATCTAAACACTGGCAACGTGCAAATCAGCCGCACGTTGCCACCACAACAATACTGGCAGCGTGCCCGTGCGGGACATGTTGCCACTACTATTATCTGAGGTCCGCGGGCAGGCAAATAATACTGGGAACGCGTGCTCTAGCCTACCAGTTGCCAGTGTAGCACTATTGGCAACAGGCCCGGATCTGGCACGTTGATAAATTTTACTAGCAACGTACCGAATTTTCGACACGTCGCAAACGTGATGTTGCCTATAAGGGTTGGCGATCCGGGGAGGAGATGGCACACAATCAAGGTTGGGGATGAGATCTCATATAAGTGTGAGTTTGCACCATAACCAACAAGAAAGCCCTCAATATTCTTAGACTCAAATCTAGACAAATTAGCACTCTTATATAGCATAAAACACTTGCAACCAAATACCTGGAGGTAAGATACCCTTGGTAAGTAGCTCATAGGGGGTTCTTCTTCAAAATAATATCATAACACATACATGCCAAACCGGCGTTGTTAGCTTCGGCCCAAAAGACATATGGCATCTTACATTCATCACATCGTCCTTGTCATCTCTATAAGAGTAGTGTTGTTGTTCTTTATAGTCACTCCATCTTGTTGAGGGTTGTGTGAAATAGAACGGAATTTCAACTCGCAGACCAAGATTGTGCCAAGTGATTCTCCTTGTAACTAGCGTCTGCCAATATGGCCAGAGCAAAATAGATGTGTTGGCTATTAGTATTCATCTTGGTCATTTGCCAGGATAGATAGAATAGCTGGGGCTCTAATCGGTTCATCGAGACCTTGAATACTATAGTGAGGTGCTAACATTTTCATTCATGCTAGTTGAAACAGACGTTAGTTACTATTGTCCAGAGTGCAAAACACGAAACATAATTTGGAAAGATCAAAGATGAAACTATTTACACTTTAATCAACTAGCGACATAAGTAGCAAGATAAATTGGTTACCTAACAGTAAAATAGGAAGAAACAGCAGCGGCGTTTTGGTGCCCGAGCGCAGATGCTCCCGGAACAGAATCGACTCGTGGACTGCAGGAACATGACGGACAATAAACATGGACCGTGAAACTGTTCGTTCTGCATTTGTTAGAGGACGGGGATGACGCAAGGAGGTCGCAAATCACGCCGTGCTCAGAGCACTCGCTCCAGTCCGATAGCCCTTGGCCGACATCACCGGGTACCACCTGTGCCGCATTCCGACGATGACAAGTTCGTAGCTGGCCTTGCCGAGCCCCCTCAGTAGTCAGTACCTCGACGATCTTCTCCATGTCGCCGACGAGCCCATGTACTTTTCCTGGCCGAGGGCTCCTTCACCTCCTAGGTGGCGCAGTTTTCCACCCGCCGATCCACCGGGTCGTCATTGATAACTTGGGACAGCAGGAACCGGATCACGGCCGGCGGCCGCCTTAGAATCCTGGTGCCGCGCATCACGTACGTAGGACATGGTTTCGCCATCGTCTCTTCCGCCGAAGAAGAGGGCCGCCCGGAAGGCCATGCCGCTTAGCGCTGACGCCCGTCTTCCCTGCGTTTTGGTTAACGAAGACCCCCGAGTCCCGACGGAGCACGGGGCGACCCGCAGCACCATGCTCCATGCGAACGCGAGCCCCATGGCGGCGCGCATGCCGCCGCCGGAAACGGAGCCGTCCGGGTGCCGCAGCTAGTAATGGAAAGCGTTGATGATGTAGTCCTCGTAGTCGATGGATGGCGGCGCTGGGCCTATCCTTGACGCGCTGTGCGGGGCTTGTGGGGGTATGAACACGGATGCGGATCAACCAACAATCTGGACGAACTGGAGGAGGTAGCGGCCGACGGTCAACGGGCCTATGGCTGCACATACCGGTCCAGGACTTCAAGAGACGTTTGTACACCCAGTGGGCCAGACGTGGGCCTTCGCCAGTAAAAACACGCGAATCTGAAGACCCTGTCGGCATGCACAGAACAGTTCGAATCATAAGACAAGTAAGCGGCCCAGATTTCGGGAGTAGGTGCGCTCGAGAGCCAAACCGAATTTCCGGAAACAGCACACAAAATTACTTGCTGGAAAGCCTCGGGGAATTTCACCCGCCCTTAGGGCATCTCCAGCCGTTCGGCCCCCCGGGGCTTCCGCCGTTGCCTTTTTGGCTTTGCGCCGGCGCAAACTTGGGCCGGGGGGTGGGAGGGCGAAATTCCTAGTCGTTTCGGCCCCCAAGCGAACACAAACCAACATAATTTAAAAGTTCAATTCCCGCCCCAAAAAACAGCCCGAGTTCGGCGATCAAAGTAGGCACAGTTGGGCGATCATACAAAAAAGCCACAGTTCGGCGATCGAATCAAGCCATTGTCCGACGATGTGGTGCCACATTCGGCATGCTGATGCACAGATCAGATGGTCACCGGCGACACCTCAGCGTCGTCGTCCAGCTCGATGGGTGTGGTCGTCGGAGTAGGGGTAGAGCTTGGAGTGGCGGCCAGCGCAGTGCTCGGAGGCGGCGTGGCTGTGTCCGTGGCCGAGCTCGTGTCGGCTGGAGTGGCGGAGCTCGGATCGGTCGGAGGGGTGGGAGTGGCCGAGCTCGTGTCGGCTGTGGTGGCGGCGCTCGGCGGAGGTGTCAGTGTCGCCGGAGCAATCTGGATGAGGATCGTGTGCCGCTCCGCCAGCTGGGGTCCTTCTTCTTCGCCTTGCCTTTGGTTGTGCCGGTGCTGCTCCGTCGCCGACATCCACCTCTGCCGGCTCGGCCTCGGCTTCCTTGGTTTGCTGGGTACCAAAGCGCCTGTTGCGCATCCTCTTGTGAGAAGAATCCAGCGCTTGCCGCCGAAGCAATGGAGTCGGTGGTGATGATTTCGTCCATGAACGCGTCGCCTTGCATTCTGCCAAACAGGTTGCGGGCGTCCTGGTTCGGGGCAAAAGGGAGGGCGCGGCGAAGCGACGGCGAGCTTGAGTAGCTCGGCGAGCCTGCATACAGTGGAGGTGGTGGAGGGCGGTGGGGAAAGGCGATGTTGGGGTTGAAGCCGCCGTGCGGGTCACCGTCGGCATACTCGGGGGAGTAGTGGCGAGATGCGCTCCAGCGCGGCGACGGGATGGCGAGTAGCCAGTCGGCGAGGCGACGCTAGCTTGGCTGCCCCATCCGGCGAAAAGAGGATGAGGCGAGAGACCGACCCTCATCTTGGCCGACGGCGGCGCCATGCTCGCCTCCACCTCCATCTCCATCTCCTCCTCCTCCTCCTCCTCTTCCTCTTCTTCCTCCTCTTCTTGGCAGCCACTCTCGGCCAGGCCCTTGGCCCGCAGCACCTTCTCCCTCGCCCGACGGTGGATGTTCTCGGTCTTCCGGCGCTGCACGTCCGCCGTCCACCTGGCGTTGCTCCAGCCCGCCGGCCTCTTCATCGACGCCCTCGGCTTCCTCTTCTTCTTCTCTTTCACGACGACGGCGGAGGCAGAGGAGGCAACCGCGGCGACGGCGTTGCGGGGACCGATGAACTTCTTGGGCGGCATGGCAGCCAGATCTGGGGAAATGGCGGGAGCAGCCGATGGGGAGGGAATATGTGGGACGAAATGGAGGAAAAAGGCAGAAAAATGGAGGGAAAACGCCTTCCCTCGCCGACAAGGCTGGCCCATGTCGCCTTTCCCCCCCCCAAGGCGAAACCCAGCGCGCCTGGTTTGGCTTGGGTGCGCCGGCGCTAAAAACGGCGCCAAACGAGGCTTTTGGGGGTGGGAGGGGACTGGGAGATTTTCGTTCGCGCCGGCGCTAAAAAAGCCTCTTGGGGGGTCGCTGGGGGGGCGGCTGGAGATGCCCTTACACCTTAGGAACAATGTTGTGCACACAGCCACTACACATATAAGCTGGAGAAATAATATGGAAGATCTTATGTTGTCAGATTGGCCATGAGCTGGAGAAATAATATGGAAGATCTTATGTTGTCAGATTGGCCATAAGCTGGAGAAATAATATGGAAGTATGTTGTCAGATTGGCCATAAACAACCACACCTCGAGGTAAAACGCTATGTCACCATCTTGGTGAGGTCTTTTTTCTTCTGTTAAGATTAGGTGAGCTTTGGGCAGCTTTACATGGTAATATACAACATATAAACCAGATGGTGAACAAAACACGACACTGATGGTAAACTTTATATTTTACATACAAAAGAAGTTGCTAGTATTTACTGGCCTAATTTCTAAGCTAAGAATTCCAATAAATTAGACAGATCTTGGCAGCTCCCTAGAAACAAAATTTAATGTGCCAAGCCTCTGCAACGGCTGCATCTAACATCAGGTAAGGCAAGTGATCACCACCACCAATATGAATGTCAGAAATCAAGTATTTCCAAGTCAATCTTTAATATCTTGCACCCACTGTAAGCCTGCAAGAGAGGGCAATATTTGCAAGTCACTGGTCTGAATTTAACAGGTAGGTAGAAGGACGAACATAATGCACTAAAAGTAAATATAGAGCTTCCAACGTCTAACAAAAACAAAGGATGGAGATGTCGTGCTATGGAAAAAAAAAATCGAATTCCTGGTCTACTGAGAAAAACTTGCCAACATGATCAACTTTGTTGCAAATGTGATCACCCACCATGTTCATGTCTATTGAGAAAAACTTCCCACTGAAATTCAGCACACTACCCAGCAAAATTTCTAGTGGAAGGCAGTTACCCGTCTTTCTAGTGGGTTCCGGTAGATTTCTATACTCGACAGGAAATATCAGAATTCCAAAATAAGGACTTAAGAACAATATCTGCATTCTAGTAATTTTGCTTCCAAATGTTACGGTTTATCAGAAGTTCAGAACTGATTGTCCCCATTGACCTACATGACTAGGAAATGAAAAACATACCTGTTAGTACTGACTCCACTGCTGCATTCGGAATGAATAATCCGACAATTCGTTGATTGTCATTCGTCGTCACTAAACGGACAACGCGAACTCTTTTGTGATTTTGATGAACCTGTTAAATTTTAGCGAAAAAAACATAGGCACATTAAGCAATCACTTCAATGGCACAGCTATCCAGTTCAAGGATAAAATCACAGCCAGAAAGCAAATTAATCTGCAAATTCATTTTGTTGTGACACACTAGGTTAATACTATTACCCTTAAAAAAGGTCGATTGAATTCTCGAGGACTGACTATTAACATCCATCCATAAATAGAAAAAACATCTCTGTCTTTTCAGATAAAGATATCTAATGCTATTTATATATGGCTCCAAGATAATTGTTTATCACCCAGGTAAACTTGTCAAATTAAGAAAGGTATCCTAATCTGTCATCTCAGTTCTAAATAAGGCTCCTGGTCTTGAGTAGTGAGTCTTATTATTGGTATTGGATATTTTAGTTAATCATATAGATGCACTGACTATAGATGAACTGTACCATTCAACTCTGAAGCATAACAAGCAACACTATAGTGTGTACTAAGTGATAGAAGTAAACCTGTTTAGCTAGGGCCTTTTCTATTGTACCCCACACTGGAAGTATAAGACCACCCAAAATATTAAAGTCTTGCAGCCTTCTTCCTACTGTACAGTAGCTCCCAGCTTTGCATTTGGATCCATGCATACACTGAAATAAGGTCAAAAGGCACTAGATAAGTAGTGTGTGTGTACAAGAGGGTGAAGGTACACAAGCATATCCTTCGTAGGTGGAATATGGAAAATAAACTTTAACCAGAACTATGAAAATGAATGCAACACAACCGATCACTATACACAGCACCTCAAGAGATTTGTGTGTTGAGTCAGTCATGGAGCTTGAATATCCTTTAATAAAGCATTTGCTCCATACATTAATAACTAAATTAAAAAACCTGCCCAAGCACTACAGCCCTGTTGGGACTGTTCCCATATCAGGATGTCTAATACTTTCAACTTTTGCCATAGCTACCTATACACTAAATATTTCTAAATATATTTATTTCAAACATTAATAGTACTAGGGGACTAAGCGCGGCTTTGCCGCACCCGTGGGCTTAAATTTTGAATCGTTCAACCGTAAAGTTGTTGTGAATTAAAAGTTTCGAGAACTGTTCAAATTCGGAAATTACTCAGTTTTTGATTAGTTTAACGCATTTGAATTCCTTTTGATATATACGGGGAATACAAATTTGTAAATCTCATGGATATTTGAAATTTGAATTTTGCTCGTGCATATCTATGAAATCACTTAGTGTTTGAATAGTTTAACGCATTTGAATTCCGTTTGATATATATGGGGAATACAAATTTGTAAAGCACATGGATATTTGAAATTTAAATTTTGTTCGTGCATATCTATTTTTATGTGACCCCGTTGATATGTTCGCCATTTTTTTCGGAGAACATGTGTTGAACTGTTAATCTGCATTTTTTAGAATTATTCTAAAATCAAATGTATAGTTTGGACTATTATTCGGGGAAAAAAGATGTGGACACTTGTTAAATTTTAGTTTGCATTATTTACAATCATGTCAAAATCATATTTAAAATTATGTAGAATTGTTTGGAAAAAAATTGTGGACATTTTTGAGTTCGGGCTCGAATGGATAGTTTGGACTATTTTTTGGAAAAAAAAATGTGGCCATTTGTTATTTTTTTGGTTTGCATTATTTAGAGTCATGTCAAAAACATATTTACAATTATGTAGAATGGTTTAAAAAAAAAGACTATGGACATTTTTTAGTTTGGGCTATTATTTTTTTTACTATCTATTTTTATGTGACCCCGTTGATATGTTACTATTTTTCGGGGAAAAAGATGTGGACATTTGTTAAATTTTAGTTTGCTTTACTTACAATCATGTCAAAATCATATTTAAAATTATGTAGAATTGTTTGGAAAAAAATTTGTGGACATTTTTTAGTTTGGGCTATTTTTTTTTAAGTTTGTTTGGACAATTTTTTTAGGGGGAAATTGCAAAAAAAAAAAATAATTTGGAAAAAATCTGACAGGGCGGGCCCACTGTGACGTCGTGCTGACGTCACAGGGGCAACCCTAGCCGCGCCACCCGCGGCGGCGCCGAGGCCGCCGCCGGCGCGCCGCCGAGTCCTGGGTTGCGCGCGTGGGCGCGTCTGACGCGCCTCGCCGCGTGGAGGCCGAAGGTGGCGGCGCCGCCACCTTATTGTCGCCGGAGCGGCCGCGACGGCGCGTGGACGCGGCGGAGCCGGCGGGCGCGGCGGCGGCTATCCCGGCGCGGAGAGGCCGTCCCGGCAAGCGTGCCTGGGCGAGGAGAGAGCGGAGGAGACGGCGCACCCCGCGGTGCGCCCGGATGCGTGCGGGGAGGGGCGTGACGGCGGCGCGGCGCGTCGGCGCCGCCGGCGTCTTCCGCCATCGCGGGAGAGAAGGAGGACGGGGATGGGTTCGTGGAAATTTTGCACGGAAGTCCTTCGAGTTTACGAAAATTACAATTTGGTCCTTTGCGGGGGTGTTCCTGGAAAAAAACTGCGCCAAAGTTCGTGCGCGGGGGGTCACCGGCTGCCACCGGCTGGACGGGCTGTGACCGGAACGACGTGGCAGCGTCTGATTGGCTAAAAATCGCTGCTACAGTACCTCGTGCTGGGCAGGCGCATCTGGGCCGTCGAACGTCGCGATCGGACGGCCCTCGTTTAAAGGTTGACGTGGACGAATGAAAAGGCAGCGATCCCACCATCTGTTATATATAGTAGAATGTTCAATTCTTATATATATCAAGACCCTTGCCAACTCGTACTTCTCTAATGTCTGTTCGCCATAATTTACCTACTTGAGTGAAATGATTACGTGAACACATAAAATTACACGGGTCCCAGGTGGTGATGTGCAAGGCTGCATGACTGTGAGGTCCCAGGTTCAATCCTCATCCACCCAGGGATTTTTTAAGGAAAAATCCATCATGTTTAACTATTTACAGATAACAAAAAAGGAATTTTTATTTCCACATTACCTGTTTCGATGAAACATCATATTCATCCTGCCAACCTTTGCTAACTTTGTCTATTGATGACACTTTCCTGTACTTGCTTTTCAGTTCAGTTAAAGGCATCTCCCTGAAAATGTAAAATAGGGGTTCAATAGCACATATGCAGTCATCATATACATGAGACACAATACCTGCTAGGTTGCCATCTACTGTAGTAGCTAGAGATAGTGATCATGAAGCTGTATGCATCTCAAAAAATCATAGAAAATTTGTGCCAGATAAGTTTGATGAGAAATACCTTAGTGCTTCACCGTTAGCAGGTCGAATTATCTTGTACATTCCTTCAGTTGAGCTGGTGAAAACCTCATGTCAATTTCACATTGTTGCCAATAAATAAATTAAACCTCTACTCGCATTTTCTTTCTTAAAGAGTAAGCTCTGAAAACTCCGCTTTCTTGTGAAACCAAAGAGTCACGCCATTAAGAACTTGCATCATAAAAAAGTACTTTAAAGGGTTGCAATAGAACTGGTAAATTTGGCCCATCCCAATAGCGATACATCCTGACGCTGTTGTGATGGCGGGGACTGGGCTGCCAGCGCATTTGCCCATGGACAGATCCTGGGCCCTCAACCCCACTATAAGACTTCAATGATAGGAGGGGCTACCTTCACCACTAAAAGTCATGCTCTGCCTCCTCCCACAACCGATGTGGGACTAAAGTCAACATTTACAATGTTTTACAAACAAAAGTGTGGTTTTGTGGTACAAATTCTTAAAGGCGTAGTTCACTTATGTTTCACAAGAACAAGTGACTTTTAACACTTTCCTATTGTAAAATTAAAAAATGTCACTATTTCCACACAAACAATATGGCCTTTTTTTACCATCTATTTTGGCTTGACTTTTCTGTGGAATATGCCAAACTAAGTGAACTAAGCCTATGTTTCTAGTTCAAAAATGTCACTAGTTCACTTATGTTTCACAAGAACAAGTGACTTTTAACACTTTCCTATTGTAAAATTAAAAAATGTCACTATTTCCACACAAACAATATGGTCTTTTTTTACCATCTATTTTGGCTTGACTTTTCTGTGGAATATGCCAAACTAGCACGCTCTACTTTCCCGGAGGATCCTGAAACACAATAAGTACTAAAAGGAACATATTTCATTTCAATTTTTCCATTGAAAATCCTACGTCGACAATATAGCTCAGTACGATCGTTGCAAAATAAGTGTGGCCGTCGGGTCTACAAGTCATTTTCACGGGCGATGGGATTATCAGATTTATACCCCTTTGCAACGGTTCCACCTATCCTCATTCCCTCTACCCATTGATGGAAGGGAGATTTACTTCTTTAATAATGCCAACTTATAGCTCAACAAAATAGCCAAACAATGGACATCTAATCATTCAACACAACATACCCTTCAAGAGCTAGAGTGAAGTGTCTTCGCCCCATCCATTCCCTTTTGGACTCATAAAACCCGTCATTAGAAGAACCAGCACTATCATTCTCTCTTCCATCAAGCATTGCCTTTGCCAACTTCACGCGTTAACATGTTCATGAAAGAAATAATGCACAGATGATAAATATTGCAGTGTACAACAAGTGTTTATCGTGCTTGAATATAACTAGCAATCAAGTCCACATGTTGGTTCTAAATGTGTCCTCTTACCTCCCAAGTAACTCCCCTATCAATGGTGAAAGTAAACAGTACTGTTGAAGCACCAGACAAGCTATCAATATGAACAGTCTGCACCAAAACTTGCATTACAAATTTATGATATATGGAAGTAGAAGCTCCCAAAAAATGATAAAAACATGAATTACCTTGGGTGGTTCTTTCATTTCAACATTTTTGGCTTTGATATCAACAATTCCAGAATCCAGCTGACCTTCTCTTCGAGCATTTTGAAGGACAACATCAAGTATACTTGTAAAAAGATCGAACAACCTGCTCACAGAATAAGTTAGCATGGCCAACCAATTATGCAGAACAAATATGATGCATGATAACCCACCTATTCTGGATGTCTGGAGCCAATCCCAGAAGGCGGTTAAGGAAACGAGCAACATCATGCATATCTGAATCAACAATACGACCAGAGAGCTTCCCTGAATCTTTTCCATTGTTGCCTGCAAAATCATTTAGTGAGCCTTTTTCTCTTGACTAGACATAGGATACTCCCAGGTTCAACCTCAGTTTATGATCAATCTAAAACTTGATGAGTTAAACTTGTAATGATTAAACATAAGATAATGCATAAATTCAAAAAGAAATAGTAACGCAAGATTAACAAATACTAACTTCAGACTAAAATATTTATGCAAGATTACCAATATTCCAAGCTTGCTAAACAAGGACATAAGATTAACCTTGTATTAACAACTTATGCCCAAAAAAACAGTGAAAGATGGTAAATATCAGACAGGCAATCAGGTGCAAATGTGCATTTTAAGTTAAGAAATGAATGCATATACCATGTTATTCATTTGGCAGAAAAAACATCAAAACTAAATAGGGTCTGAGTATTTTAGATAAACTTACATACTGTGGCATCCCTTATAATTCCAACTGATACTAGAGCAACCTTTGCTTTAGTAATGAATTCTTGGATGCTAGCCTGGTTGTCAGAACACCTTGGAGGAACAACTGGAAAAGAATCCTGGTCACCTTGAAACCAACTATTAGAATTGTGTACAAGGCATAAAAAGGGAAAATCATAGAAAAATAACTGTAATTAAAACAAACCTGCTCCATTATTCCCCTATACACCATGGTTAGAGCCTTTTTTCCGTAATTGCTATCGTAGTTGAAAGCACTCAGAGAAGGTCCAGCCCTGCAGAAGTTAAAATCTAGGATCAGAAATGTTAATGTTCATTACAAAGTTGGTTGAGGCTAGAGACAGCAAAAACCTGCGATCTCCTTGTGTTAAAGCTCCAAGAGACTCGAGCCTTTTTGCCACAATTGATGCAAATCGCTTTTCACCACCAAGATTGGTAAAAAGAAGCCTACAATTGGCATTCGAATTTTTGTATTAAGATATGTAACTTATCTATCTGCTAATGTACCATCCAGATCACACGTACAATGTAAAAGATGATAACTTGACATAACATGAACTGAGCCAGAACCAATATCATTAGCAGAGTTCATCCTCCACCCACCCCCACCCAGTGAACCAACACTTGCTTGTTTATCTCAGCATGTCAGTGTGCATGGCATAAATTACTAATCTGCATCTAAAGTCTAGATCAATTGGTGTTGACTAGATTTAAACATGACCTGTAATAAAGTAACTATAACCTGCCAACTCCAACAATTACAAGACATAGTATGTAGCCTGCCTAAGCATTTTAGAAGTCAACACATATACCCCTTTATAAGCTTCGAACATATTGCGTACAAAACAAGCTCATATTCATTCCTATGCACATTTGGAAAATAGATACAGTAATCATGCTCCTACACATATGCTTTAGCAAATGACTAATTATTCCAGTAACCAGCTGACAGCCATCTGCAGTTGCGCATAATAAACTTGGAACTTCAGTCTGGATCTAACTCTTAACGCAGAAGCAGACAATAGCATACAACTTTCATTCTAGTCATAGCGGATTACAACTTCAGAAACAAACAGTGCAAATTCAAAAGATAGATCTACATGAAAGCCTCTAATTGGACATAGGTCATATGAATAAATAGCAACCTATATTGTGGTGCAGAAGTTTGGTTAGAACGATGGGTTCTCCCAAACTGTTGTATTGCACGGTCTGCACTCCAAGGGAGTTCAAGTGTTACATGTACTCTTCTCCTCTGCAAAGTTTATTCCAGCTTTTTTTAGGAAGATTCCAAATAGATTATTGGTGTCGCTGCAACACATGGAAAAATGAAGATACAAAAAACCTGGTTTTTTGCCCTTCTGTCAGCATGCAGAGAAACACCAGCTGATCCCGCTTCAGATATAATTGCGATTAGTTTTTTGTCATCCATGAACTGCTGCTTTTCATGCATATTGATCATCTCCATGGAGATTTCTTTCCTGCAAGCAATAAATATACACGTATGGGATAGCTGAACCAGAAAATTTAAGGCAATATCATAAGTAAGCTATCTCACGCGTTCCGGGCCTGATAAACAACGCCTTTACCATCTGAAGCTCTTATTAGCATACCACGTCGTCCAGTTATTTCGGCGACCTTGTCAGGCCCCCCTAGCTACAAAAAATACAAAATAAAATGGGAAGTTGTTAATATGTTACGGCCTAAAGCTAAGACTGAGTTTAATTAAAATCTACAAAAGTTATCTTCAACCAAAAACATATGCCACCAAAAAAGCTCCTCCAGCAATGTGTAATCAAGGAGTACGCAGATGGTTCTGCATCTCGAAACATCCCTTTCTTCTGCTCTAAAATGCAATATCGTGATACCATCCATTACCCTAGCACCGACCAGTTGTAATAATTATATACCAAGACATCCAGAAAGCAAGAGCAAAATGAAGAGTCGTCATATTACGAGTTCATACTACAGGACACCTAGGGTAGGTGTAATATTCGCAATGCGCCAAGGACGAAAATCTCTAAAGCTAGCAACTCGTTAGGACTTTGGATATTCAACCTCACATCATCCAAAAGAGTTAATCCAGAAATACTATGTTTGGATCCACAGGCATTATATATGTGGGACGAATCATATAACTACTACATTTGGTCCACATGGGACACTAACTGGGTGGGGAATGACAATCTTCGTGAACAGTAGTTGATTATAAACTTGAATGCATTCATCCCTAGTCATGTCACTCAGTATGTGTAGAAGTTCCAATACAAGCTCAGAAATTCGAGAGAGCAGTCAGGATTGTGATAATCAACATTTATAGCAGAACTAAGCTAAAACTACCTGATCAATGATATCATCCAGTGGATTATTAGGGAGATCCAAAGAACGTATCACATCCAAAATCTTCAACTTTCTCTCTACTGCGATGTCATACCTGACAATAAGGCACAAAAATGTACTTGTAAACTGTGCAGATGATCATAAGCTGATGAGAATCGTGATTTATCAAATGCACAAATACCTCTTTGAAAAATCAGCTACATTAGCATCATGCTCCTGTTCCTGGCCTTCAATCTTCTTACATGAGTAGCATGACCAATCATCAGTCAACATACCAGTCCAAGGTGGTGTCAAACAGCTAGGGTGAACACGTAGAGAACAACCAGAGCAATTGAGCAATACACTCTTCTCCTGAAAATAAAGATAAAATTATACAAAGAACTTTACAAGGAAAAAATCAAATGAATGTGCACTTTGACAGATATTATATTCTCCTGCAAACACTTTACAGTAGTAATCACCTTTTGGCATCTTTACAGGTTACAGCCATAGATGTTTTACTTATCCTATAATATTAAATAGTAAATAGTACTGACCATAATAAAGAAAATTAGGAACACGGCCAGGGTCACGAGGTAAGTTAGCAAAAGGCATGACACTCCATGCAGCTTAAACAGGGCAATGAGGTCCAACAAGGTGATAAGACTTAATGTGAATGGTATTCAACAATACAGTTATGTATGTTTAACACGAGAGTACAAAATAATTAGCTCTAAAAGTCACCTCCTCTGAGTTGCAGATTTGACACATATGGAACTCCTCGTCCGATGATGATGATTCATGATCTGACGACTCAGCTGAAAAGCACAATAATCAATAGAATATAAATTAACGAGCTCAGCATAGTTAATCAAAAGTACCCAAGCAGCAATAGAGGTGCTTTAAAATATCATGCTATAGTGTAGCATTTGTTGTGACTGCTAAAAGCATCTGTCTCAGCAAGTGTAGTTGCAGCCCACACAACTATATGTCTATAGCACGCACAAACATAGTGGATAGCATGAAGTGGGCATGTGAGGTGTTTTAGCTTTCTTGGGTAGTCGTTTGTTACATATTTAAGTTTTCAAAGGGAGCTTTCTTGCACATTTATTACGCATCTTATTGCTAAATATGGAAGGGAACATTTTGTAGTACTTTCCCTGTCTATCTGGGGAAAGGCAGAGGGCAAGTTCTATGCTAACACTTTAAACCTCATTATACATCTTTCATCCAATTTCCCCTTGTTATATTCATACTGTGTCACATAGTTCTTCCATTCATTACTTTCCTTTCTCAAATGTCTAAATGAAGTTGCTAAATTTAATTTCTGCAAACATGCCTGAGCATATTATGCAGATCTATATGGAGCAGCGTGGATAATTTGGTACATAGGTAGGTATTTTAGGCATTCAACACAAGCTTCTTCCACCATAAATTGCTCATCTAGTGGTTTTCTATAGTTATTAATTGTAAGTGACTATAATATCTACACCCTGATCCGTGCATTCCAAAATGGCATATATTAATATATACGTATTATAAAGATCCCCATACATTAAGTTGCTGTCATCCCACCATCTTCCCCCTGAGACTCCGCAATCCGCAGTTCCACACCCCACCCTCTACACCCCATTGCACAACCTCTCTTCCATCACCAACAGTTGTGCAAGGCCAAATTGCCGAGCTCCGCAGTGCCATGCCTTTGCACCTTCCACCACCGATCGCCTCTATCTCACGGTGTGCTGTCCTTCTTTGTGCCCCACCTGAGCTGCCTTTTCCGCGGCATCAACAATCTAAACTCACTTGCACCTCAGGGCTGAGGCGTGCAGTGTACATACAACATTGATGAATGCAAGCGGCGCAGAGGACGTCCGAGTAAAAGGGGGCTGCACTCCTGTTGTGAATGGTAGCAACAGTACGAAGCAACAATGGTAGTCACTCACCGCCCAATGAGATCACCCACTTGGTGTTTTTCTTCTCAAAATGTAGCATTCTTGTGCATGGATCCATCCATTTGTTAAGTGATAGTGTGTGAAATTTGTTGCCATGGTATTTTTCTATGGGAATTTTGACATTTTTCACACTATTCTATACTGGGGTGTACCTTTTTCAATGGGTGCAACTTATGTTTAGGATGCTATATTTTCGTTGCGACTGCATTCTAAGGTATTACATTTTGTATTTAAGGGCTGCACTTTGAAAATAGTGTTAAATTTGCAAGTTACATCTTACATTACATGTGTAATTGTATACATATCATAGCCATGACTAATAATATTTCATATACATATGCATACCTAGAGTACGATGTAAGTATTCATACATTTTACTACGAGTGATAGGCTAGAGTGTCTGACCCAGTATCCCTCCCCAGCATAAGATATTTCAAACTGGTTACTTACTTTCTTTTGTTGCTCAGCTCAAATAACTCTATCTTGAATACACTTAACACCAGAGCAAATATAAGTCAAGTCCCATAATTCTAAGAGGTGTCATTATTTTTTTTCATATGCTATACGGAAGTGATTTGGTCATCATCTTTGAAAGTATATATTATAGAAGTGTGTTCGGTGATTTCAGTAACCATGCTGTTCCCAATGAGTACATTAACAGGTGTATCCCATGTCATAGATGAATGTACTTCCGCAATAGACAGAACTTGAGTTTGTAACTTCCAAAAGTTAACACGATATTCCATGTAAAAATTTAGACAGCTGTATCCAGTACCAGAATACAGGAATACCAGAACAAATTACATTGAAAGGCAGGTCAAAATCATATTAGTGCTGACATTTAAATTATCTTTCAATACAGCTATGCTATCACAAAAGTGACACACCCTGGCACACTACTGTACTAGGCAATAAAGGTATGGTAAGCTGTTGGCAGCTATAATCAAGCGATTTCCAAAGAACTTACATGGAGAATAGTCATCACTATCATCATCCCTCACATCTTCCATTTTTGCTACTTTCCTAACTCGCCCTTTGAAAGATATATCTGGCCAGAATGCCGCTTACGCTGGATTTCCGTGACGTTTTCTTCACCTGCAAAAACTTACTTAAATTAAATAGCAAAGAAGAAGACACCTAGAAGAACCAAAAGACCTAAAGCAAGATGACAACCAAAATGAAAACAATCAGGAAGGATGCAAAATAAAATATGCAATACCCTTAAATGGGAGACGGAAAAGAGTCACATTCTAACACATTAGCTTGTTTATGCAACTATACAAGTGTTACTGGAAATTATTTTTAAAATGTATAGTTGAACAGGAAAAGGAAATACCACTAGGCTGAATATTAATGATCGGTAACAACATTTCATGCATCACACACAAAAATTTGCGTGCAAGAAAGACTAAGATAGAAGTTGGTAAAACAAGGCTAAGATTAACATGCTGAAACAATGAAACAAATAGCACAAACCTTGCTGAAAAGAATCAGGTTTTGGAGGCAAAGGGTAATTTTCTTCTACCAGCTTAAGAAGAAGCTCCCGGGGACCAGAAACGAAGTCTTCCATTTCAACACCCTGATTCAAATTTGGAATAATCAATTTGAAAGGAGCTGAGAGAGAGAGAGAGAGAGAGAGAGAGAGATAAACGCACATATTTTGTGACAGCTTCCTCAGTTCGAGCCTCTCCAGTGCTCTGGAGACCAATCACCACACATTTATTCTCAGCCAAGGCCTCCTTAGCCAACTTCACAATAGCAGGTACCTTCGCAGACATACACATATGCCTGAAGAAACGCTGCAAAACATAGGCCATAAATTTACATGAATAACATGTGTAGATACTTTTTAGAAAGCCTCCTTATCTACCATACTCCTTATGCTATCTTGTAAGCTATGCCGAAAAGAATGTAAAATTGCAAAAGCAATAAAAATTTATGGAAGTTCATTTCTAGAAAATATGCAAGGAAGCAAAACCTGATGGCTGGCCCAATATAGCCTCCAAATTTGATTTGAAATGCCTTTCTCTTCTCCAGAAAATTCACCTGCTGATAGGAGCTCAAGGCGCAACTCAGCCCAAAATCCGGCTGCCTTTTCGTACATATTCTGCATTTGAATACAAGATTGTGTAACTTTATCATGAGCTAACAGTATTTTCTGATGACACGGATAGAAAGCCTACGAAAAATCAATTAGCTGTCATAACACATAAATAGCAATAAAACCTTTTTCTCAAACAAAAACATTAAACTAGTTGAAATACAAACTACAACGAGTATAACTTTTATGGATAAGGAAACATCAACTGGTAGAAAAACATGATGGTGCAAAGCGACCATGCCACCAAAAATTAAGCTACTTAACAAAAACTATGCCAAAATTTTGTGGTTTTTACCATCATTCTTTCCTCAAGAGGAGCCTCCACAATATCAAAATCAGCCCCTTTATAACTTAGTGTACGACAAACATACATACCCCTGCAAGACATTTAATTAAAGGGGAACTCAATATATCATTCGGAGCCAATACTTCGAACAGAAAAGGACAGATGAATTCTAGTCAATTCCCCATTCACATAGCACAATTTACACATGGGTACCCATTCAGCTGGGCTCTTCATTTCATGGTACATGCTGGAAAAAACACTGACCTAGCTTTCATGTCCATAGCGACAAGTTCAAGAGCACCTACACCACCTTTCTCAAGAGCACCTGCAAAAGTTTCCATAAAAGTATGAAGAACACCATTTGGTAGAGTACCGTATTTTACAACAGTTGCTTCTAATGAAGCATAGAGAAGTAATTTATGGCATGCAATGCTTCACTAAAAAGACTCGAACACCCCAAAGAAAACACAAAGTAACTGCCGAACATAACCAGCGCAAAACACAAATACTCACAAGAACGGAATATCAGGCACAGGGTGCACTTCAGAAATTATAATTTAGACTAACTAATGTTGGAGTTTGAATCACTCGGAGCAGCCATAAACCAAAAGGAGTCCCCCACAACTAATATTAGCAGTGTTTCCATAAACTTCTGGTGATCCTTATGAGATGTATCTGGTCATCCTTTGCACAGTAAAGTCAGATGACCCTATTGTTGCATCTCAACATGTTCAAGGACAGCTCACATTTGCTACGTTATGTTGTGCAGCTTATACTGAAGAGTCGAATCTAGCTAGTTAGGAGAAAATTAACTTATTTTGATGTAAAACTGAAAAATATATGCTTTCAACTAACTGCTACAAAGAAAGATTCAAGTAAAGGGATAAATCAATTAACCTAAAAATTGAGGAAAATCCTTAAATGATGTTCCGTTCCCCCAGAGTCCAAGCCGAACCATATAGCCCAGATTACGTGGTTCTGATGCACCAGTTGCTGAGCAGTAAACAACACGAGCCTCAGGTAACTTTTCCTGTGATGTCATAGTATTAGTTTAACATGCATATATCAAATATGTATTCTTTTGAGACATGGCAGACCAATATCAAATATTACCACATTTTATGGGATCATTGAAGCAAATGTCATGGTACAACTGAGCTAAAGATTAAAACGCATAAATTTGATTAATGCTGTCAATATTCAGTATTTGTTTATTACGTAACATTTAAGTTATTAAATAAGACGAGGATAAGACACAATAAATGTTGTTGTCTAGTTCTATAATACCTTACTATAAAATGTTTAGCTTTTATGTGTTGCGGGTGCACAATAAACAAAAACTGTTGTTGTCTAGTTCTGAAAAACCTTAGAATATAAAAATGTTAATCATGATATGCATTGCGGGTGCAACACTTAACAATTGCTAAATTGTATCGTATTATTTCGTTCATACTGTAAAGATCCAAAATTGGCATGCAGCAACAAATGAAGGTAGATTGCTCTCTTATATTGACACAACCCATCAGTTCATGGCAGTTGAAGGAAAATTTGTCTCTTCTTGAAACTAACTGGCAGACTCTATTGTTCTGTAAATTACCAATGAACACCCTATTTTTAAGATTAGATTAATTCACTCTACATCGTCAAAAGCATTTTGTTAATACTCAAGATATTTCTAATATAGACAAGGTTGGAAACATATGGAACAATAAGGAATTATTTTCTCATTAGATTATGATTACAGCTATATACACACCTGAATCTCAAGAACTGATTTACCAGTGCGAGTAGGCTGGCTCCCTGCTTCAGGAATCAGATTTTTGGCCTTGTGACACTGCGAGGGAAATATGACATGAGCACAAAATACACTCAGGTATACAAACATGGCTACAAAACAAATATTGTACAACAGCAAAAAAAAAAAAATTAAGCTCTGCTTGTCCTTGCACAAATCCAAATATTTAAATCACATCTATTACCTCATCAAACACTAGGAGACCATCAAACTCATGTCCACACCATTGGACTAGTTGCTGCAAACGAGATCGGCCTCTCTCAGATGATGCTATTAAGCTACTGTAAGTTACAAAAATTACCCCATTCTTGATCCCAATGGCCTTGGAGTCTAGCTTAGAATATGGTAGCTTGTTTAAAGGATGCACTGCATAACAAAAAAATATACCAATATCAGTTGGAATATCGACCATAAATATGGACTATAAACTGAGTACACAAAACAGTCTGCCTAGCAGTTGGATGAAAACAACTACTTTTTTGTGGAGAACTTCTCTCCAACGGTGCAAATGGTGAAAACCAGTAACAAGCTCAAATGTTGTTAATATATGTTGCTAATACTACTCCTTATGGACTTCTAAAATAAATCATGTGCATACAGTGCCGTTTGAGACCCTTGGTACCCAATCATTTAATTACCTAAATAAGACGGCATCAGTATTCTGGTACAAGTCAATTTAAAGGTTATGTATGAATGTATCCTCTTTCATCCAAGGTCCTCATTATCCTGATACATACTGTATGATCTTACAACAATCCTACTGGACATTTCTGACACATGTCATTGTTAGGATCATACAATATCCCTATCCTAATCATAATATCCTTATTATCATGATCCTTCTGTGATCATGCCAATCCTACGTTTTTTAACAAAATATTATGCTTAGATAGTTCATATGCTTCCTGTAGTGTAAAAAAACAATCATGTACCAAACACGCGCACTCCTATTGTCGCAATACGCTACAGTTTCTTCCTTAAGCTTCCCTCATAGTTGTTCAATGTGGCACAGATATCATTCATATCTGTGATGCAGTATTTTAGATTTAGAACTTTATATTTCAAATTTAGAGTGTAATAAATTCAAACAAACTTAATAGGGTTGTACATACATACCATAGGCATACACATATACATTTAAAACATATACAGAACAACCCCACCCAAATAAACGGCACCGTGTTGCTCGTCCGGCTTGCCACTTGGTGCACCTGGAAGGCTTCAAATGTCGTGGCCAGTACCCGGATACGCAGCCTAGTGCGACAGGTCTGCAACTTATTTTTCTCAGGTCGGTTATCGAGCCATGAGTATGATGTTCATGTACTGTGGGTATGCCAAGTCCTAGGCTTGTAATTAAGCTCTTCCTTGCATTTTTTAGAGAGAAAAATACACGATATTTTGCACAGTTATTGAATCGTCAAGTCACCATAGGACCGAATCGCCGGCTTTAGCGACTAATCATGGCTAGGCAGCAGATATGGAATGGGTGGACTGGGCTGCAATGCTATAGCTACAGCGGATAAGAATAAGAATAAGGCTCAGAAGAATTAGGTACCCAGTTCCTGCCAACTACTTGCAACGTACACACATTTATTGTATAATTCTTCTTTAACTCTATGAATAATTTGGAGCACAGTATAGCAAACAAATGGTGCATTACAATACATTTATTACTATACTGAAACAGTCTATCTTACCAGTTATTACATTCTGCATACAGCATTCACACTAAATCACTCTCTACTAGCATTTCTCTATATGTATTATGTTGTTACGTCCACATTTCATATGTGGGATTCACATGGTTGAAGGTGGTTTCAAGCAGGCTGCAGGGTCACATACTGTTGGTGCAATGCAGATGGCATTGACTTGAGGTAAAAAGGTCGCTCAATGTTTAAGGGTTTCATACCTTGTACGCATTTTGCACCAACGTCATCTAAGTCTCTTCGAGCATCATACTTCAAGTCAGAACCAACAGATACCCACCTGGAAATCGCAACTACAAATTTAGCTAAGGTAAGTAATGAAGAAGACAGAATGGCTACCAGAAAAATACAGAAGTTCAGCACAGCAGCGACTGGCTCAGAATTCTTGCCGAAAGTCTTACACTGCCTTATGCCTTCCCTGTTGCCAATTTTCCCAGATTAATCCAGCAATTGTTCGGCCCTTACCAACACCAGCACCATCACCAACAAAAAAACCTGCTCTATCACCAGTAGGGAGATGATGAAGGTGCCTCTGTCATACAACAACATACAGATTTATGAGAGGGGTGGTAATACACATAAAAATAAATAGCAAAAACCATAGAATGTCAACTAACCTGACAAGCATAAACTATTGTCTCAATCTGTAAGCAGGATAATGTCTTAGTCTTGTCCAATTCATCCATGATGCTCAACTCGTAAGTTGGTTCAGGAGGCTGTACAGCTGACAACGAAGAAGTTTCTACTACTGGATCTGGATGAGGCATACCAAGAGATAGCTTGGGTGGCCTCTGGAGAAATGGAAATGTGTGCAAATATGGAAAATTATAAGAAGTTGGATATAGAAATAGAAATTACTGTAAAAGTACTGCTCCATCCGTACCATAACATAAGATGTTTTAGGTATTCTAATACGGACTACATACGGAGCAAAATGAATGAATCTACACACTAAAATAGACATCCGTATTATTGAAATATTTAAAACATCTCATATTATAGAAAGCATTTCCGCACAGTGTAAACTCAGCCGTTAAAGTAAATGGAATTCTTACATAGTCAGTGAAAGTTTCGCCAACGGTACCGCCTTCATCTTCGTCGCGCTCGACATCCACAGCAACCTGTTTGGAAAAAGAACAGTAAGTGCCTGGCAGCTGAATGTTTATGAGAAATGTCACAATCGATTCGAATGCTACATGATTCAGTATATAGTGGGTTGCTACCAGCATCAGTCTGGAACTGCTTGACACACGATGCCATACCCCCCGGCCCATCATCATACCTCGTTGATCTCCTCGGGCGGCTCTGCGGTGGGCAGCACCATGTGGAGTGGCGTGACAGCTACCAGCTGTGGCAGTTGGGGCAACACGGGAGGCGTGGCCCCCAATGCCGGGGCTGTACCGTTGCTGGTGGCCGTGAGGAAGTCGTTGAGCTTGGAAACGTCGACGGCGAGTTCGACGCCGCACTGCGGGCAGCGGAAGTTGGCTAGGCCGTGGGGCACGTTGAGGACGGCCTGGCAGCGCACGCAGGGGAGCTGGATCTTCGTGGGGTCCACCCCGTGCGCCTGCGCCTGCGGCTGCGACGCCCGCTTCCGGGGCTGCGACGGCGGAGCGGGGAGGGGCGGGGCGGAGGGATTGGGCGGCGAGGTGGGCGTGGAGGAGGAGGAGGAGGAGGGCTTGGGCATGAGCTGCGGGGGCAGGCGCTGCGCCATCTGGCACTTGGGGCAGATGAACTCGGTCATGCCGGGGGCGACGGCGAGGACGCCGCGGCAGCCCGCGCAGCGCACCTGCACGGGCGCGGGCGGCGGGGAGGGGGAGGAGGAGGAGCCGCCGGCCATCGGCGGCGAGGGTTTGGAGGGGACAGGGGTGTCTGATTTGGGTCCTCGCTCGCTCGGGAAGAGGAAGAGGAGGGGAGAAACCGAAGCGGCAGCCGCAGCAGAGTGGGTTGGTCGGTCTGCGCCTACTGGCCTACAACTACTCCGTAGAAGGCTAGATAGAACATTCGAAGGGTCGAGATTTGAATCTTGTTTTCTTTTTTAGGGTTTATTAAGGTAAAAAAATCTTGTTTTCCTCATTGATTGATTCGGAGCGTGCTTCGAATTTGCGATGGTTTTGTAGATTTGGGTGATGTACTTGTGAAGTTTGACATTGGAGAGGTAAAGCTTTCGAGGAACTGAGGAATTTTATTAGATATTGTTACATGGTGGTATAAATTAAAAGTCAAATCCAAAAACACATAAAAGCCAGAGCCAAGAATCGGCTCAGGGTGACTGGTGAGTAGAGGGAAATCATTAATTTTTTCAGTGCAAATAGGGATGACTCGATGAAACAAGTGGTACATGAACCTTCAGGTAGGAGAAGTATCTAGAACCGCCCACGTCCCTTGAAAGATGTGAACACACAAATAGTTTGAAAACATAGCAACAAAAATCAAAAAGGTGGTCGGAGGTTAATTGTTCGCCAAAAGCAAGGAGAGAAAAATACTACTCCCTCCGATCCATATTAGTGGGCACAACTTTGTCTAGATACACATGTATCTAGTCTAAATACTTAACTAGATACATATGAATTTAGACAAAGCTATGCCCACTAATATGGATCGGAGGGAGTAGTAAAATATGTTTCCAAGTAAATCCCAACATGCACTATGCGCTGCTTCCGATTGTCCCTAAAGATGTGTAAAATGCTAACTAACTCGGTTGCCCGTTTTGGTGAGATGGTGGCAACCAGAGAAAGAAAATGCACTAGGGAAAATGGTTTGACATAGTCATTCTGAAACGTGAAGTAGGATCGGATTTTGAGATTTTAAAATCTTTAATCAAGCCATGTTGGAAAATCAAGGATGGAGTCTACTTACAAATTCATGCAAGGATTTTGAAAGGAAAATATTTCAACCATTGTGATTTTATGTCGGCGGGGAGGAAACGCAATTTCCCACACTTGGAGAGCTATCCTTCACGGAAGGGAGATGCTAAAAGAACGAATAATCAAGAGAGTCGGAGATGGTGTAAGTATTAATTGATCCATGAATCCCACTTAATCAAAGTAAGAAGCTATTGGAGCTAGGAGATATTCTGCTATAGAAAGCGAAGTTGTTGAACTAATTGATCCGGATTTAGACGCGTGTGGGAAAGGGAAGCATTAGAGGCCAGTTTTATTCCAATGGATAAGCAAATAATTAGCATAATTCATGTATGAAAAAATGTGGAGGATGATGGTCCTCGCAACCCGAGAAAAATGGTTACTTTACAATGAGATCGGCATACATGTTGTTGGTGGCGCGCAAATGAAATATTATGAATGTTTTTCAGTTCCAAAGGAAAAAAATCTTGTTTGGAATAAGTTGTGGAGGCTGTCTGCTCCTCCTAAAAGTTAGAATTTTATTCTAGCGGGTAATTCATGAATTTATCCCGGTAAGGGTTGTGTTGTGTGACAGACATATTGATATAATTGCTTTGTGTGAGTCTTGTGGGGTGGAAGAAACTATCAGATACATATTTTTAGATTCCACGTGGGCAAAGTTCTTCTGGAAAGAGATGAATAGCATGGTGGGTATTAATATTTCCAAATTGCATATGATTCTGGGTGATGGATCTGATCGAGACCAAGGAGCATGCACATGACCCGACGTGCATTATTTCATGTGGGGCTTACGCGGCTTGGACTAAGCGTAATGCCAAAAAAACATGGTGAACACATGTGATCATCTCCGATCATTTCCTTGGGCTCCTGATGTTGCGAGTGATCTCAACTTTTGTCATGAAAGTAAAAGACGAAGAAGGTTAATAATAAGGCATGCTAGAAACCACTTGACATTAATACGGTGAAGATTATTTTAGATGATCCCTTTGATGATTCAACTAATCAGGGAAGCACCAGCATGGGGATCTTTGATCATATTATGGGGGAACTTTTAGAGCTCATGTGATCTAGTATGACTTAGTCATAAATGCGATGACTATGGAAGTTCTGGTTGTTCGATATGGAGTTCATATGGCAACTGTGGCATGGGCTTTAGAAACATAGGTTGAGAACAATGTCGAAAACATGTGGTTAATTTGTGAAAGTTTGGAGCTCGTGAGAGAGCAGAAATTGTTGTCGTCTGATACGTCTCAAACGTATCTATAATTTCTGATGTTCCATATTGATATTATACCAATTGTTACATGTTTTATATACACTTTATAGCATTTTTATGCATTTTCTGAGACTAACCTATTAACAAGATGCCACAGTGTCAGTTCTCGTTTTCTGCTGTTTTTGTATTCCAGAAAAGCTAGTCTGGAAATATTCTCGGAATTGGACGAAACTTGGACATAACCTCCTATTTTTCCAACACGTACACGGAGTACAAAGGAGAGACGGAGGGGAGCCACGAGGCAGCCACACCATGGGGCCGCGCGGGCCCCCCAGCCGCTCCGTGGGGTGATGTGGGGCCCACGTGCCTCTCCAGCCGCCGTCCTTTCGCCTATTTATTCCTCCCGACGCGAAAACCCGAAACACCCGAGCCATTATCCACGAAAAGTTCCAGAGACGCCACCGTCGTCAACCCTATCTCGGGAGGGTTCAGAAACTCTTCCCGGCACTCTGCCGGAGAGGGGAATCATCACCGGAGGGCTCTACATCACCATGCCTGCCTCCGGAGTGATGCGTGAGTAGTTCATCCTTGGACTACGGGTCCATGGCAGTAGCTAGATGGTTGTCTCTCCACTTTATGCTATCATGTTTAGATCTTGTGAGCTGTCTATCATGATCAAGATCATCTTATTGTAATGCTACATGTTGTGTTTGCTGGGATCCGATGAATATTGATGACGAGGTTATACTCTGCGGGTACCCCAGCATAAGGGTACCTGGTGCACGTGATGATCAAAGAAGCCCAGGGATTAATCGAAGCCCATGAAGAAAGGCCCAAGACGAAGAGTGTTTTCCAAGCTAGATCAAATAATAGTCGGTTAAGACTTTCCATACATGTAACCTTGGTCGGTTGTGTTTCCCGAGACCTAGCCTCCTATATAAAAGGCTGGGAGGGTGATCGATCAAGGACAAGCAATCCATAGCCACCAGAATCTCGACGAGATCAGTAGCTCGTCGAACCCTTGTAACCCTAATATTCATACCATAAACACAGACAGGCAGGAAGTAAGGGTTTTACCTCACTCGAGGGCCCTGAACCTGGGTAAATCCAGCTTGTCAGCCGTCGATTCCACCGATACTACGCGTTCTCTACCACACAATCAACCCTAGGTATAGCAACCATGGGACTTGCCGAGGGCACACCTCGACAATTGGCGCCGTCTGTGGGAATAGGTAGTATTGGGCTCACGGTTTCGCCGGTTTCATCATCAAGCGGCCACCCGATGATCGCATCTGCACAAGGTAACTCGCCTACTGCATCATCAAAAAGCAAGTCACCAACCACCGTTGCAAACAGCAACTCGCCGGCAAGATCCACCAGCATCAATTCAAAAAGCGATCACTCGCCAAAATCTCCAAGGAGGCTCACGCCGCACTCGATGGAAGCCCAGCAAGCCTTCGCCGGACTCGAATCAGGTTTGGATATTACGGTTGGAAAATTTAACTTCTTTGTCGATAAAGATGGTGTGCAGGACCTGTTAGATCCACTCGACGTGGAGACACTCGACATGGAGACAATCGACAACGCTTCGACTGCAACACTATCCATCTTGGGCGCAACATCGTCACAGATCGTCCCGATCCAATCGCCAAGCGACTCCGCCACGTCCATGACCTCGCAAGAGTTCCGTAACGAGGTGGCAAAAAGATTTGGAGGAAGCGAGATCGAATCTGCGTACCGCCCAAACAACTCAATCGAGTCACTCGACGACATCGTCGACTGCAATGACGTCACGGGGAACGAAGAGAACATAGACGACAACATATATCTCGCCGATCTAAACGGCCCAGAAATCCGTGCTAGCCACGAGATATTCACCTGCGACGCAGACAGCCTGGACAAAGCACTCGAAACATACTCGATTGTGGCGGAAACCCCAGCAAGCAAAGCAACTCCAACATGAGCCTGGACGACGACGCCGAATCCATAAAACGCATCAGCAGCACATGGATGGAGGATCGGGTGGTACCGTACCAGGTATATACCGCGAGTACAGCAGAAACATCAGCAGCCGCAACATGCCGTCGACCTACAGAATACCCTTGCACAGTCACCATGCCAGATGGAACAACCACGCTGACCATCACCGCAGAGATGGCGGAGAAAGTGAGCAAAGTAATCGAGAGCTGCACGATGCTACCAGCAAACGCAACTCCAGAAGAGGTATTAACCTTACAATATTTCCAATGGCAAGAATCGATACGGTTAAAAAACTACCGAGCAGTACTCGAAGAACGCAAAAAGCAAGCCAGCATATCGAGTGCCCGGCGAAGAGCATTGTCTACGAGTTCAACGGGCAGAAACGACCCCGCGAATAGGTCACGATTCATCAACCTCGGAGACGCAGATCGTGCAGCGGTCACTCGGAACCTAAACCCAGCCTTCATGGCAGTCGACGCGGAAGGAGTTCCCATACCTACTGAGCCAGCCGGGGCGCTGATGACGCTAGGCACCTACCTCAGAACAATCGAACCTCCTGCAGGAGACCCAAAGAGGGATCAGCACCTCCAACTGTACAAACAACTTGCAATAGCAGCACAAGCCATACAGCATCCACAAGCAACTCCAAGGAGAGATACAGATCGGGATCGTCGCAGTCGAAGCCCTCGGGGAAGGAGCAGTCGAAAAAGCTCACGTCGTCATCGTTCCAGTAGGAGCCATTCGAGGAGGTCATACAGCAACAGCTCAGACTCGGAAGCAGAAATCGGGCCATGTGGAGCGCTATGCTTCACTCGACGGATCCGGGAGGCTCGTATGCCCAAGAAATTTTCGCTAGCTACCACGCCTAAGTTCAACTGCAAACAAGAGCCATCAGGCTGGCTAGAAGATTACAGGCTGGCAGTCGGATGTCAGCGCGGTACCACAACTACAGCTATGCAGTACATACAACTTATGATGGAAGGAACGGCTCGCGATTGGCTCAAATCGCTACCCGAATCATACTACGATTCGTGGGAACACTTCAAGGGTGATTTCATCAAATACTTCGAGCCTCTATGTGAGCGCCCCAAAACCTTCGAGGAGCTCCGGACCTGCAAGCAAAAGTCAGATGAATCTCTGAGATCGTACATACGGCGGTGGACCACCATCCGTAACTCAGTAGGCAACGTATCAGAAGATAGGGCAATCGACGCCTTCAAAAACGGACTCTGGAGGGAAGACTTCAAAGAAACACTTGGTCGAGAAGACCCAAAAACAATGGCCGCACTCATGGTACTCGCAACAAAGTGGGCAGACGGAGAAGACTCCGTACGAGGCAATCGACCTGTAGCATCACATGAAAATCACGAGGGGGCAGTCGAGACCGCAGAGATAGCTACAGAGATGATCGAAGGCGCAAACGCAAGAATCGTTATCACGACGATGACCATCCAAACTTCATTGCAGCAGGCTTTGTCCAGTCAAGGGACAGTCGCGACCAAACTGACAGACGAGCCGACGATCATCGTGATAATCGAGATCATCATGCAGACGATCGACGTGACAGTCGAGAGCACAGACGCGACGACCGAGATAGCTACAGAAGGCCAGAGTGGCGCAGGCGAGCAGACAAAGATCCTGAGCGTTCAATCGAGGAGAAGATGGACGATTATTGCAGGTTCCATCTTTACAAAGGGGATGATGGTAAGCTTCGCTCTAACCACTCGCTGAGAAATTGCAGGGAATTTGATCAACTTGCGATTGAACATATACTGCGACTGCAAAGAGATGGGCGTGCACCTCCTCAACTAGTGCAGATTCCATCGACTACATCACAAGCACAACCTGCTCAGGCATATCCAGCACCGCAACAAGTACAACAAGCACAGGTATATTCCATACCACCGCAAACACAGTCTACTCAGGTGTATACTGCACCAGCACCAGCGCAATCGACACCAGTATACATGGTGCCAGCACAACCCGTTACGGGAACACAAATGGCAGCAGCCGTGCACCAGATGCAGCAGGGAGATGAACAAAAATATCCCGTAACTCGCGGGCAGATGAACATGATCCAGCGAGGACGTCCCTCCAATAGAGAGCAAAAATTACACACTCGACACGTCAATATGGCGGTCATGGCACCCCCAGCCATCACAATTTTTTTGAAAGGGTCAGAAACTCCGATTACCTTCAATCGAGAGGACCACCCACCCGCAGTATATCGACCAGGGCATGCAGCCTTGGTGCTCGACGCTCAAATTGGAGGCTACGCCATGACCAAGGTCTTCATGGACGGAGGTAGCGGTCTCAACATAATCTTTGCAGATACGCTGCGTAGAATGAACAAATCAGTCGAAAATCTGCCAAAGTCCGCAAGTACCTTCCACGGCATCGTCCCAGGCAAAGCAGTGCTCCCAGAAGGCACCATACAACTCGATGTTACGTTTGGAGACCCTACTCACTTCAGAACCGAGTCGATTGAGTTTGAAGTGGTCGATTGGAAATCACAATACCATGCAATACTTGGGCGCCCCACTTTCGCTCGATTCATGGCCGTCCCACACTACGCCTACCTCAAGCTCAAAATGCCAGGGCCAAAAGGAGTCATCACGATCAACGGGAACTTTCAAAGGTCAGATTCATGTGACCGTGACTTCAGCAAAATCTCAGAGATGTACGGGATGGAGCAATCACTCGCCGAGCTTGAAGTCTCCAATACACCTCTACCAGAAAGCAAGAAAAAGGCAATCGACAGAGGGCTCAAGGTCATCAACGACGCGATGAAGCACAAGGGGCAGGCGAGTGAAGGATCAGAGACGGTCAACATGTCGTCAAGTCACACTAGATATGTAATAGGCGCATAATATCGGAAGAACCAGCAGGTTTCAGACGCACTCTTTTCCCTTACCAGGGTACCTAAGGGGACTGGAAGGTTTTAATGAGGCGGCTTGCTGGTCGAAAACACATTTCGAATAAAGATACATTTTCCTCATATATGCCTTTTATTGTTTACCCTATTCAAACACTCGGGGGCTCGAGCATCAAACCCAAGCCCTACTCGATATACTCGGGGGCTGGGTCAAGCAAAAGTACTACAAAACCCTACTCGATATACTCGGGGGCTGGGTCAAGCAAAAGTACTACAAAACCCCACTCGATATACTCGGGGGCTGGGTCAAGCAAAAATACTACACAACCCACTCGATATACTCGAGGGCTGGCAAAACTACTCAAAAATCCCACTCGATAGACTCGGGGGCTGTCATAAATATACGCATATAAATATTTCGCCACAAATACAAGATAACATATTTACAGTGGAGAATGCCTAGGATTTCAAAAAGTTTACAAGTTAAGAATCTGGCTCATCCTTTGTATCCAGTACAGAACCAAAAAGCTGCTCCTTGCAGCAATCGATGAGTTCCTCAGCAGCAGAGCGTGTCTCGATCAAATGTGATTGAGATACAAGTGTACCAGTCGCAGGAGGTCGAATCGAAAAGTTTGGCTTACGGTCTCGGATGTAAGCCATAGTGGCGTTGGATCCAAGAATAGCAAGCTGCATCAAAGACTCTTTGACTGAGTCCGTCACTCGAAAGATATCGATCAAGGGAAACAAGCCTTGAGGTTGAGGCCCTGACGGGAAAAGCGCATAATTTAGGCGAGTGAAGATACGTCTGCACATCTCGAGCACTTGGGCGTTTCGCCATACTCGATCCTTCAAAGTAGCAAGTGTGCGAGCGTGCACCTTGTCCAAATAAAAATGCTGCCTGCCAGTAGTTGGTACATCAACAGCACTATCAAGGAGTCGGTTGACCCTCCTATTTTCTTGCTGGGCATCGGGAACAAAACCTGCAAAAGGCCAAAAAACTATTGGTCCAAAGCATAATGCAAGCAAAGGAAAACTTTTTAAGCAAAAATGGTGTCATAAACTCACATTGGAGTTGCCTGTTTATGTGGTCCATCTCGCCAAGAACATAATCCTCGCGTTGGGTAGCAAAACTTGGCTTGGAACGCAGTAGAACTCAGATCGAGTGTTTTTGAGTTCTTGCTCTAGTTCACTCACTCGATTCTTTGCAAGAGCAAGTGCCCTCGTATCATCCCTTGCTCGACTAGATGTTCGAATATGAGAAGGAGAAGGTCCACCAAACTCGCACTCTTGTGGCTGGTTCATAAAACGCAACATTCAGAAGCCCGGACACACGAAGTTGCAAAAATTCAGATGATTCAGCAAATTTCATTCAAACAATAGCACCCAAAAGCATATACTAGCATAAACATAAGTAGCAAAAGCATACATGCCAGGTTCGAGTAATCAAATTACAGAATAAAAAGTTCCTAGGCCTGCGAGATGGATTCTGCCCTAGTTTTACGCGACTGAGCCCTAACAGCTTCAGCCCGGCGCTCCATAGTCTGGACGCAGATTTCGCTCAGACGAGTAGCTGGCTCGGTTACACCCCTGAATGATAGCGGCCTTCCATCAGGCTTTTTCGGGTAGTCCGATAAAGCACTGTCGAAATCGGCCTCTACACCATTGCCTAACAAAAGCCTGAGGGTGTACTCCGAGCCGCGTACCGTGAGTTCGCGGGCAAAATCCGCCACAATCGACGATCTTTCGCCAAAAGCTGCAGCCAGTCCTTCTGCAGTCGAGGGAGCGGCGGCTGTAGGACACATCCCCGCGTGCAAATTGCTAAGGGTGCTGGTCATGGTAGCCAGTTCGCCTTTGGTCTTGGACAACACAGACTCGAGTTCCGTTATTGCATCATCGAGTGACAGTGAGTCACTCGATGGCTTAGTGGAAGCCGAGGTGCCTTCGGAACCTTCAAAATTCAGAAAGCATAAGTTATGAGCAAAAGCTGCTAAAATAACCAAAGAGCTACTCGCAAAAATAGTACATTCACCTTTGGCAGAACGGGCCAAGCCCAGCAGACGTGCAGCAAGCTCCTTATCCGGCGAGTGGTTGCGTCCTGAGCATCAGCAAGTGCTTTCTTCGATTCAGACTGCTGGGTGGAGAGCTTGGTTTGCAAGTCCTGCACTTGTTTCTTCAGGCCTTCCACTTGCTCCTCAGCTGACTTCTTGTTTTCTGCGGAGTTCAAAAACATTCTCGATTAGTATCATAACTTCAAAAGAAGGGAAAAGTTTTTAGCAAAAAACACTTACGCGCAAGCTCAGTCGAAGTTGACTGCAGGGAGTCCCTCTCTTGCTCCACCCGAACAAAGGACTGGACCCAAGGGGCCAGGGCGGCATACATAGGCTGAAACAGAATACGCATGTTATCGTCGAGTGCAGAAGAAACAAAATTTTCAAGTATAAGTAATAACAGAAGCACTCACGTGATCAGTCCAAGAGGCAGGCTTGGAGGAGGAAGCCACGACATCCGCGGTTGGGGCAGCCTTCTCCTTGTTCAAATTGGCAACCATCAGCTCAGTTGCGTCCTTGGCCGCTTCAAGAACGGTGCCTTGTGCTGCCTCTGGAAGGGTGGATGGCTGCGCCACAATCGATGTGTCCGCGACTGGAGGGGGAGATGGCGATTTGCCACTAGTATCAAAAAGCAAAAGCACATGCAATCAAAAAACAAAACCATAAAGGCGCGGCTGCAAATATAAGAATATAACATTAAGCAAACCTTGGCTCATCTTCTTCATCGGACTCAGGTTCGTCACCAAGAGAGAAAACACCCAGTCGAGAGGTGTTACTCGAAGTGGCAGGAGGACGAGAGGCCAGAGGGGAGACAGTCAGGGGGTGGCTTTTGGCAGGAGAAGGGATACCCGAATTTCCGGTGTCCCCTTGCTCATCCTCTGTACTCGAAGACTCCGGAAGAACCAAACGCTGGCGTTTAGGCTTGCGAGGACCTTGCTCAGCATCTGATTCATCCGAAGCATCCGCTACAATCTGTTCCACTTCTTCTCCTGTTTCTTCTTCGGGATTCTCCTGAGGAGTCGAGTGGCAGAAGCAGGGTCAGCAATGGGCAGCTTGGTTTCCTCCTGTACTGCCGTCTCCACAGTAGGCCCGGCTTCGGGTAGAGGAGGAGAGAGGTAGTAGTCGAGTGACCCTATACAGCAAGTACAATTCATAATCATAAGAACGGAAGCAAAAAGGATGCAAAGGCAGATGGTGAGGCATAAAAAACGGCAAAAAGAATCACTCACTGCGGGTAAGGCCTTCTCTGGCCCGTAGGGACGTGGGAAAGTTGAAGTCGATTTTTGTGGAAGCTTTGATGCTCGTGATTTTCTTCACCTGAGCACTGAGCTCCTTTGGCGTCAACTCGGAGGCGCTCATCCTGGTGCTGTCGAGTGGACCCTCATACTGCCACATCGGGTGGGCACGAAGGCGCATGGGCCACACTCGCATCTTCAAAAAGTGCTGATCAACTGAATACCAGAAACAGTCTTCAGCAACTTTCCAATCTCATTCAGCAAAGGGGTGGCTTCTTTGGCTTCAGCAGGAGAGATGGGGTGGTCCCAGGCCACCGTCTTCTTCGGAGGATTCTCAATCGAAAAAGCTGGGAGCACCACTTGGTCGACTGGCACATAGAACCATTTGGTCCGCCAACCTTGGGCAGAGTCGACTGTCTTCAAGCTAAAGTAATGCGAATCGCTTCGCACTTGTACTTGAAATCCACCCACCGGGCAAGGGCGTTTACCCCGGCAATTGTGGCGCACCTTGAAGATATGCTTCCACAATGCCCAGCTGGGGGACACTCCCAAGAAACACTCGCAAAGCACCATGAAACAGGCGATATGCATAATGCTGTTGGGAGTAAGATCATGAATCTGTAGGCCATAGGCGTACAGAAGCCCTCGCACAAAATCATGCAAAGGGAGAGAGAAGCCGCGGGGAAGGAATTCAGCGAAGCAGACGCGTTCGCCGTTGCGAGGGTCAGGGCGTACCTCCAGACCTGGAGCACGCGCGGCCAGCTGGTCAGCTGGTGGCAGCCAACCCTTCTGACGATATTCAGAAAGGGTATCCTCGGTTACACTGGATCTGGTCCAGTCACCGGGGATCTTCAAAAGCGCATCGGCAGGCTCACTCGCCGTGGCCGCATCCTTCCCCTTGTCCGATGGATCGGTGGCGGAGGCAGTTGCAGCGGCACGCTTGATCTTCTTTGGCGCCATTGCGCAAGGAGCAAGCGGCAAGGAGCTTGGGAGGCAGAGCAATGGTGTGCGGTGCGCGAGGAAGAAGAGGAACAGAGGAAGTGAATGGCAAGTAAATCAGAATCTTGCGCAAATATTGCTACTTACCGCACAACGCAAAACCCATCGTAATCGTCCGTCCAAATGCACATAGCATCTGGCCGTACACGTGGCGGGCGCAGAGAGCAACCGTCGCATCCCACGTCGCCCACTACGCACAAAACCCTAGGAGGTTATGATGGCGCGGCGAAAAATTCGCCACGTCCGGTCAAATCAAAGCTGAAACGGCGTCTTCTGCGGTCAAAACTCTGAGCATTGGGCCCACACAGACACGTCTTGTCAAATTGGCGGGCGCACGCCAAAGACGTCATGAATGACGTCAGGGGCAGTGATAACGTCCACATTCGAGTGGTGGGTTCGAGACTACAATCGACGCAAGGATTCGACTAGCAAAGGTACTCCCATGGGAGCATATCAAAAATTTGTTGCGATTGATCAAAAAGGAGCAAAATTATTGAGATTATCCTCTACTTCAAACGAAATAAAGCATAATCTCGGGGGCTACTCCCATGGGAGCGCTCCCATAGATTTCAAAGACAAAATATTTCGATTGACAAAAAGCAGAGTAAAAGGATGATTTGAGATTGTCCTCTATTGCAAGACAATAAACCACAATCTCGGGGGCTACTCCCATGGGAGCGCTGTCGCGCTCCCATAGATTTCCAAACAAGGTAAGAAAAATTCACTCGAATACAGGCTCGATTGAAAGCATTAAGTACCTCACAAAGCAAAGAATCAAACTTCATAAATTCCCGAACTATGCCAATCGCAGATGTTTCGGATGCTGCATACGCAAATGTAAAGGTAAGACCCGCCGAGCAATCGAGATGGGCCGAGGGACGCTCCAACAGTGTTTTCCCTTGAAATTTTCCGTGTCAACAGACATGATGAAAATCCTGACGGACGCGTTAGGTATCAAAAGTTAAACTGCAGAACGAATCAGTAAGACCTACAACGGCCTGAGTCGAGTCTGTCCAGTATGTTCCAGCTTCGAGTCCGGGGACTCGAACCTGATTGAAGGCTAGTATGGTTTCGCCCAAATGTGCGGTTAACTGAGCTCGATTTTCGAGTGAATCAGGCCTACTATGTCAATATCCCTAGGCAAAAGTTTCAAAAGTGTTCCAGCTTCGAGTCCGGGGACTCGAACCTGATTGAAGGCTAGTGTGGTTTCGCCCGAATGTGCGGTTAACTGAGCTCGATTTTCGAGTGAATCAGGCCTACTATGTCAATATCCCTAGGCAAAATCTTTCGACTGCATTCCAGGCTCGAGCCCGGGGACTCGAGTCTGACTGAAGGCTAGTATGGTTTCGCCCAAATGTGCGGTTAACTGAGCTCGATATTCGAGTGAATCAGGCCTACTATGTCAGTATCCCTCGGTTAGCATACACATACAATTGAAACAAATTAGAGCTTGAAGAATTACATCGGGTCAGAAGAACAAGCTAAGAAAACTATGACGTGCACGATGAAGGGAGCACATGCTCGACTCTTCGAGGCAAGCAAGTACTCGGGGGCTAATGACGAGGTTATACTCTGCGGGTACCCCAGCATAAGGGTACCTGGTGCACGTGATGATCAAAGAAGCCCAAGGATTAATCGAAGCCCATGAAGAAAGGCCCAAGACGAAGAGTGTTTTCCAAGCTAGATCAAATAATAGTCGGTTAAGACTTTCCATACATGTAACCTTGGTCGGTTGTGTTTCCCGAGACCTAGCCTCCTATATAAAGGCTGGGAGGGTGATCGATCAAGGACAAGCAATCCATAGCCACCAGAATCTCGACGAGATCAGTAGCTCGTCGAACCCTTGTAACCCTAATATTCATACCATAAACACAGACAAGCAGGAAGTAGGGTTTTACCTCACTCGAGGGCCCTGAACCTGGGTAAATCCAGCTTGTCAGCCGTCGATTCCACCGATACTACGCGTTCTCTACCACACAATCAACCCTAGGTATAGCAACCATGGGACTTGCCGAGGGCACACCTCGACAATTGAATACTATGTCAAGTTGATTATCAATCTATCTTATATGTTATTTATGATCTTGCATGCTTTCCGTTACTAGTAGATGCTTTGGCCAAGTAGATGCTTGTAACTCCAAGAGTGAGTATTTATGCTAGATAGTGGGTTCATGCCTCCGGTAATCTGGGAGAGTGACAATAACTTCTAAGATTGTGGATGTGCTGTTGCCACTATGGATAAAACAACCGATGCTTAGCTTAAGGGTGCGCCGTTAGGTCTAATGCATTTGTTTACATTACGCACATTACTTAATGCAATTATCCGTTGCTTGCAACTTAATACCAACGGGGAACTCGGATGACAACCTGGTGGTGGATTATTAGTCATAGACGCTGTTGGATAACGGTCTATGTATTTTGTCGTAATGCCCACATGAATATCATAGTAATCATCATGTCATATATATGCATTGTCATGCGCTCAATATTTTGTCAATTGCCCAGCTGTAATTTGTTCACCCAGCATGTTAGTTATCTTTTACGGAGAGACACCACTAGTGAACTGTGGACCCTGGTCCATTCTTTTACACTGATAATACAACCAACTGCAAACACTGTTCCTTTTCATTCTCTGCAGTTTACTACTGTTTTCCACACCATACGTTTAATCCTTTATTTTCAGCAAGCCGGTGAGATTGACAACCTCACTGTTTCGTTGGGGCAAACTAGTTTGATTGTGTTGTGTGCAGATTCCATGTTGGTGATCGAGTAAACGGCGCCACCAACAACCTTCAGAAGTGATTTCTTGCTCCTACTGGTTCGATTAAACCTTGGTTTCATACTGAGGGAAACTGCTGCTACACTGCTTCATACCTTCCTCTTGGGGTCTCCCAACAAACGTGTGATCCACGTCATAATCGTCTTTCAAGTCATTCAAGAGCTTAGTTGAAAATTTCAAAACTTGAAGTTAGTTTTCGTTGGTAGGAAGCAAAACAATTTAGCATATTTTCTACAAACAAGTTAATTCCTCTAGGAGGAGATGTCTTTGGCTTAATTATATCCCAAACTTCCTAGTTAAACGTACCTCTCATGATTATAATCCTGATGATTAAGCAAAGAGGCTTGAATTTTGTTTCGGAGAGTGCTTTGAATTTGCGGTGGTTTTATAGATTGGGTGATTGATGCACCTAAAATGCATCTACTTTTCCAAGCACTTTGCTTCATAATTTGCTCCGGAATCTTCCCATATTTGAATAAACCTGCTGAATCTGACGTTGTTTTTAGCAAAGTCTCGTTTCTGGTTATTTTTGCAGGAATTTAAATCGGAGAAAAATACCACGTCATTTTTTATGGAAAATGAGGACAACGTGCAAAGGATGGACACGAGGAAGCGCCAGAGGCCCAAAAGAGGGGCCCCACGCGGCCAGATCCTTGGGCCGCGTGGGCCCACCTAAATGGAGCCTCGGGCGCCGCCTCTCCTTCGGCTTTTCGGGTACCCCCTCATATATACGAAAAAGTGGGTGCCCTAAGAGGAGGAGAGCTTTCGCGAAACAGAGCGCCGCCACCACCACGATCTTCGTTTTCGGAGACAGATTGATCCAGGATTTCTCCCCCGGTGGAGGGATCCGGAGACCGTCTTCACCGCCATCTTCACCGCCTTCATCTCCATCGACCATGAGCTCCCTCTCCATCACCATGTATGAGTAGTCCGCTGTAGGCATATGAGGTGGATGGGGATTGGATGAGATTGATCATGTAATGATACCCGTTGTTCGAGATCTTAGGGGTTTATCTTGAGGATATTTTTGTATTGTGTTGATGCACTTATGCTATACTTAATGCTTGTTACTAGGGCCCGAGTGGCATGATTTCAGTACTGAACTTATTTTGCTTCATCATATAATTGAGTTTGGTATTTATCTGCAAAGTGTATCACCTGCTATTATGTTGAACCTGAGAACCCTAAAAGTGACATATAGGGAAAACAAGAGGGAGATGTTTTAGTTTGAGGGTTCTATGTGTTCATGAAGTGTTAATGCGTTGTTCCGGGCTATTCGAAAGGGTAGACCTTAATTACCTGTAGTTCCAAGTTGGCCCCGGTGAAATGGGCAGGTAGGACAATAGATGTTGTGCAAATTCTCTTGGTTAGTACGCACAACTAATTATGGAACACATACCTACATATATCAGAGTTAGAGATAAGTCCCATTGCTATTTATATCTTATTATATGATCAATCTTATTCATGCAACACCCCGCTATCACCTCATGCCTACGTTTTAAATCTCTGAGTTACACTTTCACTTTTCCGGTGAAAACTGGGAAACCCTTGTTCACTACTGATGTTCTATTTGCTTGAATCATACTACTGCCATCACTATCATTGCTGCAAGTTTATTGATATACAGGTGTCATTGAGAGTGACGCCTCAATTGCCAAAGTCTTATTGGTATTCTTGTGTTCCCATCGTGTCGAACTATAAATTTGGATAATACTTCCCAACGAAGATTTCAGCGATCCCCTATACTTGTGGGCATCAGTGATGTACTTGTTGAAAGGATCCTATGGTCACCTAGAGGGGGGTGAATAGGTGCTACTCAATTTTTAGTTCTTTTTCAAGTAAAGCTTGACACATAGGTAAATTCTCTAGATATGCAACTACGGTGAATTTACCTATATGACAAGTTAATACTAAGCAAGGAACAAGGTACAAGTAAAGACTAGAGTAAAGGAGTAACCGAACGGGAAGCACGTGGAGACAAGGATGTATTCCCGAGTTCCTCCTTTTTAGGGGAGTACGTCTCGTTGGAGGGGTGTGAGCTTCGCCACAACAGGCTTACACAACGCCACAAATGGCCTCACCCTATTCTCCGATGAACCTCACCACAAAGGCTCGGTTCACCTTCCACTATCGGAATCCTTCAAGGCGGAATCCGGAGCCTTTACAACAATCTTGGGGCACACACCCACAACTTAATTGGGGGCTCCCAAATCAACAAATATGTCACGATAACAACAAGTGAGAACAACAAGAAGCTTGGTTTTCAAGAAGCTAGGTTTTCCCAATGGAAACCCTAGCAACGAATCCCTCAAGAGAATGAGGGGGAAATGTAAATCGCCTTGGTGAACTTGTAGATTGGTGTCTTCTCCTTCGGATCTCCAAGTATGAGCTCGATTGAGTGGTGGAGTAGGGAGATCTAGAAGCTTGAAGCTTTCTTTAATGGAGGAGAGAGAATCTAAAGCTTGGCTTGGCTGGAGGTAGGTGGAGAGGTATTTATAGCCCCTCCCGAAAATCTACCCGTTGTAGTCTTCGGGGGACCGGATATTTCCGGTACACCTGAAATTTCCGTTACAATTTCCGGCCAGGCTGCTGGGTACGTCAGGAGAAAAAGCTCGAAATGACAGCCGAATTTTGCGGTCCAGAAATTTCCGGTATGGGGGTCGGAACTTCCGGTGTGGGGTACCGGATATTTCCGGCCAATGGACCAGGATTTCCGAACTCCCTCAAAGGGCTGCAACGAGCCCATTCTCGTTTCTCTCTCTTTTTTCCTTTTTGATCTTCTAACCGTGAAGCTGTAAAATATACTGAAACCTGAAAACACTTAGCACACGGTTAGTACTCTAATTACGTTGTCATTAGTCACCAAAATAGGATGGAAGATATATGCACTTTCACTTGTGAAATTTGACATTGGAGAGGTAAACTTTTGACCACCGTTTCTAATCTACGGCAACACTTGATATCCAAAATTTACGTGTCTTTGGTTGGGCTATTGGAAAACAGCTTATGATATTGGGTTGTGTGTTGTGAAAAATGGTTATGGATTGTCTATTCTAAGAATATTGTAGACCCTATATTAAAGTAGTTGTTAGAGTGAGAGCTAATTTAAGAAATTTAGATATTGTTACATGACTATATAAACCAAATTATCAAAGCCAATAAGTTTTTTTTACTTATAAGCCAAAAACCAAAACATGTTTGGCTTGATTTTAGCTATAAGCCAATAGCCACCCCCAATAAGCCCAAGTTGTATAATAAAACAAGCTCAATTTGACTCGAGCTACATATTGAGCTAGTGAATTGGCTCATGCATGTTTGGCTTGTAACCATTTTGAACGATGGAAAGTCGAATTCTTGTATGGCCCACTGATTGCACTATGTGAAGATTATTAACTAGTTAATATGAAGTAATTGAACAACAATGCGAGTAAACATAATTATAAAAAAGGAATTTTTGAATGGCAATGTGATAAATGAACTTAAATCTGGAGAGTATCTTGCCTTATTTTTCGCAAGATTAAGAAAAATCTTTAATTAAAACAAAAGATGGCATTCGTGGATAATACGTAAAAGATAAAGCATGGTGAATTTCAAGAATTATTTGAAGCATAATTTACATATGATCTAATCTATTAATTGGGATATATAGAGTCAGACTTGAGAGAGCTAGCCCACCTTATAGACGTACCCGGATTCTTTATTTTATTTTCTCAGCCTGCTCTCACACCTGAACTTTCAACCATATTCATAGGAACCTTAGACATGGAGATGTCTTAAAACTGGACTTTAAGCATGAGAATTTAAAAACTCTAGGTAGAGCTTTAATTATACTAACTTCTAGTTTGAAAATTCAAGTAGGTAGGTGAACATTAAGGATTCGGTTGGGTTTAGCCTTCTAAGAGAGTGGCAAGTTCCACTATCAGTATCAGGCACAAATTAATACAGGTTTATTAGGGTTGTTAAGAGAGGAGCGGAGATCGCCTCAAGATTTATCCTTAGTGGTTGAGCTCGGACTTCGTGGTTGAAACTCAAGGAGAAAAAACTATGATTTTGTCGTCGAGAAAATAGTGTGTTCAAGCCTCTTCGGTGATAACGACCCCTCCTTCTCCCAAGACTTGTGTATTCGAGCATGTCTTAGTGGGTGAACTCAGACTTTGTGGTCCAAGGCTCAAGTATAAAATAAAGCATACTTTTGTGGTTGAGGGAGCTTTGTTCAAGGCTCTCCAACAAAGACATAGGACTCCTCCCCAAGGCTTTTGTGGTCGAGGGAACTTTGTGTTCAAGTAGCTCTAATAGACTCTAGAACCCCACCCACCCCAAGGATTCAAACTCTGGGTATACATGAATACATCATCTTCTCCATGCCCATTTGATTATTTCGCTCAAGACCACGAGAAGGTCATCATAGGAGCCTAATTCACTAATTTGTAGGAAGGTACTGGACTTTTGGATTTGAAGAATAAAATGCATTTCAACCCCGTCCTAGTTCTCAATCATTTCGTGGCACCGGGGGAAAGTGAAAAAGTGAAGTGGTGGGCCTACCCACAACCTGGGGTCATGGTCTTCTAGACTCTACCAAGAGTCTGGATGAATTTGTTGCTCCAGCCAAATGTGTTAAAGATCATGCTGAACACCTACCTTCCCAACTAAGTCTCAGGTGAGGGTCAGATGCAAAAGATCTCGACTTCGATGTTGTGGCATCTATCTTGTTTAGTTATAATCCTAGCTTTGTTTTTCTTTTGATTAGAATTGCTAGTGATCCGCATCATATAGGTCGATTCTTGTAGAGTTGTATTTTAGTGAGCCTTTTATATCCAACGTTCCTCTAAAATCAACTCTTTTGTTAAATTTTATTAGTCGCGTACACACACCTGTCCCCTTTCTAGTCTACAATCTTAATCCTTCGAGTATTATCGAAGCGGCAACAAAACCAGCCTGCACACATTTTCCCAACTTTTGGTTCCACCAAATTACCTTGATATGAGGCGCCAAACCGTCTGAGGATTTTACAGCGTGTATACAGATTCCAGGTGAGGACGTATCATGTGCACCCAGCAAATTGGTGCACCCAATGCACCCAACTCCAGTAGACCACCAAAAATATTTTGAATAAATATGAGAAAAAGTTTGGTCATAGATAATACATATGTCTAGCATGTCACAAAATTGTAAGTCTAAATTCCGAACACATGTCAAGAAACAAAATAGATAAATATGGTATCATTAGTGACATTGGGCCAAATTTAAAGCCCAACTTGCATTTTGACACTATTTATTGCAGATTTGTCTATTTTATTTCTGAACATGTGTGAGGAATTTAGACTTACAATTTTGTAACATGTTAGATATAACTATTACCTATGACCAAACTTTTTCCCGTATTTTTTCAAAACATTTTTGGTGGTCTACCGGAGTTGGGTGCACCGGGTGCACGAATTCGTTGGGTACATAGGATATGTTCTCTCCAGGTCTGTCTCCGGTCTTCTCAGTCTGTTTGCAGAAAGGAGAGGAATGTTGGAAAAAGCGAGTGATAGTTTCATCGTATGCGTTCCATAAACAGCCGACCAAACAAACAACTGAAAAAAACCATGCCGTGGACAATACAAGCATTCAGGCAACATCCCGTTGTCATAGCATACATCGGTAGAACACAGCTAAGTTCTCAATCCTACATACAATATAAATAACTAATCACCCTCTTACAACAACAGGAAAAACATGACGAGAGACTGGAATCATATGGGTGAATGTGATCACTTCCCAACCCGAGAGAAACCGCAGTCTCAGTGCATCTTAACTTAAACCCATGGATAAGATTGCAGGACCGGCGAGCTGCTATGTACCCCAAGCATCAGACGATCAGGTCCAATCTACAAAACAGAACGAGGCAAATAAAGTAAATGGCAAACAACTCAAAAGTGTCTAAGGTGAAAAAAAGGAACACCGAATAGATTTTGTTTTCTGAAAAAAAAAACAGCACAACAACACATGTATATTCAGTAGCCTTTTTTATGCTTGTAAATTTCATGGAAAAGATTATCTTTGCAGTCAATGCAAGAAGAGAAATTTAGGGTTAAAAAAGTTCTTTTGATCCATGAAAATATACAGGAATATAAAAATCTCGAACAGTCGCACGTATAAGATTTTTTAAGGACTTCTTCGACATTTTAAGAATTTGTTTATTGTTAACTGCAGGAGCATGTGAGTTCAGGTACTCAGGTGACATTTTGTTGCTCTCAGTAAATAGCATACTCTTGTCATTGGTTTACTACTTTTGTTTGACACCTCGTCCAACAGGCAAATCAGTTTACTAAAAGGATATTACCTGTTAGAATTTCGGTGGCGCCGTTGGTCCACCCATTAATCCATTTGGTAAGCCACCGGTTGACATCATCTTCTGCATGGCACTCACTGCATTCGTCATTCTTGCCAAGTCCTCCTGCAGCTTTTTCTGACTTTCTTCCATCACTATCACCTTCTTCCTTAGAGCGTCTGCCTCATCTTCAGCCTTTCTTTTAGCCCTCACCTCTTTCAAGAATTTAAGTACGTGGGGGTCTTTGGAGTGACTTTCCTCTCTTTCTACCACCTCTTCTCTCAGTGTGGAGGCTTCATCTCCAGCCTTTCTTTTGTTCCTCGCAGCTTGCGAGGCCGACCTTCCCTGCAGGTCTTTCGGGGAGGGCCCAGGTTTATTCCTGCGTATCTTACCACTCCTTTCTGCACCGATGGCAGATGCATAGTCACCGCCTGAACCTTCTGGATCCTCATGAGCTGGATCACCAGATTGTGACTGCAGAGACAAATGCAAAAACTCTGAGTTCGGACCTACTGTTACATGTAGAATCTAGTAATGGCCTTGCTGGTATAATTCATAGGTTTTCGTTCTTTTCATTGGACTAACATATGAATAAATCATCCAGATTGAAAACAAAGGAAGAAGAGCTACCTCTTCCTGAAGTATCCGTGCAAAGCTCTTTGATCCGGTAACATTAATATAGGTTGACTTGGCTCGAGAAACTTTACCTGCCGCACTTATAGCCTGCGTTTAAAAGCATATATCAATCATCCAAAATTACTCAAAACATCTATTCGTTCCGTTCCAAAATAGAATTAAGAGCGTTGGTAAAATGTCTATATTGCCCATCTCTTTTTCCTCAAAAGGTCATTACATTACCTCTAATTATTCCCCCAAAACAAGGCATCAAGCACAAGAGGGGTTAATTAGCTCTTTTTTGATTATACTGATTAGCGAAAAAGTAGAAACACAAAGACTAAAATTGCATTGGAAATGTAGAACGAAGGATTTGAAGAAAAAATGGAGGCTAAATGAACATCTATTTTGAAACGGAGGGATACATGTTACAAAAAATAAAAAGAGAATGCAGCACAACACTACCTTGAACTTTTCGGTATTCCAATAGGCAACAAGGGCTCGCCACTGTTCTTTTGGGACACGAGGATCTCGATCAGCAAGGCGTTCCTCTTCAGTTACATGGGAATCATAATGTATCCGTTTTAACTGAGATTTCCAAACCCTCCGCTTGTTTCTTATGAACGTCAGGATCGACGACTCACATGGCGGATCCAAATCAAATTTAAGCTACACCAAAGAATAATGTGTGTGAAAAAAGTTACAGGCAAGGAGAAGAACAATATTAGTAATGCATACCTTAACAATGTGCCACATTACACTCTTGTTCTCCTTTGGAATTTGTTTCCAACTTATATACGTGAGAGGTGCCAAAGTTCCATCTCGTGCTAGTGCACCCAGAAAGTAAATCAACGTGCTTGCATTTTCTCCAATTGGCAGGCCCAAAGTGTTCAAAGAGACTGGTACCCTTACACCCTCGGGCAAGGTCCATACTTTGACACAAAGATTACCAAAACCTCCTGCTTTCTTTCCCTTTCTGACATGTTGCTGCTCTTCAGAATCACTTAAATCATGCAGGGATACCTTATTGGAACCCTCAGACATCAGACAGTCAAGAAACACATTCGATTTCTTCTTTGCAAGGACCTTTCTGACCTCTGGAGGTAATAACCGACAATAATTACGTGCGAAATGCTCAGGGTCAGACATGTCAGTATTTGAAGGAGTTGTGGTTAAATCAGGGTCATCTGGTTCATCAGAGATATTTTTTTGAGGCATCTTATGTGCAGAAGGTGTGCTAGGGTAAAGGTCAGCGATGATTTTATCAATGTCTGGAGGTTCAGACTCAGACATGCTTTGATCGGGAGATACAGCATAGTCCTCATCGTGCTCACTTTCTACAGATTCAGAGTCTGCCGTGGCAACTGACACTTCACAATCTGGAGAGGCGGAACACCGCTGAAAAGGCTCCCATTCCACTGGTTCGTCCTCCATAGCAACTGACGGCACTTGGATATTAGGAGCAAAATCCCGTAGATCATCAGAGTCACTTTCTACAGGTTCATTTTCAACAGCAGCAACTGAATCTTTGGCCAAACGTTTACTTCGTCTAAGCTGAAGCCCTGCATTTGAGGAACCCATTGAGCCCTTTCTATTCTTCTTCTGAGTCCAACCACTAGTCTGCTTGGAAATGTTGACTTGCTCCTTCTGAATTTCATTACTGCGTACATTTTTCTGTTTTGGATCAGACAGCTTATTCAGCATAACCTGTTCCCGCTCCGTAAGAGGCGAAGTGTTGTCATGCCTCTCATTGCTCTTACTTGGACGCTCAAAATCAACTCCATAACAATCATTGTCAGAGGTCTGTCCTTCTGCCTGCTGTATAGTGTGGTTCACTTGTTCTATATGTCTCTTCATGGCAATAGTCGTAGAATTAATAAACGGTGATTTTTTCTGCTTGCTAGACCTTGCAGTAGTCTCCTTTATAGGAAAAGAGCACATGGCTTCTCTATGAGCTGTGTGATTGATAGGCTCCTGAACTGCCTGATCCGGAAGCTCTTGCTGTGCGTCTTCTGCAAGAGTCGCATCAGACTGTTGTTTTTGCTTCTTTTGCTTGACCTGATTTCTCTTCTCTACGCTAACAGGGTTGGGTCCAACTGAACAGCCAGTTGGGCAAGTGCCCCTCTCCCTTGCAAGTGTTTCATTGATCATATCAGTGGATGCCTCTTGTCCATGCTTTGCTCGGTTGAACGGCAGATGAACCACCCCATCAAGGTCCAGAGACCTTACGTGCCTGCCCTCTGCATGACTCTCATGATAGGGATGTCTGTGCACTTGCTGTATGATCTGACTAGGAGTCTCCATATGCTTCTCCTCTACACTAAAAGATTGAGGGCCAACGGAGCATTCAACTCTCTGGTTTCTATGAGTTGCAGAAGTCTCATATATCAGTTCAGTATGTCTCGCCTCTCTATACACTTCATGGCTGAGAGGTCCTTCCTGCATTTCCTCTGAATGAATGACTCTATGCAGGCGTGCCAGCTGCGCTCGCTTTGGCTGAACTGTGTAGCTAGGGTTCTGATCATTTACATGATTTCTGACCTCGTTTAGAGTCAAAGCTTGTCTCTCATTGTTACCTAAAATATGACCACCATGTGAAAGTCGATTTCTCTGAAGGCTAATATTTGCAACAGTCTCACTAGCCACAGGTATCTCGTCTCCATCGATCATATGATCAGGAGGCTCTTGTTCATCCCGATGCACGTGAATGAGACGGCTAGGACGTTCTATCTGTGTCCTCCCCATAGAAATTAGCCTGTCATTTGGTTCTGCTCGGGGTAATCCTGCATGTGTGGCGTAACTAGGATGCTCCTGCCATGTCTGCATCACAAGAAAGAAAAATGTGAACCATGAGGATAAAAGCGTGATGGAGGTGCCAGTGGGAGTGTGCATCCAGATCTCCGACCAACTGAGCTAGACACAATACACAGTTATACTATATGAAATCATCAAATGAGGGAGAGAAAGGCCCCTTCTTCTACACATGAAAGCAGCCTCAGGTGGAGCGAAGTATTATAAGGCTAAAAATGGCAGTTTCAACTGAATTGAGAATTCTTCGATTGTGTTATAGCAAAATCACAATCCTACAAGCTCGACAAATACATAAATACCTCCCGAGCAGCAACAACCGGTGAAACAGATGGGGCGGGGAGCGGCACGACGACGGCCGCGGCGGAGGAGAGGATGTAGTTCCGGAGGCGCGCGGAGTCGACGGCCAGCTCGGCGCCGCAGAACGGGCAGGCGCAGCGCGACAGCCCAACCGGCACGCTCAGGAGCTCGCCGCAGGCGTCGCACGGAAGCCGCGCCCCACGCGCGTCCGCGGCGCCGCGCGGCATCGGAAGCGCCCTGCGCCGGGGCGGCGGCATGAGCTCCGGCGGGAGCGACTGCGGTGTGCCGCAGTCGGGGCAGACGAACTCTGTTAGCCCACGTTCCACCTCCAGCGTCTCCCTGCACCCCACGCAGTGCACCTCGAGGATCTCCTCGGGATACTTGGCCGCCGCCGCCGCCGTGGCTAGCGGCGGTGGCGCCATCGCTTTCGAGCAAGGTTTCTGTTTCGGCGGCGGCGGCGGCGGTGGGGAGGGGAACGCCGGACGAAGATCCAAGGCAAGTCAGGAAGTTCGTTAGCCCATATCCACTCTCTAAAGCACATCCAATGGCTGGGATGAATCGGAATTGAAAATGCAAAGATTTGAGGACTTATTTGGTTTCCGTTAAGGGCAACTCCAATGCATCTGTTCGGATTTCGTCCATTTTTGGAGGGGTGGTGTCGGGCATGTTTTTATGGACTATTCCTGTTTTTGCCCCATTTATATAAAAATAATAATGAACTTGGAGGCATCCAAGGCTCGCTTGAAGGTTTGGTCGGCGCTCCCTTATCCTCTCCCGTGCTACAGTTGAGAGAGCCGGAGAGGAGGCGACTCGCGTGTTCCAGTCCTCGCCGGCGAGCCCGCCGCTCCCCTCCGCCTCCAGTTGCCGGTTCGGCACCGTGAGGTGGGGGGGGGGGGGGGGGGAGCTCTGGTGCTTGCTCGTGCGTGTAGATAGGTAGTAGTTAGGTCTAGTAGGCGTGTGTTCCTCTCGGCGGCGTCGAAGACGGAGGCGATGCCGTCGGCGAGTGTGTTGTGGTCCTTCCCCTCCGCTCCCCGTTCCGGCCTTGGTGCCGGGGAGGTCGTGAAGGTTCTTAGTCAGGCGCTCTTCTCCATCTTTGCTTCTCCGGCCGACCGTGGAGGTGAGGGGAGAAGAAGGTGGTTGTGGGCGTCCTGTTTTTGGTGGTGGTGCTGCAGGTGGTCGTCTTCTTCGTGGGTTCTGCTCCGGCCGGCCGTGGTGGCGAGGGGAGCGACCGTGCGGAGGTGGGTGCTGGTGGTGGTGGTCCTAGGCGCTGCGGTGGCGGCTGGAAGCTGGGCGGAAGCGGGAAGTTGGCGCTTTGGCCGTGCTCCTTCAGCGAGGCTAGATTCCGTCGCTTGCGGCTGATGGCGTCTGCGGTCTTCTACAAGGTGGTGGCGTCTTCTTCCCGGCGGACGGTGGTACGGCGTCTCCGGTTGCGACTAGGAACTTGGGGAGCGACGGTGGTGGATCTGATTGCGTTCTTTCCAGGTGGCTCGGGGTGCTCTCTGCAAGTTGCGGGGTCTTTCTGTAATTTTCTTTTATTTTCGGACCTGTTTGTAACTTGTTCTGAGTTTCCTGATATTTGAATCAGATCCTTTCCTCAAAAAAAAAAAAAGAACTTGGAGGCATCCGTAGTGGATCCACTGATAAATATAACACAAACATACACACAAATTTTGAACAGAACTTAAAGAAGTTTCACACATTCCCAACATTAATAAAATTAATTAGGGTTTCTGAACCCTATTTTCATTGTCGGATTCGATGACGATCGTAGCCGGCATGATGGCATCCGTAGTGGATGTGCCATAGTGGCAGCCGGCAGTGCCACCTCCAAGCCGGGCCACTCGACGGCCTCCTCCATGGACGGGCCCTTCCGGTTGCCGCACATACATCTCGTCCGAGTGTTGCCTGACGCCGGAGAAACAAGAGTCCATGCATGGGGCTCATGTGAGAACCACTCCTCCAGCGACTCGTAGGAGAAGAAGTAGGTGAGCCGGTAATGGTGGTCATGAGTTCAAAAGGGGTGAGTCCTAGCGTGCTCGAGAAGGGCCCGGTCCTCCGGCGACATGGCCGCCCGCCGCGACGACGTAGGAACTCGAAGAAGTTCATGCACCAGCCGTGAGGCAGTCGAGCGGCACCGACTAATTATTTCGCTTATGTTGGTGCTTGCGTTATCGCCAGTGCTGGATCGATTCTTACGGCCGCAGCGGCGCCTCCTTCGATACGTAATTTCGCCTCGCTCCGGCCGGTATCTCACAGTCGATCAGTCGTCCTGTCCACGCGATAAAATGATACCACCATGAATTTACCTGCAGCTGATCTTCTCCCTATGGCACACACCGACGGACCGGTGGTGCCCTTCCATATCATGCCCAGGCACACCATTCAGGTTTTCGCAGTCAAGGTGACCTAGATCGCCGCGGCTCTCCGGTGGCCTCTGGATGTCTACGGCGTCGTCGCCGTGCGAGACTCCATGGACCACAGGCGCAACGTGCTCTTCCGCCGCGGCAGGGAGGAATGCCAGACACTCACCTCGCCGCAGGCACGTGTGGATCCACTTAGTTCTTCTCCCATTTACTTTATTTTTCATACATCAGTCATAGGAGTAACCTGAACGCGTTCCACATAGAGTATATATTTGCACAGGATTCAGTCTTGGAACTTATAGGCGCCGCGCGGTCGTGCTGATGGACCGCCCTGCTTTCGAGGTCGACCTCAGGGTGAAGAGCGACGGGCCACCATCTCAAGACAAGGCCTTGAGCTACTACGCCTTCATATACGACAACATGGTTCACCACCACAAGGCCAGCTACGCTATAACGGAGGTGGTGCCGAGCGAGCACAGCACGGTGGAGGTCAGGTTCGCGCATCTCGTCGACGCCATGGAGGCCACCGTCGCCCTCCGTGTCGTCGGTGGAGGATCGACGACGACCGGTTTCCGGGCGCGCCTCACGGCGAGCATCGACAACGACGTGGTGCTCCTGGACTCCCGGGGCCAAGAGGTGGCCGTCGCCGACGATGGCCACGTCGTGCTCCGGCGCCGTGTCGTCGTGGTGGAGGAGGGGGGCGAGCTGATCCTTGGCGTTGAGGCTGCACCAAAATTTCTCCGTTCCAGGTCGGCGTTGAGAAGCGAAGACTATTTCAATCTTGGGTTTTGCCATCTGCATGTTCTCGTCGCCTGGTCAATGCTCACATAGCTCGATCGTGTGTTTTCAAGCTAGCTCCATCATGTGTTCCTGGTCAATACTGCAGTATGAGTCACTTAGTTTTGATTTGGTATGCTATATATAGACCACGGCTCGTCAGACTTTTGAATATTTTTTACCGATTTACATCTCATAACACTTACAACACCAACTACAGCCACAATTTTTTAAGGGCAAATTACGACAGTGTCACTACTTCTCGCCAAAATTCAGACTGTGCCACTATATTTTGTAAACTAGAGCCGCACATAATAGAAATCGATTAAGACTTGAGAAAATCTAAATCGACTTTTTAGCAAACCGAATAGAAAAATACAAAGCTAAGACATATAGATCATGTTCCAACATAATAGGCACGATGCCATGATCTAGAGTCTTCGGTTACAACAACATACAAACATAATGCTGAAGTACAAACGCTGAACTCAAAAACTTTTGGGAGTCCATACTACACTTGAAGAAGCACTCATGCGCTTGTCCTCTTTCTTCTTCATTTCATAGATCCATCTTCATGATCAAGATGGCATTGCATGTTGAGTGAACGCCCAAGCTGTTGATGACTGATGAGGCGGCGTGAAATGACTACGGTGCAGGGACATCAAGATATCGATGCAAATTTTCATCTGCGCCTCGGCGTTTTGAACCTGATCTGGGTGGCGGAGGGTTCGGCTCCTGAATCAGAAAGGTGGCATAGGTTACCATGGTGTCTGGATATGTTCTGCAATGCTTTAATCAGAATTATAGCTGGATAGGAGCATTACCTGTGTGAAACCTGGAGGAAACGACGGTCCATCTGTTAGCTCATCTTGAAAGTTAGTACCAGTTGGCGTCGTCTTGTTTATAGCACTAACTGCGCTCTTCATATTCGCCAAATCCTCCTGCATTTTTCTCTGATTTTCTTCCATCGCCATCATTTTCTTCTTCAACGCATCTGCCTCGTCTTCAGCCCTCTGTTTAGCCTCCATAGCTTCCTTGAAAGATGCTTGCAGCCGCAGGGCTGCCTTCCCTCGTGGGCCCTTCGAGGAAAACTCCAGTACAGAGTTGTGTGATGTAGAATCACTTCCCGAGCCTTGTGTCCGCTTCTGGGAATCTTCACGCAGTCGTGCCTGCATATGCAATGGAACTTCAGCTCTTATGTGCATTACCCACAAAATAAATTCATTTGGTATGTTTATTTTCTTGTGTCTCACAATGATATCAGCTGTTGCCTTCTTTGTAGGTTTTCCATTCTTGGGTGTATGGGTCAATATGAACAAATCCGTAGCACTAGGCCCATCCTTGTTAGGTCGTTTTTGCTTCTGCACAAACGCACCAAGCACAATCAATGCATCATTGTTTGCAAAAGCAACAGAAGCAACATTACATTACCTCCTCCTCAATTATCCTTGCAAAGCTCTTTGTTCCTGCAGTATGATGAGCGACTGCGTTTGCCTGACAAGCTTTATTGCGAGCACTTGCAGCCTGATCAGAGAGATATAGCAACAATCAATCAAGCCTCACAAATTGCAAAAACAAAACCAACCATGCACAAAAGATAATAGCCAGTAATACCGTCGCCTTCTCAGTATTCCAGTATGCAACTAGGAATTGCCACTGTTCTTTGAGAACACGAGGATTTCGATCAGCAAGACGTTCCTCTTCCGTCTCATGAGTATCGTAGTGTTTTACTTTTAAGATAGATTTCCAACTTCTCCACCTTTTTCCTAGAGACTTCATGACCCACAGCTCACCAATTGGGGCGATGTCAAATTTGAGCTACACAAATAAACAAAGGCTGTCGAAGAAGAACTACATCCAAAAAAATCAGGAATATTTATTTATACCTTGACAATACGCCACATTATATCCTTGTTTTTCTCTGGAACACGCCTCCAATCCTGATATATTAGAGGTGCCAATATTCCATCTCGTGCTAATGCGCACAAAAAGCTACTCAAGGTGCCTGCTTCTTTTCCAACAGGTTCACCTGAAGTGTTCAATGAAACTGGTATGCGCACACCCTTAGGCAAGGTCCACAACTTAAGACTGAGTGTCGTATTACGGGGACGTCTCTGGTTTCTTTTGGTACCTGCTTGAAAAAAAAATCAGACATGCGCACAATCAAAATAATCGTATCTGAATTCATGCATGATCTGATTCTATCTGGCTTAAAAAAGGTGGCCTAGAGTCCTGTAACATATCATCTGATTATAAAGACTATCAAAGATCAGATTCAAATGACTCATCAAGCAATAAGTTGGAACTATTCTGGTTTAGATCGTCAGATAATTCTATCATGGTAAAGAGTTGAACTGGCCAAAACCTAGTAATCTTCAATTTTGAGCTCAGTTGGCTATGGCGACCAATCTGAGTCAACAATCTTTGGCCTGTTGTCAGTACAAGATTTTGGCAGCCCGGCCAGAGTTAAATACAACAGCACAGGCCTCTCCCTCCCTGTAAGCCATCCAATGGAATTACTCCTAAAATTCTTATACTTTGATGTACATGAAATCCCATTCTCGTGTTTTTCCCAACCCCCATTCCCCTGTTCGTGAAATCCCATTCTCATCTTTTGAGATACTGAAATTCTTGTTAGCCAGTGAACCAACAACGCAGAGATTAATTATGCCTTGGAATCTGATCTTCCAACAACACAGCTGATTTGCCACCAAAAATTCTACGTACTGCTATTATTAAATGCTCATGGTCACAAAACTTGAGAGTATTTGAAAGCAAATATCATTTGCTAATGAATCTGGGGCTCCTATAGAATCGTTTCAGACAAAATCACATTATTATTTCCTTTCCTCTTTACTCTACGAAAAATGAAACACTAGTGTCCTGCCATGGAGAAAGAACAATGTGTGAAGTGCTAAGCTCCGATCAGATAGCAAAGCAACCTATCAATGTATTTGACCACTCAAACTTGGAGAAAAACACCATTCTGACATGACTACAGCATGAACAAATGTAAGAGAAAAGCTAACATTGTGTAATCCTGAGCTATATAACTACTGATTTCATAACTCCATTTATCTAATATATTTCTTTCATTTATGTTCACTAAAAGGGATCTCTCTATAAGGAGGCTACTTCTGCACGATGGCAACACACACTAACATGAGAAGGGCAATAGAGGCGCAAATTACCAACATTCTGGCGAGTCGAGAACCAAGGGTCGTCTCCTTCTGAATCAGTTAAATCATGCAGGCATGCCTCGCCAGAGCTAGCCTGGGACATTTTATGCTCAAGCAATGAATTAGATCCCAGATTTGCGAGGGCCGTTTTAACCTCCGGGGGGATGTAATTACGTGCAAACTGCTCGGGATCGGACAAGTCAAGATACGAATAAGAAGGTGGTGTAGTTAAATGACGGCTGTCTAACTCCTTGGAGCTTGTTTCAGGCACCTCGTGCCGAGGGGATGGACTAGGGCATATATTGTTGATGATTCTATCGATATCTGGAGAGTCAGATGAACTCTGATGCGGAGAACCAGCATGCTGCTCATCAGGATCACTTTCTGTTGGTTCATTGCTTGTGATGGTGTCTGGTATGTGGCTAGTCGAAGTCCCTCCGTGACTCTCAACAGTCCCCCAGTGCATTGGTTCATTGTCTATAACTGTATCTGATGCTTGGCCACCTGGAGAAGCCGGCAGCTCAAGAAACTCATTTTGAGCAGGTTCTTGGTCTATGGAAGCAGATGAATCTTTCGCCAAACGTTTGCTGCGCCTAAGTTGAAGACCTGAATTTGAAGCAGCTGCCAAACCCTTCTTTTTCCGCTTGAGGATTCTGCAACTGGAAGATTTTGATTGTTCCTTTTCTACGCGGATCACTTGATTTTCTGATTCCATATGAATCACTGAATCAGATTGTTGTAACTGCACCTGCTTTATAGCCTCATTTGCTTCATGCATCTTCATCTTCTCTGCACCTGTAGCAACCTGGCGAGCTGTGCACCTGGCTCCCCTTCTGTTGCTGTCCCCTGCAATAATCTCATTGGCCACTTGAGTGCATAACTCTTCTATATGCTTTTCCTGATTGACATGCTGCTGTTGCTTTTCCTGGACATGAATCGCCCCATCTCCATCCTCTGCGCGAGCATTCTCTGTCACACGACCAGAAGGTTGTTTGTGTGCCTGTTGTGTGGTCTGGTTGGGAGTCAGCGGCTGCCTCTTCTTTGTATTTATATGTGCTGTGGAAAATTGAACTTGCGCTTGATGCCGGACATGATTTGGAGGCTCTTCATGCCTCTTTTCTGCACTCACAATTCCAGGGCCAACTGAGTGTATGTTTGTCTGCTTAGTATGCCTAGTAGCAATTCCATTGACATCATATACTTCCTCTCCCTCACTAGTAAACTGAGGATTATCTATATCTGCCTGCTCTGGAATTAGCTGATTTGGACGCTTTGCTTGTACTTGTTCCATACAATTTGGCCGATCATCGGGCTCTGTTTGATGAAGTCCTACAGAAATTCCAAAATTAGGATGTTCTTGACGCACCTGCATTGCGATAAAACCAACAAAAAAAGTACACTATTAGACACAAAAGTGTAGCATACATCAAATAACAATGATATTTTGCTTAATGTGGATTGCCTCATACTAAAAAAAAAACTTGGCTCGAATCAAGCTAGTAATCATGAAAAAAAATTATATAGTTCCACCAGTTCCCATTCTTGATTCACATACAAGCTGGGTACTCAACATTGCAGAAATCTCCTACTGTCTAAGAAGTAATAACACATTTCTACTCATAAGCCAACTTGAAACCCTGGCTGTAAGCCTATAACTCCTCAATCAGTCAACGACAACCCCCAAAGGAACACTCTTTACTCAATCTAACACCCAATCGCATGCTTTTTCTTACACCCCATCTCATTCATTGACTGGAGAGAGCCATACTAGCAATCGAACTAAGCCTCAATCTGCAATAGCACCATGGCAACGGCATACCTCCCGGGCTTGGAGGATCGGTGGTGCCGAGGAGTCGCCCACTGGCACCACGGGTATGGCGCCCTCCGCCGTAGCAGACGACAGGAGATAGTGCCGGAGCCGCGCGGTGTCGATGGCGAGCTCGGCGCCGCAGACCGGGCAGGCGCAGCGCGCCAGCCCGACCGGCACGCTGAGGAGCGCGCCGCAGGAGCCGCACGGCAGGCGCGCGCCCCGGACGTCGGCGGCGGCGCGGGGCAGGGGCAGCGCCTTCCGCCGCGGCGGCGGCGGCGGCATGAGCTCCGGCGGGAGCGACTGCGGCGTGGCGCAGTCCGGGCAGATGAACTCCGTCAGGCCCGGATCCACCTCCAGCGTCTCGCCGCACCCCACGCACCGCACCTCAAGGGCCTCCGGAGATGCCGCCGGCGCCATGGCTCTCTCCCGGTGGCTCGTCTCGCCTATGGCGGCGCTTTGGGGGAAAAGCGTTGCCAGGTGATGCTTTCTCTAGCGACGCTCAAGTATCAACCTAGGTTTAAGTAACTCCCCGCGCTGAGCAAAAAATTTTCTTTTATTTTCTACTCCCTCCGTCTGATAATAACTGTCTCAAGTTTGTCAAAAAGTGGATGTATCCATACATGTTTCATGTCTAGATACATTCATTTTTTGGCAAACTTGAGACAGTTATTATTGGACGGAGGGAGTACAAGAGACTCTTTCTACAAAGACATACTAGTTCTCAAAAAAGACCACATGAGCAAGCTAAACAGAGCAATATCAAAATAGTACTCGCTCCGTTTCAAATTATAAGACATTTTAACTTTTTCACAATCGTATGTATCTATACGTGTTTCAGTGTGTATGTTTATTCATTTTCCTATGACGGCGCTTTGGGGTAAAAAGTGTTGCCAAACGATGCTTTCTCTAGCGACGATCTACCTAGGTTTTGAGTTTAACTCCCGGGCTGAGGAAAATAATACAATGCTTTTTAGTTTTTATTACTCCCCGGAGAGACAAGGAAATCGAAACAAACAATAAAAAAATTGCGCCTTTGGACAAAAGAGCGTCAATGCAAAGTGATTTTTTTTCATAAAAGGCATTTTAGTACTTAAAAAAGTAAAATGTTACACCCCGGGCTCTGCATAATTATGATTCACACAGCCGCAACCACACAGTCAGGGTAACAATAAAATAACAATACACATGCGAATAACAAGTTAACAACAGCATAGCGCATATGATGATGGGGGCCAATCGGAATATCACGCAACCATCTATGTCAGATAAAAATATCTCTCGCCGTGTTTTCCAGCTGTGCAGACACCTCCATAATAAGGTCTCAATTTTCCACGCGTTGTAAATTGTAATGTTGACGATGAACGGAGCAAACCGGTGCATCGGTAGATTACCTACATGAGAGAATAATTTTATCATAAAAAATCTTGTCATTTCTACACAGGCGGTGGCGGGCTTGGGCCACATCGTTGGGGGGCAAATGGGCTGCAAAAGCATGTTGGGCCAGTGTTGGGGGGACAAATAGGCCAAATTCACTAGTATTTTAGGCAAATGGGTCAGAAATCAGTGGATATTATGCAAAATTTTGCTGGGCTGGGGGGGGGGGGGGGGGGGGCGGCGGCGGCCCCCCCGGCGTGTGCATAGATCCACCCCTGGCAAAACAACAGCTATCGATTCCTCCCTAATGAGCGTTCTAAACTTGTGATCAATACTATGTAACCAATTGCCGAAAGTATTCGCAACGGATCTTGGTAGATACAAATTTGAAGCTACTTGGATTAAGGAGCAAAAATGTCGCAGTACGAATTTGCTATTGCTCTGTCGGTAGAGATTTTCTTCGGTACCAATCAACCAAACTTAACTATCAGATTTGCGTCGATGCCCCCAATGACAATAGAGACAGAGAGATTGGCATGACTCATGAGGCGAAGCAGAGCTGGGAATGGAGGCAGGGCAAAGGGAGACCTCGCGAGTGGGGTTACTGAGGAACCGCGAGTTAGATCACACAGGAATGGGTGTGCTACAGAGCAGATGGCGATGCGAGAGCAGCAGCGGCGAGCCGGCAACGTTTACAGCGTGCAACCCAACTAAAATGTGAATAGACAATTGCTAATTTGCTATAGAAGAGGCAAGTATATACAGCAACGCTTGATAGCAACGACCAGCAATGGGTCAGTATTAATCACTAACGAGTAAAGCGTTGCCAGTTGCATCCGAACGTTAGGGCTCCTGAATAAAGTTGAATATGACGCCTTACACATCTCAGTATATCTCTGCAAGGTGTCTGAAAGTTTAAACTCGTCTAAGTAACAGTGTTGAATACCGACCATATCTGCCTTAACACCTGGGAAACGCTTCGTTTCAGCATTTCTCTACAGGACAAAGCACACCAGAACAACATCAAACTATGGATCTTCTACATATGTGCAATCGCAACGAATTGAAGCGCCTCAAACGCTTGTAGACACCACTTCCTCGCTGCTATGGTCGTCGTCCTCGTGTCTAACAGATCGATGCCCTTCTTCTTGCTGGGAATCTGACCCCGCCTGCAAGACGTCACGGAATCGTAATATGTATCACATCATATAACTGTAAAACATATGTGCTGGAGCGTCAGTCAGTCGGCTAGTTGACTGGCTTGTGAAGTGTACTACATTGCCAGGAGATCTTCAATTTTTTTGATATGCAGTCGGGACGACGACCATTGTATTTTACGATCAAATTTGCAGCTACAAACTTTTTGCAACAATTGCTTTGGTGCTTCAAAGTTCAAAGTGTTTGCTGTTGATACTATTTTTCTTCCAAGGATCCACAGTTATGCAATTTAAAGATAATGATGCATAACTTAGTTTCATGAGTTCACCATTTTACCTGGTGTGGTGAACGGTCCTCCTGAGCACCCCTTCCAGCCACAGAAGATCCAGGAGTATGCTGCAGACAGATAGATCAGATCAATCTCACAGCCCTAATTTGGAAAAGAAACCCAACGATCAGCTTTCCCTGTACCTCAGGATCAACACCTAACGATGGCCCACTGCGCATAGTTTGCTCTAGGGACTTGAACTTATTCTCCCAGGTTTCATTTAGCCCTTGCACAGCCTGATTAATCATCTGTTGCACCTGGTCCTGCGAGAACTTCTGCCGTTGTCCCTGTTTCCTGAGAGAACCAGGGATGGACTTTGCCAATTCATCAATCTTGGCCTTGTCGATGATACCAGTGAGTCCATAGTACCTCCCACGATCTCGGCCTCCGATTTCTTGTACCCATGCAAGATGGGGATCGATCTTCTTATCACCAGCCTCCTCCAAACGCTTCTTGAAGCCCTCCTGAAAAGATGCAGTGCGCAAAAATATTATGCTGATAGAACCACTTTGCATGTTATGCAGTGCTTTCAAAGAGGGTATAGCAGACACTAGGTATTACTGATAGAACCGCTTTGCATGCTGCCCTGTAACTTCTTTCGAAATGAAGAATACAACTCGAACACCTACCACAGTTCGCTTCGCTCTCTCGCTGACAAATTCCCCTGTTCCGCGTTTGAGCTTATGGGTCTTGTTGAATACCTCGAGTTCCGACACCGGCTCCCCGCCATTTTCCATGACCTGCTCAATTCAACCAGAACCAGGAATCAGATTTGAAACGAGTTAATCACGGGAATGTGTCTTGATGTCTTACCATAAGCTGACGGTACATGGCAATACTCCGAGAACCTGTTGTGTGATGAGCACGACCACGATTGAACCGGTTCTTCCTATTCTGCAAAGACATCATTAATACTTCTTCTTTGGCCCAGTGCTCGCACAACCTCTCCCACCAATTCGGATACATCCAAGCAGGCGGGAAAGGCTTCCACTGTAATGGGTTCTCGTCCTCGCTTTTCTCTGCTGTCTGCTGATCCTCGGCCTCTTCTCTAGCAACTTCCTCGTCTAACCCCGTGTGCCTATTGGACTTCCGTGTGCCTAGACTTTCTTTGGCTTTCTGCACTGAAGCCAACTCTGCTCTAGCCCTTTGCTTCTCTTCACACAGGAGGCCAGCAAACTGTTTGAGTGCTCTGCGCTCAAATAGCTTCAGGCACTCTGCTTCTTGGCCTGGGGCCCACTTGTAGCGTTGCTACAGCAATTGAAATAAAATATGAGCGGGTTAAAGGATCAATAATCAAGAACATTTATTCAGGTACTTACAAGAAATTCATTCAAAATGGCAGTCTTTGTCTCTGGAGGATAATGGTGCCAGTGATGAACCACTTCTCCATTAGGTGGAAGATCACTATGCTGATCAGCTGGCAGGTAGGTTGACCCAGGGTACTTCTGCTTCATAAGAATAGTGATGGTAGATGCCACCTTCGGACAAGGTGGGCTGACATCCCAGTTGCTGTCAGGGAAAGTCTAATTGTCAAGTCTATGAAGATAAAGATGCGTTAAGAAACAACTTTGAAAAAATATCAACACACGTACTCAATATTGTTTGGTATCAGAATGGGCCTGTCAACTTCCCTACGTGGTTCAATCAGTCTTGTAGGGCGACGTCCCTTGCGCTTACCGGATGATTTTCCAAAAGAGCCTGACAGGAGATGGCCACCGTGTGCATTCTCCTGGATAAGTGAATGCTCATGTTAAAACAATTCAGATATATTCAACATGCAGAAATTCAAATCATGGTCCTTAAATTTGCAATAGCAAGATCAATAGATACTTTTTGGCTTGCATAATAAAACAAATTACTACAGTACTAGCCTATTAGACTATATAAAGTTATGAAGCAAACGACATACAATCACCATTTCCAAGACCACAGATCACCTCCGCCAAGTTCATATAGTTTCTAGTTCCAATTTCACTCCTAAAGGGTATGCGTGGAGTGTGGGATGACAGCATCATAGACGAAGGTTGCTATTGAGTTGCATGCACCAAACGGTTGACCCAAAGTTTAAGCTGATGAGCAACACTGGACAATATACTCATACATCGATACTTGGTACAGTTATAATTGTAAAAAATGAAGATGTATCAGTTCTACATGGATTTGAGTGAGATAGAGACCAGCTTGTCGGTACATAAAAAAGGTGGGACAAGAGTGGCAATTAGCTAGAGCGAAGAGGTAGTAAAGCGATTGGAGACAGTGGTGGTCATTTTGCAGTTGGTGAGAACCAATTCTTAGAAAAAAATCTCCCTGACACAGCCTTCAGTAGTAATAAATCAATTTGTTCCTCAATCCTTCTCTTAGTAAGAAGAATCACCTGAGAGTCATACCTGTCGCACATGCATAACCTGATGTAGGACGTTTGGTGACAGTGGCTTCACCTGTTCACCACTTTTATCAAGCTGGTGTGTACCTCTGACCTCTGGAGGGTGATACTGACTGTAGCAGTGTGGAAATTGTTCAGGTTCAGATATACCAGGATTTGAAAAAGCTGGTAAAATGGCTGCATCGACATTGTCCAACTCACTTGATATTGTTTGAGGCATTTGGTGCGGATGCAATGAGCTTGGACATAGATTGGCAATGATACGGTCGATATCTGGCATATCAGAATTACATGCATTTGGAGAAGCAGCTGTTTTCTGGACATGCTCATCGTCGATTTGATGCTCTGTCTGCTTTGTCAAGCGCTTACTACGCCTGACATGGAGCCCTTCATTTAGAGAACTCTTCACGCCCTTCCTTCTTCTCTTCTGATGCCCACTGGTACTCTTGTTTCTCTCTTTCCTCTCTGTACTCCATCCAGATGTCTTGCACTGATCCTTAGCTTGTGTTGGTTCTACGTTAGCTGCTTGATCCAGATGATCTATTTTTCCCTGCTCCATGATACTAGAGACATCATTTGTTTGCTGTTCATGCCTAGCAATGTCAGGAGGCTGTCCTTGTGTGTGGTCTCCACGAGCAAAATAGGCCTGTACCTGTGGTCTCGAGCTTACCTGAATGGAAGACTCTGGTTGTACTTTTTGCAAACCAACAGATTGAGTACCAGCTCGCAATCTAGAGTTCCTCGTACCAGACCTCACTGATGTTTCATTGTGTGGCTCAATATGTGACTCTTCTCTCTGACCTGAATGTCTAAGGGGCCCATTTTGTGCTAACATACTGTGGATTGGTGTCCGGGTATCAGGTCTGAATGAACTGGATGCCTCCTCTCTGTGAACCGATTGACTGGGGTATTGTGCTGGTGTCTGATCAGAGCGAATTGGATGATTATATCTTTCTACTTGCGCCTGCTCCACAAAAAAGGACAGAAAAGCAAAATAACATTAGAGATAGCATATTTATACCTAGTAGAGTAGAAAAGGAGATCCTGATGGAGGTTTTGGAGAAGGATAACTACAAGACTGTAACTTTGGCAAATCATGACTTTTGACTTGACTTCTTTCTTTGGTACCTTGCGTTTTCTGCTTACCTCTACCTATTCGATGAATTTTATACCAATGAAGTTGAAACTTAGTCGATATTCAACCGACAAATATGATTGATATAATTTTTTATTGATGAGGAATGACTCTGCCGAACACTGCTAATAACTTAGAGCATCTCTAGCAGTTACCGGATAAATTGGTACCGGATAATCATTATCCTGTTCCCCGGAAAACCATTTTCCGGTACCGCGCGGCGCGGGGCTATCCGGTACGAGTTTACCGCATCTGTTCTGCCCCGCGAGCCATACCGGTACCGGATAACAGTTTTCAGCATGATTTATCAAATTCATCAATACAAACATAACATAATCAATACAAAACATAACCAATATAAATTAGAACAAATATCAATAGAAACACGACATAATAAATATTGTCCAAATAAAATTCAACTTAATTATTCATTACAACAAATGTTATCAAATGGGAACAAAGAATGGTTCAAATTACAACAATATCAAATCAAATGAATAAAATGAGAAGCTACTTCTTCCCATACAATTGTCAATGGTGCTCACAAGATCCTTATGGAGCTGAATGTGTGTGGCCTTGTTCTCAATGTTTCGGTAGGTCTCAAGAAATGCTTGGATCCGTTCCGGGTTCCTTTGTGGCTTCACTCGGCTTCCAACATTGTCATAGAAAAATTCCAAGTTTAAACCCCTCTCATCTTCAACGATAATGTTGTGTAAAATTACACAACATGTCATGATTTGCCTAAGGGTTATTTTATCCCAAAAACGAGCCGGTCCTCAAACAATGGCAAACCGAGCTTGCAACACACCAAATGCTCTCTCAATATCTTCGTTGAACAATGGCATTTCTTCATTGAACAAAGAAACGGGATTTTTGCTCGCAAGCTTCAACAATGCGAACAAAGAGGGATCTACGCATCCGATAGGGGAATGCAAAGGCGGCCGACCTTGGAGCCCCGCCTCTTCCTCTTTGCTCCGGCCTCAAATCTGTCGACGATATGAGCCATAATCATGTGCTCAACGTCGTCATCGAAGAGTAGGTCCTCAATCTCCGAATCATCCGAATCGGAGGAGGAGGAGGAAGATGATGAACTCCAATCCATCTAGCAAAATTATAATTTTTGAGGTTTAGACTACAAATCTACCAGCATATATCCACACAACAACTAAATCTACAACTAATTTGACCAAAAACCATACCGTGTCGCCACGGACGGCCGGATCCGCGCCGCCTGAGCTCCTCAACCGCACCCGGCAAGAAATCTGCCGCTCCGATGGCTCGGAGTGTGCCCGCTTGAGCTCGCTACTCAGACCTGGCCGTATCAGCGCCTCTCGGAGCGAACTGGCCATGTGCCCGAGCTCGGCGCCGGATCCATGGCGGCGGCCGCCGCCGCGACCGTGCGGATGGGATACGCCACCCCCGGGCCCGAAACAAGGTGGAATCGAACCGGCGGGAGGCGGCGATCCTTTTCCGCGGTGGGGAGGGAACGGGGGGCGGCAAGAGGCGGCGGAGCGTGGCGGCGGAGCGCGGCGGCGGAGAGAGGAGGGGAAAGAGGAACGAGCGCGCGGTGAAACTTCAGCCCGCGGTCTTTTCGCGCCACGAGTGCGGGGTGCGGGAAAATGAGCTTCCGAAACTGAACTGATTCGGGACGGGCGGGTGTTTATCCTGCTCCCCGGATATTTTTTTGGGATACGGTACTGAGTTCGGTATCTGTTCTGGCCGAGATTTCGCCCCGGACCCGGAAAAAAACAGTTATTTTCTGGGTCGGGGGCTTATCCAGTAACTGCTAGAGATGCTCTTATGACTGATTTTCCACTAATACTGATTTCAGCATATATATATCTGATGCTCTTGTGTTTTTACAACAGTAAACCTTTTGATGGTTAGAAAGAAAATGCAAATAATATAAATTGTAATCCCATGGGCAACTCAAGAAAATCTACATGTTACAGCGCACACAACACAATTAAGAGAGAAGCCTCAGACAACTTTGCGCCACTCACTTTGTACAGACCCAATGAGTAACGTCGGGATTCTTGCCACTAGGTAGTGGGACATTCCTGAGCTAACATGGCAATCCATTCTAGTAGCACTCACAAATGAATTAACCCGTAACGCTAGTAAAAACAGTGTATGTACGCACCTCCGGCGGCTGGCGTGTGTACGTCGACGTGAGCGCCACGCCGGTCGGAGGAAGCGCGATGACTGAGACCGTCGCAGCAGCAGCCGGGGAGGCGAGGTAGGGCCGGAGGCGCCCGCCGTCGACGACGAGCTCGACGCCGCAGACAGGGCACGCGAAGCGCCCGAGGCCGGCAGGCACGCTCAGCAGGGCGCTGCAGCCGGCGCACGGCATGCGCGCGGGCACGGGGGCGGCGGGTGCGCGGCCGGGGATGGGCAACGCCCGGCGCGGGCGCGGCGGCGGCGGCATGAGCTCCGGCGGGAGGGCCTGCTGGGTCATGCAGTCCGGGCAGGCGAACTCGGTGAGGCCCCGCTCCACCTCCAGCGTCTCGCCGCACCCCGCGCACCCCACCTCCACGAATTCCGGCGGCGGCGGCGGTGGTGCCATCGTTGCCCGCCGGAGCGAGGGAATGGGATGGGATTGGCTAGGGTTTTCCTCTGGGGTCCGTGGGGAACGGAGGCGATGGGAGTGAAATGCGAGTGTGGCGCGGTGACAGCCGACACGTGAAGTTGGACGCTTGTGGCCTACCCCTTAGCAAACCGGTCCACGGCCCCTCGGAAATGACTTAGCGCCAATTGTTTCTCAGAAATGACTTGGCGCCAATTGTTTTCCCGACAACAAAATTTCAGCGGCATTTCGCGACTCGTCACTTTATTTACAAAAATTACACCGTATATACTCTCTAGGTCGAGATGGGCTATATTGATCTCATTTGTCCTACCAGTTTTTCTTATATTTTTCGTTTGACTAACTAAACATTTTTTATTTCGTTCCCAAAAAACATTTTTTATTTCATAATTATTTCCTAGATATTTATAATTAATTCGAGACATAGGCTAGGTTTTAAAAGTTTCATCTCAAAATTAAGCAAGTTGAGATACTTGTGGCGAACACATCTTTTAAGATATAAATTGGACCATTAATTTGACCACTGTATTACTTCCTCCGTTTTAAAATATAAGATTTTCTATCCTTTCTGAATTTGTCCTGATTCGTACGTATGTAGACATGTTTTAGTGTGTTGATTCACTCATTTACGAACAGATCAGGACAAAGTCAAAAAAAAGGGTAGAAAGTCTTACATTTAGGACGGAGGGAGTATATATCACGAAAGTTATAGTATTAAATATGTATTTGGAAACAAATGGTAGGATTTTTAAGAAAAATGACACATATTTTTTTAATCAAATTATTGGTCGAAATTACAACACGGAAAACGAGGGTCGTCTGCATTGGAATGGATGGAGTAATAAGAACGCGTTGTTGGTGAGTGTGTGTTAACATTGTTTCGTTGTATCAAAAATACATTTTTAATGAGTAATTCATGAAAATCTAGAATATTACAACAAATGAAATCACTTTGTTATTTTTAAAAAAAAAAAAGGAAACATAGTGACCAATGCAAAAAAAAAGGAAACATAGTGGCACATGCAAAAAAAACATTGCATGACACAAAGACAAAGCAACGGACTATGGAATAAGCTCCTCCGGAACCTTAGCAGCCACTATGATCCGCACCCTTCCTTTATCTTTTGTTTGCTCATAACTCCATCGGCATGGAAGGGTGGGTATCGAGTAACAAGCATTTATTTCCTTCCAAATTCCCCAGATCGAGAGGATGAACACGAAAGGAAGGGCCTTGGCAGCGATTCCACATCCATGCGCTAGCTTCTCCTAGATGGGGTTTGACAGAACTACGAGAGGCATGCAACAATTAAAGAAGCTTGGGATCACCAACAAAGAAGCAACCACTTCCTAAAGATGAAGTATCCAATGATTGAACCCAATACAATCAAGATGAAGTTTTATGAAGATAGAAGTACCGACCAAGGTAGAGTTCATTGGAGGAACCCAAAGGTAGCTACAAATGTTTGGGCCCATGAGTTGATCCATTGAGGGTCAAGATACTGAGAGAACGAATTGAAGAGAATAATTCAAAATATGGCTTGAAGACAAGTTCATCGTGAGGTGATGAGTTGAGCCATAGTTGACCAAGTCTTGAAGCAAGTACTCAATTGAAAATTTCATTGTGTATCTCAAGATAATTGAATATAGGATGAAGAATACCAAGGTTTCATCAAGTTATATATGAAGAAATGTCCCATAGGAGATACATGAAGTCTATTGGGTGGATCAGATGATGAATGCCATCAAATTAAAAAATAAGCATCGAAGACGATATCATGTCATTTGGGCTTATAAGTTGAGTCATGAAGGTTCAAGTTCTTGATATAACGAATTGAAAAGAAGACGATATCATTACAAATTGCCGATTTTTAGACATTTTGAATCCTTACGCAATATACTAGAACCTTCTAGTACTTTCCATATATGTTCCGGGACATTTCCTGACACTTCTGGGACCATCCAGGACATCTCTAAACCATTTTGAAATCATGTGAAACACTTATAAAACTTTTCGTTCTCATATCCATATAATAGTTGTGTTTCTGTATGACTTTTGACCGTTAAGCGTGTGAACCTACACATTCGAGATTATGTGGACATGCCCGAAACACTTCCCGCCCAATAACCGACAAAGGGATTTGGATACCCATAATGATTCCCATGTAATTTATGAAGATCTTTATCATGTGAACCATTTAGTATTACATGTTCACTTTCTTTTACTTTGTGATACTTTACATTACCCATGCCGCTTGGCAGTATTTATTAATCAACACCCTCATCACTATACCTAAATACCTTGTTAGCCGACGTATAATCTTTACTTATATCCCATGTTCTAATGTCCCATGTGTCCAACACAAACTCATGTACTTGCCCAACCAATGATGGACATTGTGATAACCGAGAGGGTTTAGAGTGTATCTCTCCATAATCGGAGGAGTAAGCCACTTTGAAATCATGTGAAACACTTTTATAATCATCTGGTTACATAGTAACGTTTGGTCTCCCCGTATCCAACCTCTTGATATCCTAGACTACGGTACTCTCATGGTTTAATGATGATACATAAATATAAGAAACGATGAGAAATTACTGACAGTATATTGAAGACGTATCTTTTAAAGAACTAAGGATGACTCCAACGGGCCGACGCATCGAGTCCGCGTCGGTCCGTTCCAGTCCGTTTTTGCGAAAACCAGGGCCCAACGGGGCGACGCAAACGGACCACGGTCCGGTTTTCTGTCCGCCGCGACCCATTGTTGGCCCAAATTTGGGTCACCGGTGCGTCGGGCGCGGATGCGCGGCGGACTGGAAACGCGTCCGCGCGCACACGCGGTCGGTCCTCCCTGCTCCCACCTGTCAGTGACAGGGCGCCGGTCAGCCTACCCCTGGCCCAGTCCTTTTTAATGCCAGGGGATAGGGACGGCCAGTCCCCACCCACTCCACTGCCCCACTCCGCTCCCTCACCGGCGACCAAACCCTAGCCACCAACCCTCGCCGGCGACGCAATGCCGCTCCGGTGGCCCGGATTCGGCAAGGCTAAGAACGACGCCGAGGCGGGGTCGTCGTCTGGCCGCCGCCGCCTCTGCCTCCGCACGCCATCCCCCACGCCGCCATCTTCCCCGGAGCCGGAGGCCGCCGCCGCCTTCGAGCTCGCGCCGCCGGGCGCGCAGATCGCACGCCGCGATCGCGTGTACGTGCGGCGCGAGGACTGCGAATGGTACTGGGAGCACGCGTGCCCGCTGCCATGGCCAGATGTCAAGCTCTGCGAGGGCTGGCATCTGAACCCGCAACGGATCCCGGTGCCGCCTATGCCCACGAGCCAGCGCGCCCGCGATCTGGAGGTCGACCGCCGCCGCCGCCTCCCGGCGTCCCTCCGCGCCGACCCCGCCTACGCCGCGTCGTCCCCAAACTGGGACACGTGGTTCAGCGGCGAGCACAGCCTGCGGCGCCAGGCTTGCTACACGCGGGCGCCGACACCGCCGCCGGCTAGCCGCTGGGACCTGCCGCCGCACATGCGGCGTCGGGATGCACCGCCAGTGCCGCGGTCCACGGCGCGGTCCCTGAGGATTGGCTCGCCGCCGCCGCCGCCTCCCGTGAAGATGGAGGTGGAAGACGAGCTCGCCGCCACCCTCGAGGCCTCCAAGCACACCATCGTCGAGGACGAGGAGAAGCGGTGGGTGAAGATCCTCGAGGCCGTCGCCCGCGAGAAGGAGGAGGCCCTGCAGGCGCAGCAGGCCGCGGTCCTCGAGGAGCCGCAGCAATGGTGGCAGGTCCCCATGGACGTGGACCTTCCACCGGCGCCGCCCCTTCCAGCCGGCCTGCTAGGGCAGAGCTGGACCTTCAACGGCGGTAGCTGGACGACGCCCCTCCCGGAGCAGGACGCGGAGCAGCCGCCGACGCCGCCGGCCGCCGTCCCACAACGACAAGGCCTCCCGGCGCACCTCTACCAGGAGCCGCCATACTACATCCTCGATGACGACGAGGATTAGTTGCCCGCGAAGGGCAGTTTTTATTTTTTTGTTTTTTAAAATATATGTAAAATGGCCGTTTGTGACCCACCCCCTTATATATAAATGAAAATGGCCCATATATGGCCTTTTAACAAAACAAAAAATTTGGGGGCGGACTCGATGCGTCGCCCCGTTGGGCGCATTGCCAGAAAATGGCCGGACAGGGGGCGGACGCGCGTCCGTTTGCCGACCCAAACGGACCAAACGCGGACCAAACACGCGTCCGTTTGGGTCGCCCCATTGGAGTCATCCTAAGCTCCCTAGGAATAGAAGCTTGTGGTTGCTCCTAGGTGTAAACATGGATGGTCCCACCTGTAAGTGAGTAAGCTCTCCAAAAATAGAGGGGTGTGGTTACTCCTAGGTGTGAACGTGGGTGGCCCCACCTGTAAGTGAGTGCGATTTTCTTCTTTAAAGTACTAAGCTCTTTAAAAGTAGAGGGATGTGGTTGCTCCTAGGTGTGAACATGTGTGACCCCACCAGAAAGTGAGTGTGATTTTTCATTGCCCATAGTCGGTGATAGCACCGTTTTGCTGGGTTGATGGGTATATGTGTTGATCTTCTGTGGGTAAGAAGGATGTCGCCCGTCTCAGTCGACACTGCACCGCCTCTTCGATCTTTGCGAGTCAGCAGCTGCACCATCCTTCATCTCGGATCGGTCCTCCATGTTGTTGTCCCAGGCCTCGACGACGTTGTCGCCGCCATTCTTCCCCATCCTCCAGTGTCGCCTCGGACACCAAAGTGGCAGCCGACCAGGCCGGAGCAGCCAACATTCTCGACGCTCGTGCTCCCTAGCAACCCCTCCTTCAGGAGCATCACTGCATCGCGTGCATACGGTGATGACACACGCGAGCCGACCAAGCTTTTCCCGGCCATCCCGTTGCCACTGCTCATGGTCGGCCTTCTCTTCTCCAACTGTTTGGTCCTCTGCCAACTTCGGTCTGAACCCAGCTCACTCTCGGTTGCGCTGCCACTGTACACCACGTAATGGCGGCTGAGACGAAGAAGGCACAAATGCGTCAGATTTTGGCCGGAGAGGAGGACTTTCGACTTTCCACTGATCCGGTGTGATGAGGAGTGGAGCGGTTGCGTCGACTTGGGAGATCAATTTCTCGAATAGTAAGCGTGTGTGCGCCACCCACCTGTAAGTACTTATCGCATTTGAGACAATTTCAGCCATGAACATTAACTTTTATTTTTTGCCAATGTACGAACGGGCACGGCAAAGCGCGCCTATATCTTCTAGTTTCACACTATATCAACAGGTGTATGCAACACTACGGTACACTAACAATGTGCGCTCATGAATCATTGGCATCCTCCTTACTTATGCCCATGGGTTAGGAAAACTAGACCATAAAACAAACATATTGAAATGTGCTCTGAAAGTGGAGTTACACTGCAATGGTCAGACCGTCTTGATCTCATATTTAAATCTCCAAACTAGCATGATGCTATTCCATGACAAAACTTATAATTGGATGGGACACTAGAAAAGAAAACCTGTCTGGCTCCGCTCACAGCTGCCGGCATAATCATCCCACCCGTTAACACAGCTCACAGCTAAAGAGTGGGGGTAGAACCCTATCTGTCGCCCGGTCCTCCGATGGCGCCGCCGCCGGGAATCCTCGAGGTGAGGTGCGCCGGATGCGGTGAGACTCTGGAGGTGGAACATGGCCTCACGGAGTTCGCCTGCCCCGACTGCGGCATGGCGCAGGCGCTCCCGCCGGAGCTCATGCCGCAGCGCCCTCGCCGCGCGCTCCCGCTGCCCGGACGAGTCCCCCCCTACGCCGCCCCCGCCGCGCCTGCGAGAGTCTCCTGCGGAGGTTGCGGATCCGTGCTCAGTGTCCCGCACGGACCCGGGCGGTTCGCCTGCCCGCTATGCGGCGCCGAGCTCGCGTCCTTCCCCCTTGCGGCCGTTCCGGTGGCGACGACACCAGCAGCCGTCCCAATCTCTTCCACCCGGTTCCCGAATCACCCAGAGGTACTGCTCGCTATTGTTCGCTTCCCGGGGATTACATAGACATCTATGGTTGCTCCATCAAATACCTTAGCTGGTACTGGGAGACCACACTAGTGGGAGAACGAACGGATATATGGTAGTTGTTGCTACGACGCTAATTTGTGAGTTTATGTTAGCTGGAAGAGGCTGCTAGAAGCATTGCCGACAGAATGCCTAATGTTTCTGTCGTGGTTAGATAATTATTGTACGTATCTGACTTCTCTACTAATTCTTGACAGTGAGGTTAAATCAGGTCACGAATTTCGGGCTAGTATGTTTGGTTTTACTTTTCTATAAGTTGGTTTAGTAAGGAGTGGTTAATGTAGGGTCCCGGCTCATCACTTTAGTCTTAGCAGTCTGCATTTTTCAGTTGTTCGTGTAGAAATATAGAAGTATAAGGTTAAAGAGTGCTTGCGCAGTTGAGAATGTGTTTTCTTTTAGAACCAGAACTATGGTCCTGGTTTCATTGAAATAGAATCCAGCATTTGATTTTTCTAGTTTACGTGAATTGGAATATGAGCAATATTTGATTCAGTCAATGAATAGGCAAGATCGGTGAAGATCGATCAAACAAAGAGCTTAAGACAGTGATACAAGTGCAGATTAAGATAGCTAAAGATTGTTGCTAATTTTTTAGTTTTATTGAGTCACAAAAAAACTTGTATTTGCTGAAATCATTGTGGTTATGGAATATGTTGTTTAGCTTTAAAATTTTGACAACCTCATTGGCTGCGATATTTCTGCTTCAGTTTTTAATTGTACAAACCAATGTTTAAGAATAACTGGCTGGCTGAGGCACTAACTTGCCGACTAGTAATTGACTACTACTTGATACAGATACTACACTAGTACAATAAATAATATGAAGGTAGAGAGGGGAGAGGAACCTGCAATCAGATATCCCCCACCCCCCTGCTGTACAACTAACCCAAATAAGAACATGGCATGTGTCACAGAGAAGCTACTACTACGAGTCTACGACACATCAACTTGTACTGCTATGGGACCAAAAAAAATCAGAGGGCAAGTGCTAATCAAAGGAGCCGCCAAACCAGATTTAGTTCGGAGGACAAACAACTCTGTTTCTCCGAGACAGAGGTGGTTCGTGAGGACCAGGTCAAGGAGAAGAGGCATCTTGCTCGGTGTTCACTGCAAGCGGCAGCTTGTGGCTAGGGTTCTGTTTTCCCTTCTCACACCAGTTATATCGCTATTCCTAGTGCGGTGCCAATACTGACTTGTTGACTCGTCAGAGTGACTGCTGTAATATTACTCTACCATGGAAAAAGTGTTACTTTAACATTTATAAAGTATACTCATTGTGCAACTTGAACCATTAATTTTATTAGATTTGTTTGTAAAATCTACAAAATATCAAGAGTGTGGTCAATATTATGGTCATACACTGTATACATTATTCAGTTTTTCCGCTTTGTTGACCATTCTGTGCAGCATGGGCCTTCAAGTCAATCAGCTCGTGCAGGAATGGTTCAAAAGCCTACTCATTCGGGCAGACTCATGGACAACATCCAAACCACTATTTTGGGGAGGAGTCCTTTAGCTCATTCAGAGCTGACTCAAGGACACAAACTGATGCTGCAAGGAGGCTACAAAATGAGCCTCTTAATCCTTCAGTGCATAGGGAGGAGTCGCATACTGAACCTGTCCAAAGAACTATTGCCACGCCTGGCAAGAAGAAATATAGATTTTTAGTTGGTCCAAAATCTTGTCAAGAAGAAAACGTACAGGACGAGCAGCCTAACCAGGTTGTCCGCCCATCACAGGCACAAGTAATACCCACAAAGTCTTCAGTTCATGTAAACCAGGCAGAAGGAGGGTTTCAAGATGAGACGATTTCAATGCACAGCAAGCCGGCAACTGAACATGTGCCTGCCCCTAGGGCCATCGAGCATGATCAGATAAGTTCTCGGCATCAAGTTGTCCATGAGCAGCAAGCAGGTGAAATTCCTGGTGATGCAGTTCAGGTGGAACAGGAAAAGGCAGATTCTGCCTGCAAACCGTCGAGCAAAAATAAAAAGAGCGCCAAGAGTACTAAAGGAAATCATAAGAGGAAAAACAAATTTTTGATGAATTCTTCAAATGAGTGGACTCATCTTAGGCGCAGTAAGCGCCTGTCGAAGGGATCTCCAGACCTTAGTGATATTGAGCCTATCCAGAAGATAGATGCTTCCCCACATCATAATTCAGAAGCTCCACAGATCGAGAGTACCATAGCTGATCCTGCTCCTAGTTCACCGACTCGATACCCATGGCCTCAAGCTGTCTCTATTGAGCTGGATAACATTGATGTAACTCCAGCACCCACTTTGAATCATGGTGTGCTACAAACTGAGCAGACTCCACACTGCTACAGCCAAACTTACTCTCCAGAGACTGGGTGGGCGCTTCCTAATCCCAGCTCTAATTCATGGCATGAGCATGAGATTTATCAAAAGCACTTTAATGGGATTGACCAGCTTGATAAAAGTGATGATGAAGTGCATTCAAATCCACCAGAGAATCAAAATCATATGAATGACCAAGTGGCAGAAGCAGCTTGCAGTGGCAAGAACTACTCAGAGCAGGTACAACTCAAGCCTCACAGTGAGAAATTTGCAGGGCATGGCAGGCAGATGAACTTGGCTGCTTCATGCAGCCCCTTGCCGCCATGTTGCCAGTTCCAGCTGCCACTACTTTGCCCAGCATTAGCCCGCTTTCTTCACTTGAAAGTCAGTCCCTCTCTCCAACCTATTTGGTCATCTCTATTGAGAGCTGTGTATCACTAACATGTGCCTCCCAACTCTTGTAGAGCTACCACCTCAGGGCAGTAGTCCAACAACGCCGCAGCACCAACCACGAACCGCCATCTACTCCCAGGTCCCTCTCCTTACCCTTCATTCCTGAACTTTGTTTTCAATGCAAGGTCAGAAGTGTTATGTACTGTCCAGTGTTCGTCTGACAGCAATGCATAGTGTACCGTTATTCCACTGTTCAAATGTGTTCCTGCCAATGGCTTGATAGGTTGAGTTTTACATTTACCATTTAAAATTGATACATCTGAAGTCTGAACAACTTCCGATGCAGGTTTGTGAACTTGTGATGCTGTCTTGAAAACTTTTTTGCTGGTTAAGAAGTGTTGACATGAGATTAGCTTCTCTCTGGTTTAGTGTTATTTTTTTCGTGCTAGTTTTATTGCATTACAAATGCAAACCCTTCTATTTTCAATGGATTTTCTAGTGGAAAGATCCAAGGATGTACCTTTTGCAAGAGATGTTTTTTTAGAAACTAAGAGTTGTTCTTTTTCATGGAGATCTTCATTTTGGATATTGTCTGATATCGAGTAATTTCAGGACGCACAGTGTGATGATATGCCATCAGGATCTCTTAGTAAGTCAACACAAAAGCGTAGAGGGCGCCCCCCTGCTGTGCTAATGGAACCACGCAAAGAAGCTGATAAGCCTGTGTTGACGCCCAATGGTGCAGAGTAAGTACCTCCCCGGCTTTTATGCTTACCCATAGTTGAAGAACTGATACATTCTAATCTTAACGTGTGTGTGCCAATTTAATTTGTAACTAGCAGCTGGAGTATGCACCCGCCGGGTCCTAAGGTAGCAACTACCCTCTCCCTTCTAATCAAGCAGAACTATCCTGGGACCTGTATTTCGGTAGATACTGATGGAAGGTCTTGTGAGGCTGTGGTTCACTATTGGCACCAATGTCCTCCAGATGTAAGGGCTACCGTGTTGGATGAATTCCTTGTGAGTACCATATCAGGACATCTCAGACCATCTTTTTGCTCACTGGGAAACTTGTAAATGATGACTGCTTGTAATTTTGAATTCTGCAGAAACGCTACAAGTGGTCCTCCGGCCAGGAAGAGGAGTGCCAAAAGATCTTTGAGCGCAAAGCAGTTAGACAGTTAGTTAACCTCTTTTGCTATGAGAAGCAAAGAGTTAGAGAGGAGTTGGCAGCAAAGAAATCCAAAAGGTCTTTGAAAGTTCGTAGGGCAAGTGGAGAAATGGCATTAGAAAAGGGAGATGTTAGAGAAGATTCAGAGGAACGACAGGCAGATGAGTCCGTTGGGTTGATTGAGCATGATGATCCGCTGAATTGGAAACCATTTGTCCCTGATTGGATGCAGCCGAAATGGTGGGAAATGTTGTGTGACCACTGGGCCAAAGACGAATTTATGAAGGTTTCCTACCAAAAAAGAAAGAACCGGAATGCAGGAAGCCACCCGTGTGATGCTGCAGGTTCACGAAGTACAACAACACATCAGCACCTTATGGTAAGAACTAAGAATTCAATTTCTGGTTGTTCACGTTATAAGAATGTCTTGATGATTCTGTTTTGTTCTGCTTTTCAGGATACGACATATCAGCACACTGAGGAGACCAGCGACACTCCACTAGGACCCCATCCTGTACAGGAGCAGGTGGGGAGCTCGAAGCGTGAGAGGCGCTATGGTGCTCCTGTTGTCAGCAAGAAGGCCCAGACTGATTCATCGTCAAAATCCTCCCCAGATTGTTTGAACAAACAGGGACAAGAGCCGAGATTCACACAGGAACAGGTGCAGCAGATGATTAATCAAGCTCTACAAGGACTAAATGAAACTTGGGAGAAGAAGTTTCTGTCCTTGGAGCAAAACATGCGCAGTATGTCCTCATCACGCGTTGTTCCCGCTGTAAGCAAAAAATAGTTGACTGTTTAACTCATCTAACAGGGTTGATATATATTTGTCATCTCTGACACATCCATTTTCAGGGTGCTAGGGGATCAGCGGCGACTGTCACAAGAGACAAGCAGTGCCAGCTTGCACGGCAGGTAATAATAAAATTTAAATCACGTATCTACGTATTATATATAATGCTGAGGGGGAAGATGCCCCTCGGTATATTTGAAGGAAGAAAGTGGTTCCCGACCAGTGATGATTGAATCGTGGTGTGTTTTTCATGCACACCTGGCTTAGTTCTCCTATATCTATAGATACATTTGTATACACCCAAAGTATTCGCTAGCAAGAAGCTATGGTGAGACCTATTTTTGTTTACTGTTGGTGGAAGTAGCATTACATACATATAGAATAAAACACGGTGCCCAATCTCATGGTCTTCTTAAGTTGGTTGGCGGTTGGTGATCTGTAATTTTATGTGGCCAAAATAATTAAACAAACTGCAGAAAATGGTAAGAAAAAACGTGAGCCATGGCGAGTAACCTTTTAGGTGGGCTGGATTTTATCGAAACTGGCAAAGGCCAAAATCAGTAAACCAGATGTAGGCTGTTTCCAATCCTTCACTGCACGCAACTTGTCAAACCCTTCCATTGCACTTGCACTTACAGAAGATTTGGCATTCTGGCCTAACAATGTTGGTCGACTGAGAAATACTGAACCTGGTACTGTTTGCTTCATGTTTGCCATCTACTCGTTAGTGACTGGGTCTGGGTGCAATTGCTGTCGCCAAGATATGGCAGCTAATACGGGAGATGTTTGAATTGTAGATAGCATGATCTCCGAGTCATTTTCTGCCATCTTTCCAGGGTTGATAGATGCCATTGTTCATTGCTGTTGCTGAACTATTCAGCCTATGGCACCGTCCAGCACGTGGGGAGAAAAACTCACACGGGTTAACGTCTGATGCTTTGCAGGATACGTTCGATTCCGCGGATGGAGAACGAGATCCGGATGGTAGAGACGCAAGCGAGAACTGGAGTTAACCTGATGCGAGCTTGTTACTAGTTGCCGTGGCTGAAAATTTGTCCCATTTTTTTTTCCGGGGACGGCGCATCTGCTCGGGAGCAAGTAGCTCTGCATCATTGGTGTAAATTATGTACTTTCAATTTTTTGACCCAAGTAATGTAAGCTTTTTTTGACCCAGCCTGTGCATATTTCAAACTTGAAAGTCTTGCACCGCGGTCTGGCTTGATCCTGCGCATGGCCGCGTGCGTGGTAGTTGGAGTAGGTGGACGGAAAGCAGCCTGTGGTTAGTTTAGCGCGTCGTAGGCGCGAGCTTTAGCTTTAGCGCCGGCCATCACGCGGCGAGGGAGGGCAGGCATGGCCCCGTGAGCAACGTGACGCTGCCACCGCCTCCCTGTGGATTCCTTCTGCCCGGCTTCCCTGCAGCTGCTCCCTCCGCGGTCACGGCGCCGCTGTTTGCTGATAAAATAATCTGGCGCTGTACTACTAGTTCGTTAGCCGTGATTAAATAAGACGATTAGTTGTAGCTCGTCTGGCTGTTGTCATCATCTGATCGCTCCTGGTGTTGCTTCGTGCTGCGTTTTTGTTGAGTGCCCATAGCGAGAGGGTAAATCTACTTGAGTAGTGAGCTGGACTATTGCAGCCGCTGAACTTTCTCCCTCCCTCCGTTATGAAGCGCAACTTTCGAGTTTCGAACTTACCACTATGATGGCGAAAAGATAGCAGCAGGGTTTGTCGCGTGTCATCGAAATCAAGCGCCGTGTATGTAGCTTTACACCGATGTGGCCAAGGATGGATGAGAGCCACAGACGAATGAAGCAACCGATTCGGTCGGTAGGCTGATCTCACGGTCGTCGGCCGGCTGCAGTCGTAAAAGAGACCTGTCGGCGTACGTAAAGGCCGTCCGCGGCCATGGTCAGGCAAAAGCGAATCGAGTCCGCGAGCGACCGGACAGCGCAGGAGAGGGAGCGGGAAAAGCTATCGAGATAATAGAAAAAGAGGGGACGTCACGGCGGGCCCGGCGACGCGCCGGCCGCCGCTCCCGCGATTAGAATAAACGGAGAGCGGATAGCCGGATATGCCCACTTGCGAAGTTGCGAATTTGCGATCGATGGCGAGCCGCCACCGGCACACGCGTGTGGAACGAGGAATCCCCTGCCGGCACCGCCGTCCCCGCAGTCCCTACTTGGGCAGCGAGCACGCTGACATGTGGACGCCGCACCGCCGTATCGCATCGGTGGGCAGGGAGCGCGATCCGCGAGCAGCGCGAGGTCGACACGGACGGGCGGTGCGCGAGGACGGACGTGTGCGACGCGGGCGGTGGGATCCCATGAGATCTCTGCGGGCGGGCGGGCGGCGTAGGTTTGTTGCCGTGATGCCTCATGGTGGGGCTGCCGGAGTTGTTCTGTCACCCGTCTCGTTCGTAGGACACCTGGCTGTACGTGCTTGATGATGTGCAAGCAACGGAACGGAGATTAGCTTTCAACGCTCAGAGTCAACCAAGCCCTAGGGGAAATTAAACACTGATGATGAAAGTTGCTGATACACGACTAGTAGGTGGAACCTTCGCGGCGACGCAATTAACAAGCACACTACTACGCCCTAGCTATGCAAATTTCTTCCTTCTCTACTTTCGTATTCACCGCCCACACTCGACCGCACTACTTGTGAGTCTCGAGGCAAGTTTCAACTTGCATGTACTCTGTTGAAGTATTTGTATCAATTTATTTGCAAAGTTCTATAGTTTATCTTCTGCATTTTTTTTGCTATTTTCGAATGATGTTAATTGAGATATCTATTATCGTGGAGTGGACGATGAAACCATGGTATGGTATGGAGCTCTTAGTGGAGATTCCATCATACGGGAAAGTATATATCTAGGATTAATTACACATGTCCTAGTGGTCCCTGCGCCGTATTGATAGTATGGACCAACAAATCTAATATGAATGGGCAAGTCAGAAGTATCTTCCTCGTTCACATATCCTCGATAGGCTAAACTTGGTTGGGTCCGTCACGGCGGCCAACGGTGTCGAAGCACGTATACTTCCCACCTGACGGAGTGACTAGAATAGAAACTTGGGAGGGGTGATTTGGGCTATTGGTCATTGTACCGGCCAGGGGCGAAAGGACTGGACTTGGAACCCACTCTAGGTTCCTCGGGGCCCACGCGGTGACCGCTATAGAGTAGCTTAACCACATGTGGTTCCCGACGCAAACCCCACTTAAGGAGACCAGTGACCGCATGGCCATAATTATAAGGTGGCACGACACCCCTGTAAAAGGGAAAGGAATGTCCTCCCCCCGCGGAGGGATCGATCATTCACACCCACACATACCCACAAACATCATCCACATATCTCCTCCAAAGGAGAACACACCATCCACTATAGCCGGCTAAACCGCTATCCAACATCATCTTGTACCTTGAGCGTCTCACACGCGGAATACAACCGATCCACACATGAGTAGGGTTTTTTACTTGGGCGATCCCAAGGCCTGAACCTGTATACATTCTTGCGTGCTTGAGACTATTAACCCATCCGGTCGTGGCCACAAGATTTTACCTACACATAAATTCACTAATCGGTAACGAAACACCGACAGTTTTTCATATCTGTAGAAAGGGGACTCTGACACCCATCCCGGTGTCGCACGGAACAGATCCCTAAAAAAACTATTACGTTTTACGGTCGCGTTTTCCATATCTGTTCTGTCCGGGCGGGTTTTCAAACCTTAAAATCGTTTTACGGCTCTCTTATACGCGTTTTAAGGGTCCGAATTTTATGGATGTGCTAGAATTGCTCTTAGCTTTCAAGTTTCAGCGTCAACCTGCCAAGCCCCAGGGGAAATTAAACAGTGCTGATAGCTGCTACACGACTAGGTCGAACCTTCGGGGCGACGTAATTAACTAGCAGTACAGTAAGCCCAGCCGGCACGCTGCTGCAGACAAGGCAAATTTCTTGGCTGCGTGCTTTCGCATTCACCGCCCGCACCCTGCAGCGGGCAGCGTCGACCTCACGCCCAGTCACGTCCATCATTCTGCGCGTCGACCGATGATATGTCCCACGTACGCACGCAAATCTCCCGCGAATCCAGGCAAGGAAGCAAGGAAGACGCGACGCACTTGCGCGCGGTGCGGCTGCGGCGGCCAGGCCAGCCTCCAAATTAAATTAAAGCAGAAAAATAACACCTCTTTTCTTTCTTTCCTCCGTCTCCATCGGTCCGTCCCCACAGGTCACCGCGGGCCACGCGGCGCGCCAGGAGACCGGGCCCCGCCACCACCGCGCGGGAAGGTAGGAGCAGGCAGGCGGCGGGGCGAGCGCGCACGTCTGCACTGCACTAGCGGCGATGGTGTCTTTGCATGGCGCGTCGTCGATGAGGTGAGGTTGGGTTGGGTGGTGGAGAGCGATCGAGGTGGGCGGCGCCAAAACCGTTGGCTCTGCTCACTCAAGCGCACGGCACGGAACTGCATGCCGAACCACTACCACCACCGGCCGGTCGACACTTCGCAGTAAGTACGTACTTGACGCGAAAATACGCGGCCGACCATGCACCTCACTAGTGCCATGCTCAGTGGATCGGATCGAATCCAAGGCAGACATACATGACTGAAAGCCGAAACTGATCGTCAGTACAAGACGCAACTCGTATGGTCCGGTAACAACTTTCTGCTGTTCGATTCGCCGGTGATCACTAAAGCAGACAAAAATTTGATGCCACATACCGAATAACCTAGCGTATCTACAGGCACAACGAGCGCATCAAAACGCGATCTAGCACGGCGCAATTGCCATTCCTGGAGTCATCCGCGGCCACAACACAAGAAAGCTCTATTACAAACAGCTGGGCTGGCTACGCCGTGCATCGATCCAAAAAGGAGCCAGGAGGAACGGGAAGAAACGAACGGCACAGCGCGCGCGTACGTACAGAACCGCACCACACCTCACCTTAACCAAACCAGCACTGCTCAGTCAGTCGGTACACAGTGACCAAGCGACCAACCAACCACACCGCACCTACACACACCATCGAATAAAATTCAGAAAAAAAAATACAGAAACATTTAGCGGACGGAGGAACAGACGGCGCGCCGCCCCGCTTCGTATGGCTGGCTGGCTGGCTGTGGGTCAACAAACCTCCCTTCCGCTGGTCCCTCCACGCCTCCCGCCACCGCCATAAATACCCGCGCCTCTCCCTCACCCTTCCTCAATTCCTCCCCAACCTCAAGCTCAACCAGCACCGCACCAAACCACAACAACAACCAACCGCCGACGATCTCCTCAACACTTGGCGCTCCGTCCATCCATGGCTCCCAAGACCAACGCCGCGCTCCCCCTCGTCGTCGCCGGGGAGATGGAGCCGAGGTTCCGCGGGGTGCGGAAGAGGCCCTGGGCCGGTACGCGGCGGAGATCCGCGACCCGGCCAGGAAGGCGCGCGTCTGGCTCGGCACCTTCGACACCGCCCACGCCGCCGCCCAAGCCTACGACGCCGCCGCGCTCCACTACCGCGGGCCCAAGGCCAAGACCAACTTCCCGCCGCTCCAAGGCGCCGCCGTCGCCGCCTTCGTGCCGCCGCCGCCCAAGGCGCTCGCCGTCAGCCCCAGCAGCAGCACGGTCGAGTCCTCGTCACGGGACACGCCGGCCGCGGCGCCCGTCCCTGCCGCGGCGACTCCGGTGGCTGCGGCGGCTCCGGCGCCGGCGCTCGACTTGAGCCTGGGGATGGTGGCGGCGCAGCCCTTCTTGTTCCTCGACCCCAGGGTCGCGGTGACCGTGGCCGTCGCGGCGCCGGTCGCTTGCCGGGCAGCAGCCACCGACAAGGTGGAGCACCAGGGCCGCGAGGAAGAGCAGAGCGACACCGGGTCTTCGTCATCCGTGGTGGACGCCTCGCCGGCCGTCGGCGTGGGGTTCGACCTCAACTTCCCGCCGCCGGTCGAGATGGCATAGGCATAGGAGACCGATCTCGGTCGCCCGATGACAGACTCTGGAGTAAAGCTCTGTCTCTCTCGTAGAAGCTTAGGAGGATTGCGTACGTACGTGTAATGGTAAGAGGTTAATCGTCGGCCGTTTAATTGCCAGGATCGATCCATCGTATGGTATGGGGGTAACTAGGTGTACATAGATCATCGTGTGCGTTTTTTTGCATCGGGAGATAGATCAGATAGATACTCTGCTCTCCCAATGTTAATCATCATTCCTTTAAGCAAGGAGGAAAAGAGAAAAAGAAAGAAGAAAAAAGATCGAAGAGGATTTTGTTGTTCAGTGTAAAATATTATATTAATCTCATTAATGAGAAATTTATGGTTTCCATTCTCAAACGGCGTCTGTGCATTTCTTTCGATTCTAGAAAAAGGCAGCAAGATCTTAGCATATGGAACTAGCAAAAAATTTCATTCCTATTTACCTTGTGTGTGTCTTTGTATGATTCACAAAACGAGTAGGAAGATTTTACTAGCTCAAAATATCAAAAACAGAATGGAATTGAAAATACTCCCTCAACATACGGCCAGGGCATGAGTTCTGAGTTCAGTTCCGCTGAGTTCAGGACACGGCAATTGTTGCATCCAATTAAGCGCTGAGATGCACGCTGGAGCATCGTTGAACGGTCGTGCCGACGAAATTGCACGTGAAGTCAGTGAGGTTGCAGTAGTGTGTAACTGCAGTGCAATGCGGCGTCTCCTCCCCGGCGACCGACAGCCACACGGGGAATGGAGGGAACGCGCGCGCTCAACGACTTGGAGGTCCGGCGACGACGCCGCGTGGTGGTCGTGGAGGAACGAACGAGTCCGCCCGTACACACTGCGTGCGGAGCGGGAGAGCAGCAATCGCGTCGCGTCGTCAGGTGGTGGGGCACGCCCACGCGGCGCGTTTGACGCTTTCCTGTCGCGCTGCCTTCGGATTCGGACCGCGGCAAAGCTCAGCTCCCACTCCCCCCCGTCGATGACCGCGTAGTGCTTCCGTAGCCATCACATGCGGGTCCATTCCATTGCCATCTTATCTTTGTTTAGCACGGCACCGCCGGCGTCGGGTAGGTTCATAGTTGGATCCGCCAAGACCGTTGTGCTTCCGTAGCCATCACATGCAGGTTCCGCTCCTTAATTTGGTTTGAAATACATTTTTTTAGATAAAGAATGTATATTAATATCACGGAGATACAAATTACACCCAGCCTCTGCAACAACGCAATAACCAAATCTATTACGGATGCACACAGCCGAAAGACAATAAGAAGAAGAAATAAAAAGAAAAGTTCCGCTACAGAGTTACAGTCCTTGCAGCAGCCGCACAACCACCACCAAGACACCACCTGATGTCCAATTCTTCAAAAGCAACGCTTTCATAAAGAACAGTGCCAGACACAACCAATTAAGGCCAGACCTTGGGTTTTTACCCCGCTCTCAAAACAATGTCTTCAGCAAGACCATTGCCAGGCACAACCAATTAAGGCCAGACCTTTAATTTTCACCCTGAAAGGTAGGACTTTGAACTTCACCTGTGATGTTGCCCCCACTAACATACCGCTGCTCCGCCTCCTGCAACTCCAAGCAAGTTCCTCATCGACGCAAATAATCCAATCGCCATTTGCTAGTCTTTTAATCTCAGCTTTCGTGAATTCCCCGCATCTGACTACACCACGGATTTGCCCATGATGGCACAGAAACAGAACTTCACGCCGCTCCCTCCGGCGCGATCGAATCCCCCCGATCCAGCAATCTTTAGGAATTACCATGAAAGATCACCGGTGGAGCCTTCCGAAACTCGACATTCATGCCAGATCAAGGTACCGGCGTCAAGCAGATCTTCGTCTTCTCGCGATTTGGAACCCTAGGACCACCACCTTTATTCGGCCAGACCAGCAGTCCCCACATCGCCAGCCGACTCCGGCGAACGGATCGAGCGAGCCGACCTCTAACCCAGAAGAGCCCGAGGTTGACCACACGCTAGCCCGTTGATGCATGTAAAATGCATACATGAACTTTGCATTATATTACTTATATTTCAATCATATTTGCATCATATAAGGGTTATATCATTGTTTTATATTGATTTTGAGAATATTTCATAGTTTCCCTATTTTTCTGGAATTAACCCTGCACAGGCAGAAAACCCTATTTTCTATATTTTGATGTTTCAGGGACCCAAACGACGTCCAAATGACCTGGAAATTTACGAGCATCAGTTTTTGAAAGGAACAAAGTGTGGGAGCGAAAGAAGCGAACAAGCGGAGGCCCGAGGGCCAAGATGAGTGGGCCCACGGCCAGATTCCTTGGCCACGTGGGACCCACCATCTGGGCCCTCGTGGTTCCGTTGCCGTCGATATTTTTTGCCGAGTCTCCGCTTTGACCTAAAAACGACTATAAAATAGTCCCCGACGCACTTCGGAAAGGAGCGCCGCAGAAACACAGAAACCACGAAACATAGACCTGGAGCCGCAGAAACTCCTGATTTTTCCAGTAGACATGTAGAAAATAGTGTTTTTTACCATGGTATTTACGAGCTATCCTGATTGTAATAACTTTATATGGATTGTGTTTGTCAATGCACAAGGTATACTTAAATCAGCTTAGCTTTAGCCATGTCCATAAGGGTTGCACTTTATGACGATACAAGCTATCCTCATTGCAGCTATGTTGTTTCATTTTAAAAACAATGGTGGATATAGTGACAAAATTCCATAGATGAATACATCATGGCCCATAGGTTTGTCCACGAACACATTAAGACCATATCTCGAAGTGAGTAGGGTAATTGTTTTTCTATGTAATTTATCTAGGTCTCATGCAGTTTATCTAATTATATTTTGACATATTATTTATAAACATGTGTGTGTGCTTGATTACTGGTACTTTTAGTACAAAATCTATCAAATATTCATCTCCATCGTGGCAACCCGGTTTGTGCCTCACGACATGTCGACAGTGGAGTTCCCGCACTCGAAAGCAGAGTACAACGCATCGCTGGCGGCGTCGAGAGCCGCACACATGCTGATGGCGGGGTGGATGAGGTCGAGTTCGTGGTGAGGTTCAAGGTGCGGGCGTCCATCCCTTGCGGCGCGCCTACACCATGTTCCAGAGCGTGGTCGCACACAAATAGGCTGAGGGGTAATTTCGATTTCGACCGACAAAGAATAAAGGATGAAAACAGTGACACAAATGATTGGAGGATATTCGACAACTGAAGTAAGTAGCATTTTCGAAAGTTGAAAACTGCATGCATGTATTAGAGTGACATTTATCCAATTTACACTTTCTTTATTAAGACACTCCCTGGGATAGTTGGATCTGCAAAGGCTGCTCCGTCGACCTGTTTGCTGCGACTGGATGGAAGCTCTTGCAAGCAAGGAAGCATATGTCACTTTTACACAAGTTCGATCGATTCCGAGCAAAATCGACAGCAGCGGTTGTTTTTTTTTATTATTGACGGAACTAATTTGCTGCTTGTGGTTAGCTTTGCCTTTTCGAGATCTTCTTTCCGCGAGGATGGATAGGATAAAGCCTAGGAGGAGATTTGCTTGCTGTCACGGAGTATGAGTAAGTTGGATTATAGTAGTAGCCAGGTCAAGGGTGCGTAAAGCAATTTCAATTGTTTAGAGTATTGTCTTTCTATGGGAAACCAGTGTGTACGTAGCGCGCGCCGAACATTCGACGAAAAGAACGTTTATGTACTTGGCGGTCAAATTCGCAAAGAAGGATTGCTTTTGAGCACAAGTGCTAGTCTGGCTCGCCTCGAGTCAGTCTTGACGGTGAAGGCATCGACTCGAGTGTGTTCGGACGAAGAATGCTGCCTTTTTCCGGCGCTGAACCCCGAGCGAGCCGTCCATCCATAGCGAAAGCGGCACGTGTTTGCCAGGGCCCACAGTTGGCAGGCGTCGGCGGCTTTCTTTGGATCAGGCGCGCGGCGCCCGCAGAATAAGGGCTCATTTGGTGCGCAGGGAAAAGCCCGGGATCCCGGCCTTTTTCCCGGGTGGATAATCCACGGGTCGAATTGACCCGGGCCAGCCCAGCCGGGCCATTTGGTCATCGGCGCGGGGGGAGCCCAGCCCGTTCCGCGTGTTTTCCCTAGGCGAGAATTCCACGACTCGACAGGTCGGGGAGGATTTCCTCGCCTGCTCGTGCGACAGAGAGGCGGCGCTGGGGTGCGGGAGAGGTGACGGCGCTGGGTGTGACCCCGAGATCAGCTCCGCCTGGAACCTTGTCCCTTCCGGCGACGACGACGGCCTGATGACCCACAAGTATAGGGGGTGTATCGTAGTACTTTCGATAAATAAGAGTGTCGAACCCAACGAGGAGCAGAAGGTGCTGACAAGGAGTTTCGGTAAAGGTTTCACTGTAAATGCTAGCAGACAAGTTTTTAGGGGTTTTTGATATAGCAGGTAAATAAAATGCGAGTAAGTAAAAGACAGTAATAATAATTGCAGCAAGTGGCCCAATCCTTTTTAGAGCAAAGGACAAGCCGGTTGGTTTACTTATGATGACAAAATGTTCTTGAGGACACACGGGATTCTAGTCAAGTGCTTTCGCTTCACATAGTTGATTAATCTTATTGTTTTGATAAGTGTTGTGTGGGTGAACCTATGCTAATGCACCGCCCTTACTTGGACTAATACATACTTGTGATTATACCTCTTGCAAGCATCCGCAGTTACAAGAAAGTAATTAAGATAAATCTAACCACAGCCTTAAACTCTGAGATCCTACGCTCCCTTGTGCACCGGTATACTAACGGGGGTTTAGGTTTCTGTCACTCCGGCAACCCCACAATTAGCAACCAAATACACAATGCATTCCTCTAGGCCCATAAAGGTGAAGTGTCATGTAGTCGACGTTCACACGACACCACTAGAAGAATAACACCACAACTTAAATATCAAACCATTAAATATTACTCAACATAATTCCACTACTAACAGCGTGACTTCTCCCATGTCCTCAAGAACTAAACGAACTACTCACGAGACATCATATGGATCATGATCAGAGGTGATATAATGATGGATAACGATCTGAACATATACTTTAATTCACCGATAAAACTCAATAGCATCAACCACAAGGAGTAATTAACACCGGGAGAGTTTCCCCTATGAACTAAACAAAGTATAGCCCTAGATGTTACAGCGGAACGAGATGGTGCAGCGGTGATGGTGGTGGAGATGATGATGATGATGATCCCGATGAAGTCCAGCGCGATGACGATGAGGATGGCGATGATCTCCCCCTCCGGGAAGGAATTTCCCCGGCAGATTTCTCCCTGCCGGAGAGCTTTTTCTCTCTCTGTGGTTTCCGCCTCGTGGAGGCGGCGGAATATTTTCTCACGGACTCCCCGTGTCTTAGGGTTTCTGGGGGATGAAGTACGCGAAGGGGGAGCGCCTGAGGTGGGCCAGGGGCACCACACCTGGCCAGGGCGCGGCCAAGGTGGGCCCCGCGCCCAGGGGTGGTGTGGGCCCCTCCTGGCCCATCTCAGCCTCCCCTTTTGGCTTAGTCCATCTTCTGATAAAATAGGAACATCTGTCTTCTCGGAAATATTTTTAGTGCTCCAGAAATATAGTGCCTTGACGTTGCTTTTTCCAGCTGAAATCTGACTCCGGCAGTTAATTATCCAATGATCATCAAACATGCAAAATAAGACAAAATAACATAAGTAACTCCTCTTAATATGAAATATATCATTGAATAACAGTAAATTATGCTATAAAATAGTGATGCAAATGGACGTATCAACCCCCCAAGCTTAGACCTCGCTTGTCCCCAAGCGAAAGCTGAGCTCAGTAAACTAGAACAAAAGTTTATGGAGTGAAGCGTCGATAATAAAGAATACGGACAAGAAGCATCAGTAATTACTAAACAACACACTCATTTTAAACAGCAACTACTCTTCATATAACCTAACTTGAACATGAGTAGTGAAACAACCACAATAAAAATACACGAAGGAAATTATAGATTAGTAATGGCACACTTCATTCTTGGTCATAGAACAATAAGCAATCAATACTTATCTTTCGAAAGGAGTCTTTATATTAGAGCTTATATTGCAGAATTCCACACTCAATTATCACACCTTCTTTACAGTCATTGATAACTTGCAAAGCTATATTCTTAGAGGCAAAAGTATTTGTGCTAAGACAAGAAGGATAAAGACATGATTGACAATATTAATGATATATATGGTTGAATCACAACAACTCAAATGCTTGCTCAAGGAAGAAGGAAATAGGTGTACTGACTCAACATGAAAAGTAAAAGAAAGGCCCTTCGCAGAGGGAAGCAGGGATTAAGTCATGTGCTAGAGCTTTTAAGTTTTTGAAATCATATAGAGAGCAAAAATTAAGTTTTAAGGTGTTTGTTAATTGTCAACGAATGGTAGCGGGTGAAAACAGTATTCTCCCTGTCAAACAGACTTTTAAGAGCGGCTCCCATGAAGGACGTTATTTCTACCAGCAAGGCAGATCATCCCTCTTTCTCTTTGGTTTACACACACAGTATTTCACTGTTTGTCATTGCTTACTGATGAATCAGGGCAAAAGTGTGAAGAGAATTAATGGTTAAAGTTGTAATTAATTGGGACTGGGCACCCGTTGCCAGCTCTTTTTGCAAGTTATTGGATAAGCGGATGTATATGCCACTAGTCCAGGTGTAAAGTCTGTTTGACAAGTAGAATAAAGGATAACCACACTACTTCCTCATGAGCTAGTAAACATTGACACAAAAGGGAATAATAACATTTTGAATAATTTAAAGGTAGCACATGAAAAATTTACTTGGAGTGGCAAAGAAATACCACATATAGGAAGTTATGGTGGACACAAATGGCATGGGTTTGGTTCAAGGATTTGGATGCACGAGAAGCATTCCCTCTCAGTACGGTGGTTAAGGCTAGCAAGGTCATGTAGCAAGCATAAAAGTTGGGGGATACACACAAATATATATATAATAGAAGCAACCATGCTATCTTCCCTGTAAGCACAAATGTTTTAACTCAAAGAATACTAATCTTATTGGCTAGCAAGAAAGAAAGATAAAGGGATAATATTTTTGCATGTAATTCCCTCCTTCTACTTAAGTTTTCATGGTATTGCTACTAATGACCAATACTAAGTTTGCCACAACTAATATAATTTACTTAATGTACCCAAAAGTGGCGTCAATACTAATGGCAAGATCAGCACATAAAGAAGATTGCAGGCTAAAATAAAATGTACCGAAAGTAAAGGTGGAACTTCTCATTAATATTCTGAACAAGACACACTCAAACCAACGGATACATGGATAACTAAAGGATTGACACTCCACATCGCAAACCATCTTATAAGATAACTTCTCTACTCATGATATGACCACGAAATTATAAAAACGAAAGGATAAAGATGATACTGGGCACTCCCCCAAGCTTGGAACAAGCCAAGGGAGTGCCATTACCCCTTGACGATTTAGGCTTGATCTCTTGGTGGTGAAGAAGACTCCTCGTCATCAAATTTCCAAGGCAGAGGCTCCCCATCAACGAAAGAGGATTTGGTTTCCAAGAACCTGAAACTAGCAGCTGAGCTTATGCGTTTGAACCTAGCTTCATACTCACAGTTTTGGTTTTGAAGATCGTAAATTTGCCCTTGTAACTTGGATGTAGTTTTACTAAGTGCGAAGATGTTATCCCACAGCTTATCAGTCTCCTTCTTGTGTTCATCAATAAGCTCATTAATGATCTTGTGGTTGATCTCCACTCCGCGCTCTATCATCTTCTGGTACCGGAAAACTTCATGCTCTACTTCTTCTAGCCTAGCCTTCATGTCCCCTTCAACCTTGGGTCCCTTGACATCTTCTCGAACAAGGACTCCATCCACAAGCCGCATCTCTTGAGGGTGCTGCTTTAGCTCATTGATGTATGGGTTGACGACGTTCTTGAAGAAGGTATCCTTCGGAGCCCCGGATGAAGACATCTTCTAATCTGGAGCTAAACCTGGCAGAAACAGCTCGAAAACAAAACTCGACGAAAACACGATATACGGACCTCGGGAGATCCGGGTGATTATATAGCAAAAAGTTTTACGACAAAAGGAAGGTACAGGACGAAACGGGGTCGGAGACGGGCTCCGAGGTGCCCACACGCACCCACGGCGCGGCCAGGGTGGGGCCCGCGCCCAGGGGTGGTGTGGTGCCCTCGGGCACCGTTTCCTACCCTTTTCCGACTCATAATTTTCCATATTATGTAAAAACAATAAATATTTAGGTTGAAAGTAAATCGCGAACTTTTTCTTACCGAAACTGTTACCTATTCCAAATCAGCTTTTGCAGTTGTCTGAATTTGACTTTTTATAAAATCCTCTGGAGTTACCACTTTGATAAATCAACATCTTCATTATAAGAATCTCCAGAAATGTAATGCTTGAGTCTTTGACCATTAACCACTTGTGGTCTGTCCCCATCTAGTGAATTGATTTTAATCGCACCTGAGCGATAGACCTCCTCAATGATATAAGGTCCTTCCCATTTTGAAAGTAATTTTCCTGCAAAAAATCTGAGACGAGACCTATACAATAAAACTTTTTCACCTACGTTAAATTCTCTCTTAAGAATTCTTCTATCATGCCATTGCTTAACTTTCTCTTTAAAGAGCCTAGCATTTTCATAAGCTGCATTTCTCCATTCATCTAAAGAATTCAAATTAAGCAATCTCTTTTTACCGGCAAGTTTAAAGTCTCTATTAAGTTCTTTCACCGCCCAATAGGCTTTATGTTCTAATTCTAAAGGCAAATGACAAGCTTTTCCATAAACCATTTTGTAAGGAGACATTCCCATAGGATTTTTATAAGCAGTTCTATAAGCCCACAAAGCATCGTTAAGCTTTTTAGACCAATTTTTTCTAGATTTATTAACAGTCTTTTGCAAAATAGACTTAATCTCTCTATTTGACAATTCTACTTGACCACTTGTTTGGGATGATATGGTGAAGCAATTCTATGATTAACATCATACTTAGCTAAGTTTTTCTAAAAGCACCATGAATAAAATGAGAACCCCATCAGTCATGAGATATCTAGGCACACCAAACCTAGGGAAGATAATATCTTTAAGCATTTTTAATGATGTCTCACCATCAGCACTAGAAGTTGGTATAGCTTCTACCCATTTAGTAACATAATCAACAGCAACAAGTATGTGAGTATAACCATTTGAGGAAGGAAAAGGACCCATAAAGTCAAATCCCCAACAGTCGAAAGGTTCAATAACAAGAGAATAATTCATAGGCATTTCATTACGTCTACTAATGTTACCTACTCTTTGACATTCATCACATGATAAAACAAATTTTCTAGCATCTCTAAAAAGGGTAGGCCAATAAAAACCTGATTGTAGAACCTTTTGCGCAGTTCTATCTCCAGCGTGATGTCCTCCATAAGCACTTCCATGGCATTTGCTCAATATTTCTTTCTGTTCATACTCAGGAACACATCTTCGCATAATGCCATCTACTCCTTCTTTATACAAATGTGGGTCATCCCAAAAATAATGCCTCAAATCATAAAAGAACTTTCTTCTTTGCTGAGCTGTAAAGGTCGGAGGCAAATACTTGGCAACAATAAAATTAGCATAATCAGCATACCAAGGACTTTCGCGTGAGCTTACCTTTATCGCAGCCAATTGTTCATTTGGAAAACTATCATTAACAGGTATAGGATCATCTGAAATGTTTTCTAATCTAGACAAATTATCAGCAACAGGATTTTCAGCACCTTTCCTATCTACGATATGTAAATCAAATTCTTGCAGTAAAGTACCCATCTTATGACCTAGGCTTAGCATCTTTCTTTTCCATAAGGTATCTAATAGCAGCATGATCAGTGTGAATAGTAACTTTTGAATCAACAATATAAGGTCTAAATTTATCACAAGCAAAAACAACTGCTAAAAATTCCTTTTCAGTAGTAGCATAATTCTTTTGAGCGGCATCAAGTGTTTTACTAGCATAATGAATAACATTTAACTTCTTGTCTACCCGCTGTCCAAGAACAGCTCCTACAGCAAAATCACTAGCATCACACATTATTTCAAAAGGTAAAGTCCAATCAGGAGGTTGAACAACAGGAGCTGTGATTAAAGCCTTTTTTAGAGTTTCAAAAGCTTCCTTGCAATCATCATCAAAAACAAAAGGTACATCTTTTTGAAGAAGATTAGTGAGGGGTTTTGAAATTTTAGAAAATCTTTAATAAACCTCCTATAAAAACCGGCATGACCGAGAATACTACGGATACCTTTCACATCCCTTGGACAGGGCATTTTCTCGATTGCTTCAACTTTAGCTCTGTCCACTTCAATACCTCTTTCAGAAATTTTGTGCCCTAGGACAATTCCTTCATTAACCATGAAATGACATTTCTCCCAATTAAGAACAAGATTTGTCTCCTCACATCTCTGCAAAACTTTATCAAGATTGTGCAAGCAATTATCAAAGGAAGTTCCGTAGACGGAAAAATCGTCCATGAATACTTCCACAATTTCTTCACAAAAACCATGAAAAATAGCAGACATGCATCTTTGGAACGTAGCAGGAGCATTACACAAACCAAAAGGCATACGTCTATAAGCATAAGTTCCATAAGGACAAGTAAAAGTGTTTTCTCTTGATCTTGTGCTTTAACAGCAATTTGTGAGAATCCAGAATAACCATCAAGGAAACAAAAATGGGTTTTCTTAGACAACCTTTCTAACATTTGATCAATAAAAGGCAAAGGATAATGATCTTTCTTAGTTACTTTATTGACCTTTCTAAAATCAATGCACATCCTATATCCCACTACTACTCTTTGAGGAATAAGTTCATCATTTTCATTTGGTACAACAGTAACTCCTCCTTTCTTAGGGACACAATGCACAGGACTTACCCATCTACTATCAGCAATAGGATAAATTATACCAGCATCAAGAAGTTTTAATACCTCATTTCTTACCACTTCTTTCATCTTAGGGATCAAGCGACGCTGATGCTCAACAACAGGTTTTGCATCGGGTTCAATGTTGATGGCATGTTGACATATAGTAGGAGAAATCCCCTTTAAATCATCCAAAGTGTATCCCATAGCTCCTCGATGTTTCTTTAGTACTTCTAATAACCTTGCTTCTTCATTACCTGAAAGTTTAGAACTAATAATAGCAGGATATACTTTCCTTTCATCAAGATAAACATACTTAAGATTATCAGGTAACGGTTTTAAATCGAAGACAGGATCTTCCTTAGGAGGCGCTGAGGTACCCAAATCTTCCACAGGCAAATTATGCTTAAGTATTGGTGGTTGACGAAGAAAGGCATTGTCAATCTCATTCCTCTCCTCCATAAATACTTCACTTTCGTGTTCCTCCATGAATTGCTGCAAGGCATTGTTAGGAGCAACAGCAATAGAAGCAAGTTGTTCAACTTGAAAATTCTCATTAGGTAATTCAGTTTCATAAAGTTGTTTACCAAACTTAGAGAAATTAAACTCATAAGATTCTCCATTAAATTTAGTGTAAATTTTCTCTTTCTTACAATCTATAATGGCACCACATGTATTCAAGAAAGGCCTACCAAAAATAATGGGACAGCTTTACTAGCAACAGAACCAAGTACTAGAAAATCAGCAGGGTATTTAGTCTTACCACATAAAACTTCAACATCTCTCACAATACCAATTGGGAGATAGTTTCTCTATTAGCAAGCTGAATAACCACATCAATCTCCTCAAGTTCGCAAGGACCAATTTCATGCATAATTTCTTTATAAAGATCAAAAGGAATAGCGCTAGAACTTGCACCAATATCACATAAACCATAATAGCAATGTTCTCCTATTTTGACTGAAAGCACAGGAACACTTGTTTTCCTAGCTCTACGGGATGTGAAACAATATTAGAGGCATCTTCACAAAAGATAATATGTCCTCCTTCTACATTTTCAGTTACCAAATCCTTTACTATTGCTATTGTGGGTTCTACCGCTATTTGTTCAGCAGGTTCTAAAGCTTTCTTTGCACTTTTATTAACCACACTAGCTATGATAGAATGTTCCCTAATTTTAACAGGAAAAGGTGGTTTCTCAATATAAGGTTCTGGCAAGATACGATCAACTGTATGAACTTCAATGTTTTTAATATTGGCAGAATTAGTATTATCTTTGTAAGGCAAATGATACTTATTGCAACTTTCTTTAGGAACATCAAGATAAGAGGCAAAAGCCTTGTAACAGTTTGCAATAACTTGAGAATCAAGACCATACATATCATAGAGATTACGAAAATTATCAGTATTCATAAAAGTTTTAATGCATTCGTAATCATGCTTTATACCTGATTCTCTACCTTTGTCGTTCTCCCATCCTTCAGTATTTTCCTCAATCCGATCAAGAAGGTCCCATTTAACTTCCTCTTTATTACGCGTAAATGATCCAGCACAAGAGGTATCCAATAGAGTTTTATCTTGAAGAGAAAGCCTTGCATAGAAGTTATCAATAACAACATTACCAGGAAGCTCATGAATGGGGCATTTGAGCATTAATGATTTCAATCTCCCCCACGCTTGGGCAATACTTTCTCCATCATGAGGCCAAAAATTATATATATGATTCCGATCTTGATGAATTTCACTAGGAGGATAAAATTTAGAATAAAAGAGAGGCACAATCTCCTCCCAGCCAATAGAACGCCCATTTTTCAGCATCCTATACCATTTTGCAGCTTTACCAGTCAACGATATAGAAAACAATTTCTTCTTGACCTCTTCCATTGAAATACCTGCACACTTGAACAACTCGCATAATTCATGAATAAATAGCAAATGATCCCCAGGAGGGACAGTTCCATCTCCTGCATAGCGGTTATTCGTAACTCGTTCAACAATTTTCATAGGTATTTTAAATGGAATTACTTGATCAGGTGGTTCCTCTTCTACTACCTTAGCAGTGGTAGTAGTATTTCCAAACAGGGATTCAAATGGAGATCTCTCCATGATAAAATAAAGTAGCAAGCAGAAATAAAAATAGCACCTACAGTAAAAGTTTCCCTTACCAATTCCACTTACCAATAGCGCTTCACTCCCCGGCAACGGCGCCAGAAAATAGTCTTGATGACCCACAAGTATAGGGGGTGTATCGTAGTACTTTCGATAAATAAGAGTGTCGAACCCAACGAGGAGCAGAAGGTGCTGACAAGGAGTTTCGGTAAAGGTTTCACTGTAAATGCTAGCAGACAAGTTTTTAGGGGTTTTTGATATAGCAGGTAAATAAAATGCGAGTAAGTAAAAGACAGTAATAATAATTGCAGCAAGTGGCCCAATCCTTTTTAGAGCAAAGGACAAGCCGGTTGGTTTACTTATGATGACAAAATGTTCTTGAGGACACACGGGATTCTAGTCAAGTGCTTTCGCTTCACATAGTTGATTAATCTTATTGTTTTGATAAGTGTTGTGTGGGTGAACCTATGCTAATGCACCGCCCTTACTTGGACTAATACATACTTGTGATTATACCTCTTGCAAGCATCCGCAGTTACAAGAAAGTAATTAAGATAAATCTAACCACAGCCTTAAACTCTGAGATCCTACGCTCCCTTGTGCACCGGTATACTAACGGGGGTTTAGGTTTCTGTCACTCCGGCAACCCCACAATTAGCAACCAAATACACAATGCACCTCTAGGCCCATAAAGGTGAAGTGTCATGTAGTCGACGTTCACACGACACCACTAGAAGAATACACCACAACTTAAATATCAAACCATTAAATATTACTCAACATAATTCCACTACTAACAGCGTGACTTCTCCCATGTCCTCAAGAACTAAACGAACTACTCACGAGACATCATATGGATCATGATCAGAGGTGATATAATGATGGATAACGATCTGAACATATACTTTAATTCACCGATAAAACTCAATAGCATCAACCACAAGGAGTAATTAACACCGGGAGAGTTTCCCCTATGAACTAAACAAAGTATAGCCCTAGATGTTACAGCGGAACGAGATGGTGCAGCGGTGATGGTGGTGGAGATGATGATGATGATGATCCCGATGAAGTCCAGCGCGATGACGATGAGGATGGCGATGATCTCCCCCTCCGGGAAGGAATTTCCCCGGCAGATTTCTCCCTGCCGGAGAGCTTTTTCTCTCTCTGTGTTTCCGCCTCGTGGAGGCGGCGGAATATTTTCTCACGGACTCCCCGTGTCTTAGGGTTTCTGGGGGATGAAGTACGCGAAGGGGGAGCGCCTGAGGTGGGCCAGGGGCACCACACCTGGCCAGGGCGCGGCCAAGGTGGGCCCCGCCCAGGGGTGGTGTGGGCCCCTCCTGGCCCATCTCAGCCTCCCCTTTTGGCTTAGTCCATCTTCTGATAAAATAGGAACATCTGTCTTCTCGGAAATATTTTTAGTGCTCCAGAAATATAGTGCCTTGACGTTGCTTTTTCCAGCTGAAATCTGACTCCGGCAGTTAATTATCCAATGATCATCAAACATGCAAAATAAGACAAAATAACATAAGTAACTCCTCTTAATATGAAATATATCATTGAATAACAGTAAATTATGCTATAAAATAGTGATGCGAAATGGACGTATCACGGCCCGGCGGTCGTGCTCTTCCTCGTCCAAGCCATCCTCTGCCCCCTTCTCCCGGACTCTCCTCCGCCTTGAAGCTTTCTCCGCTCCGGCGACGACGAAGGTGCTACGGCACAAACTAACTCCAGATCGAGCCCATTGCTCCAGATCAAGAAACGTGAGATGTGAGTCTTGCTACTTTGGCTACCTGCCATCCTCAACTAGTAAGATCTGTACCTCTTGATCTCTCGATTCTGGACGCACAGATCTAACGTTAGATTTGTTTTTTGTTGATTCGTTTCACTGCCTGCCTGCTCTGTGAACTGCTACAATCTGTACACCTGCTAGTTTAACTGATTTCTTATATGGATGTTTATTCTGCTAAAAACATACCATCTAACATGGATGTTAATTCTTTTAGCCTAGGTTGTTCGGTAATATTTTTTGCTATAATTTCGAATACCAATTGATCTTTGCAGAACACGCTCCATCTGGTTTAGGTCAACCTTTGATATGTGGATAATGCATTAAAGCTTGATTATGTGTTTGTGTACAGTTTTAGCAAATGAATTTAAAGTTGTGATGGTCAGGACTTTGTTACTTTGTTTTACTTAAAAATATTTGAGAGAAAGGCAATGGATTTTTTTTACTTTGTATAAACTTAAACTTTAGGGAAACTAGATTTCGTTGGTTTTTCCTTGCTTGAATTCAATGGTTAGACACTAAATATGTGTTCATAATAAAGTAAGACCTAATAAAAGCAGGATTTAGTTTTCAACTAGCACATGTTTCTCCTTGGCAGCATCAGAAAAAGTGATTTCTTTTAGTTCTGGTTGATCTAGATCATGTTGCTAACTTATATTCTCATATTCTGTTTGGTGTTTGGCCACATGTATACTCATACACTACTGCTCCAAGCCAATTAATTTTCTGATTCTTCTTTCTTCCATATATGTGGTAATTTCAACACAGTGTTTCTCGATTTGAGGTATATGTACTTGTGCAGGTAGAACATGCAATGAGTTTCTTCTGCCATGGAGAAAACATAAGGTGTATAATGTAGAAATGAACTTCTATACTAGCTTGCACTGTCCATTTGGTAAATATTTTGGCACCTGGTGGTTTTGTTTATGTTGGGTAGAGAGGATGCATGTTTTGGCAAATATTCATGTCTCTTTACTTGGTGCTTCGGTCTTCAGTTAGAATTCAAATTTGAAGTGAACAACATCTACCTAGTAGACCAGGTTGGCAGGGCCTGTGGTGGTGTTTGCCAAATATAAATGTTTTCCTGAGGATCTATCAGTACTTATCTGTATAGCTTTGACTTGGAGTAACCAGTACTGACCTAGTATCATAGAACTCTGCACAGTAGAAACCTGAAACGTGTGGCATATCTGTTTGCAGTGCCCTGTACCCACTGATGATCCCAGCCTGAATGAGGCCAAATTTTTTTTCCCTTACCAACAATGAGGTAATACTTATCTGAAAATAGATCATGCTCATTTCATGTTTCCCCAATTTCTCGCAGCAAGGTTGCAAGGCTGAAGCTGACCGGTTGTTTCTAAAGAACATGTACCACAAGCTCTGACAAGGACTCGGCAAATATTACGCATTGGAAGAGTAAGACAATGATATCAAGATCTTCCACCTAGCTAGGAAGAGAAAGAGGACTGATGCCACATCCTCATTCATTTGTGGTTGCTGAATTCCATCATCTTTGGTGCAGAGATATGCGATCAATTAATCTCTCCGCACATACTCATATGCATGTATTGTCTTTGTTCAGACAAAATTTCTGTATCGGTTGGTATAGAACCTCACATCAAATTATTGGTGATTATTACATTTTTCGAAGTTATTCTGGTCTTTATCTACTCTTTTGGAGTTATTGTGACTGTTGTGTTCGTTTTTAAAATTTTCTGGATTTTTCAGCATGTGTGTCCAGGATTCCTTTCATCCTAGTTATTTTCATAGTTGCACAAATGTCCAGGATTTCTGTAGCTTGGGAGACCAGCTACGTACAAGTTAGGAAAGCGTAGAACCAATCAGAACAACCACACATCCATACATCTCACATCTGTGCCGTCTCACGTTCCGCTCCCCATTTCCCTTGCCACCAAACGACCGTTCCAGAGGAGGACATTTCCCTCGTGGTGGAGGAGGATCCCCTGTGCACAGGGAATTTCCCCCCTGGGGTATGTTTCCCTGGGTCTACCTCCCCTAGCAACCAAATGAGCCCTAAAATATACGGTCCACCGGATCACGATCCGCATCCTGCTGGCAGGTGGACCCGATCGGGCGGCGTTTTTCCCGCGAGCTGTGGCGGCGGCGCCGAACCTGCACAGCACGGTGGCCCACGCTTCCACGGTGGAAACAAGGTGCATCCCCGGACACGGACGTCGGGACGTGGTCGCTCAGCCAGCCAGCCACCGCCGCCGGCGAACAGCGCACGCAAACGCAACGGCAGGTCAACAATGCACACACGCACGCCATCTACGGATCGGCACCTACACGGATCCGCTGGGGCTAGATTCGATCGATCGATCGACTCCTTCCCGATCGGAGCGACACGTCCGAGCCGCACGGGCCAGGCGATTCCATTCCACCAAGGGCAACAAAAAAGTTAGTGCCACGGTCGGCGCTAGCTGGAGTTTCCACTCGCGCACGTCACTCCTGGCCGATGAGCCACCAACACCCCGCCGCGGCGGAACCACACAAGTCCACCACATGCGTCGTCGCCTTGCAACTTCGGTTCCCGCTCAGGCTCGACACGCAAAGCGACGCGTCGGCACCGATCGTGGTAGCATGAGCGGGAGGACACGGGGACAGGCTGGACGACGGAGACGAGGACGGCAGCGACCGAGCGAAATAGTCTTCGCCGCCGCGACAGCCCAGAAGAAGCCTGTCAGTTTTTTTCGCGGTCCTTGCGGTTTGACGTAGTACACTGAAGAAAGAAGTCCATATAACCCCCCACAACTATCACGTTTTGGACGCAGCACCCCCTCAACTAAAAACTAGCACACTTAACCCCCTTAACTTGTCAAAACAAGATAAATGACCCCCTCACTGCTGTTAAGCTGTTTTTAATGGCGGTTTTGCAACCTCCGTTCCTTTAGCTGTCTCCGAGAGCTACGCCGTGTATCTCAAAAAAAGAAAACGAAAAAAAGAGAGTTACGCCGTGGACTGGATGGCACCCGCGGGGAGAACGCTGCATCCGTGCCTCGCAGCCGTGTTCGCAAAGCACGCATCCCGACCTCTCACGGCAAAGTAGCAGGTGAAAGCTGCAACGGCGAGGCAAAGATGAGGGAGAGCAGCTGTGTTGCCTGATGGACTCCTGCTGCTACGGGAGCGCCGAGGAAATGGACCTGCAGATGTGTCAGGGTACCTACTAACATAGCCCGATGCATATAGACTGGCCAACTAAAAGACTTAAGATCTCTGATCAAGTGTTTCCGGTATATTTTTGCAAGGAATGGGGGCCGCTACTCCGATATGTCATGAGATCAGTGTGGAACAACCGATGGGAATTTCGAAAAAATGCTGACATCGAGCAAATCCTGGTTATTCAAACAGTACAGCCTGAGCAACGAGGAGTTGAGAAGGAATTGCCTCCAGAGATACAAGAAGTTCTCAAACAATTGCTGGGTTGCGCAACGGAAATTTTAAAATTTTGCTTACCATGCTACGCAACAGACCAAGATCTATACTATGAAGATATGCAGCACCCCATGATGTAGATCTCGAAAACTTACTACAACTGTTGCGGAAGATCTTGTTGTAGTCGAAGTAGATGTCGGTGAATCCTGATGAAGAATCTCACACCCACGCCGGGAGGTGAGATTGCTTTCGATTCTTGTCGTCGAGGGACTACTCGCATAGCCCTGCTCTAGCAGTATCCACACGCACACCGCGCCAATCCGTCAGCGTTTCGCCGTCCAGAGCTACTTGCAACCGACGAAGAGAGACCGCCTTGCGACGTAGTTTAGGTGGTTGATCTAATCAAACTTGATTAGAGCAATATGAGATCAGAGAGATCTAATTCTCAACACATGAGATCTACTAGAGAGAAATTAGAACAATGTCTAATTAGAGCGTCGTCTAATTAGAACATCTTCTAATTGCACAATATCAAGAGAGAGGAACTTGTGCAAAACTTGTATGTAACTTGTATATCTCAACCCATGGGGTTGGGGGTGTTTATATAGGAAAATTACTATCGCTTGGCAGGAGGTTGGTTCTCATTAATTCAGTACTAACTAGTATGGCACTGTACATGATGTCCTTCCAGCTACCAAAAGGGGTCTTACATAGATTGGATTACTTCCGATCAAGATTCTTTTGGCAAGTATTTAGTGAGAAAAAGAAATATCGACTGGCTGAATGGAATGTAGTTTGCCGACCAAATGATCAGGGATCGAGGGCTGGGTATTCATGACCTACAGGTTAAGAATTCAGCCCTGCTCGGTAAGTGGCTTTTTAAGCTACTAACCGAAGATGGGGTTTGGCAAACGCTCCTTAAAAGAAAATACACTGGCACGAAGGCGGTATCATATGTATATTGGAAACCTAGTGATTCTCACTTCTGGGCTGGTCTGATGGCTGCAAAGACACATTTTTTCCACTTCAGAGTATTTAAAATTAAGGATGGATCGGAGATCAGATTCTGGGAGGACAAATGGTTAGGTAATACCACCCTCCGGGATTAGTACCCGACTCTATACAATATTGTTCGTCACAAAGAGGATACCATAGCTACGGTTATGCAGTCTTCACCATCCAATGTGATGTTCAGACGAGACCTAATTGGGCCGAGACTAACGTCTTGGAACGACTTGCTGACACGGTTGACTTCTGTTCAACTTACACAAGGTCACGATGAGTTTCGTTGGAGTTTATGTGAGAATGGAAAATTCTCGGTAGATTCCATGTATAGGGCGTTAGTCCATTCCGATGTACCAGTTGATGATAATAAAAAATGTGGAAAATGAAGATTTCGCTTAAACTAAAAGTGTTAACTTGGTATTTTCGTAGGGGTGTCATTTGAACAAAGGATAATCTTGTTAAGCGAAACTGGCATGGAAGTACAGAGTGTGTGTTTGTCCACAACAGGAGACAATAAAACATTTATTCTTCGAGTGTAGTTTTGCGCGTTCTATTTGGTCATCTATCCAGATAGCTTCTAACTTATATCCACCCAAGTCTGTTGCTAATGTTTTTTGCAACTGGCCAAATGGGATAGATAAAGAGTTTATAACTGTTATCAGGGTGGGAGCGATAGCCGTAATATGGTCACTTTGGCTGTGTAGAAATGACAAGATTTTTGATGATAAATATTTTTCTCGTTTGCAGGTACGCTACCGGTGCACATGTATTATCCGTTCATGGTCCACATTACAACGGGCGGGGCATCGATGCCTCTTTACGGAGGCATGTGCACGTTTGGAAGAGGTGGCGAGGGATATTTTTATCCGACATGGATGGTCGCTTGATCGCCGTATTGGTCCTTCATAGGCGTTGGTGTTCGTCATACGCATTGGCGTTTTACTTACTCATGATTGTAATTCGTCTGGTGTTACATTTTATTTTTTCGTTCGGTTGGATTGCGGCTGTGTGCATTCTTAAGCAAAGACCGGGTGTAATGCTTAAAGTCTTTAAGTAATAAAGCCCTTTATCAAAACAAAAAAATGTATGCATACCTATTGTGAACGTCTGCCTGGCATGTTGTTACCTGTTCAAGTGCACGCACGGAATGTAAATTCTCCAGTTCTCAGTACAAAAATATGGTTATTAGCAATCACTTACGCTGGTGATATATAATTGGCTGTGAATGAAATGATCTACCAACTCCATGCCTAACAAATTGCTCCACAACACCAAAGCCATGCCTCTCAGCATGCTCACTGAAACGTTCAAGCAAACAAATGAGTGAAAACTATGAAATATGGATGCTATATGCAAAAAAAAGTACCTGTGCATTTATTATTATCGATGTCATTTGAGTACCAAGTTCAAAACAAACACCAGTTCTCCAGCGAATTACTAAACCAGATACAACTTGCAAAACGCCTTTGACCATAACTAAAACAGCATGCCAACCGTTACATGATATGGTGACATGTTCCTCCTAACAACTAGGCTAGTTGCTTCTACCTAATCATAGACTAGAAACCACTATCTAGATATTTTGTTGAACTGTATGCTTTATAGTTATGTGCTGAGATCTTTAACAATATACACAAAACGCATACATACATACCCTGTAATGCATGCAAGTTTCATATCCATGAGATTCTATTTTTTAAGGGGATCCATCTTAATCTTGTAAGTGGCATTGTCACAAAAAGGGAACATGAATTGTACAACGAGACATAGTTTGGTGTGCATGTACATCGAATGATAAACATTAGGAATGCATAACGGGAACACTATAATAAATATATTACAATAGTGTTACGTGGTTAAGTAAAAAGTACAACTTCACTTTGTAATTTAAAAAACATAATACGTAAGTATAATACTCTAGTATAAATATTAAGGGAGTGTCTTTACATGAGTGGTTTGGTACTGTATATGGATTCCTTCATCAAACTCTTATAAGTGCCTCCATATTGGGTCAAAGATTCTGAAACCACCTGCTAGTAAAGTGCAACTCGTATAAAAAACAATTAGGAGTTGCACATTTCTTTAGAAAAGTGCGACGCATCTTGGAACCAATTGCTATTTGCCCGATTCTTGAGAACCTTGCAATTTCTACCAAAACAGATTGTTGCTTGCATGTTTTTGTGAAAAATGCAATTAGTTTCAAAAACCGGTTACAAAGTACATGTTTATTTTGAAAGGTGCAATCGTATCAAAAACTAGTTAGAGTTGCACATATTTTGTGAAAAATGCAACTCGTAAATTGGACTTTTATAACTCGTATCGGAACTCGGTTGCTAGTCGCACCTCTTGTTGAGTAAAGTGCACAACATATCGAAACCCGGTTGCTACGTGTAAGTTTCTTGAGAAAAAATACATTTCATATCGTTTCCCAAATCATGGTCTTTCAGCTGCTGAATTCGGCGAACTCCGCGTTGGAGCTCGGCTTAGCAAGGGCGCTCACGACATACGACAACGGGCCAGACAGGCAGCGCTCTATGGGTACGTTTGGATGGCATCCCGGAGCTGCCCCACCTAAATATTGGCGTTGACTACCAGCATGGGCATGCGTTTGGATTGGTGCCAAATTTTCTGACCGATGCCAAAATTTTGGTTACCCAGTTCACTTTTGCGCCCATGCTTTGGCGAGACAGGGCGGCAGATTCCTTCGCCAATAATTTGGCGTGCCCCGTTTTGGTAGGGCTGGCCTGGGCGGCATCCAAACAGGCCCATATGTGTTTGAACGATGCTAGGGCGCGGTTGAGGCCACCATGGACGGGCGGCTAGCAGTGTTGGTGACATCAAGGGCACCGTTGGCGGAGACCATACAGTTGCACCAGAAGATGGATGTCGTGGAGAAGCTGGTGCGGGTGCAGCTCATTCATTTTTCCAGTGGGTCCCTAGTAGTGGGTCTCTAGGGACATCAGTACTCACTAGAAAGCCGAGGAGCAGCCCACATGCAACTTCCTTGCCACGTGGGGTCTCGTGACGCGGCGCCTGCCAGTGTACCTTACCCCTGTTTGCTTTTTTTTTGAAAGGATACACCACTGCGAATTCAACACAACATACAAGTAAAAGAACAGGAAATCGCAGCAGAACAAGCCGCAGAACCCTGCACAACAGCGTCGCCCGAAGAAACCAACGCTGGACCGCCGCATCGCCTGGAGAAGAACTTCAACGCCAACCATCGCTGGAGAGGAAGATCCCAGACCACCGCCACCCATGGGGAAAGAAGCACCTCACTCATGGAGAAGAAGACCGCAGCAGCCGCCCGCCGCAAGCGACGGGACCGAGGAACTCTGAACGAACACGGCCAAGATGCCTCCTCCCCGCAACCACCAACCAACCACCACTCCCTGCGCAGAGCACGAGCACGACTTGCCGGAGACGCCACCGGTAGCCCACCTTGATCAGCCCTTTTCCCTCGCCACCACGGCCGGCCGGAGAAGGAGAGAGCAAGGCGAGGATGAAGACGGCGACGAACTCCGAAATCCGAGGAAGAACCTCCTGTACAGGCGGAAAAGAAGGCCAACGCTGGGCACCGGCTTCCCACCGCAAGCCCAGCGCCTCCACAGCAAGGCCAGGAGCCACCTTACCGAGACGAAGACGAGGACGGGGAACAAAAGCTCAGCAGAGAGGCCACCACCGTCGCCACGGCGACCTCGCCCAGAGCACCAACTCCCAACAGATCGACGGATCTGTGGGCACCAAACTCCAGCAGCTTCGCGGATCCGCTCGAAGAGGCCTCTCCACGGTGGGGAAGAAGCCCTGGCAACCAGAAACCACACCGCCACCGCCACCACCACCCAGCCAGCGCCGATGGGGGACCTAACCCTACTATTTACAAGCCTCGGGCACAGATCGACGGCCCCTCCACCCATCCGCCGCCACAAGGGCAGCCGGAGGGGGAGGCGATCGGCGATCCGGCCGTCGGCAGAGCAGGGGAGCGCGTCGCCTTTCCCTTCGCCTCTCAGGAGCACTGTTCGCGAGAGAGAGGAGGGGAAAAGGTTGTATCCCTGTTTGCGATCATGGGCTCATGGCACCCCAGCTTCTACAGTGCAACCCGCTGGTGGTCGAGTTCATGTACCAACTCTCTGTCGAGCGCTCGACCGCTCGCGCGGTTTGCAGGCGCATCTCGTGGGTCCCACCCACGTGGTTCTCTCCCTCCCATGTCTCTCCTTCATCCCGTTCCTTGCTGAAATTCTCCTCCTCTCTCCCCAAATTCTCTCTCCCCTCGCACGCCCACCCCTTCCTGGAGACGATGTCGACAGAGATGGCGCCGACGATGCCGCTCTCCCCAATTTCTCAACACCGACTCTAACCCTTTCCCTTGACTCCTCCGTGAGCCGGCAACGGCGATGTCGCTGCGAACGGCAGGGACCTGCGGGGAAGGCGCCGGCGAGGATTGAGCGAGGCGGAGCCGAGCAATGAACTTAACTTGGGGGGGGGGGGGGGGTGCGGGGTGGGTTTCCGCAGCCGGAGAAGAAGGGGGGTAGAGGGATGGTCGGGGGCGGATTGAGGACGGCGGCGAGGCGGCCGCAGGCGGCGGTTGCAGGCTGTTCGACCGGCGGTGGCTTCGTGGGTGGAGGTGTTTTCCTTCCTCCGGCGCCGTCTGCCGTTTAGCGGTTAGAAGGCGTGTGCGAGCTGGTTGGAAACCGCGTGAGCGCTCTTGCGCCTAGCCCCGCAGGCGCGCGCCTAGAACCCGCGGATGCCGACGATGGAGAGGACGAGGAGTAGTTCGTGGTGAGGCTCAAGGTGTGGGCCTCGTTGGGCCTTCGGCCCTTGCGGCGCTCCCACACTATATTCCAGAGCATGGTCGCACACATGTGGGTCGAGGGGTAATTTTGTCCGGCAACGGATAAGGGGTGAAAACATATTTTTGACCCCAAAAAAGTGCTCAAATGGCTGCACTGACATACATGGATGTATTAAAAAAATAGATTGGCATTTTTCAAAAGTTAAAAATTACAGTGTTTTTTTTCGAAACGATTTGTATTATAGTGACACTTATTCAATTAACCCTATCTTTATGTAGCACGGCACGCCCGAGATAGTTGGGATCTGCAAACGCTGCTCCGTCGACCTGTTTGTTTCGGCTAGATGAGATGGAAGCTCTTGCAAACAAGCAAATCATATCTCACTTTTGCATTGGTTCGATCGATTCTGAGCAAAATTGACAGCAGCAGTTGTTGACGGAACTGCAGCTTAGCTGGTGGTTAGCTTTGGGGCTTTGCCTTTTCGAGATCTTCTTTTCGCGAGGATGGATAGGATAAACCTAGAAGCTTTGCTTGCTGTCACGTATTAGTAGTTCGATTATAGTAGTAGCCATGTCAAGGCTGCGTAAAGCAATTTGAATTGTTTGGAGGACTGTCTTTCTTTCGGAAACAATCGTATGTGAGGTTTAACTTCGACCGTGCAGGTAGCGCACCGAATATTCGACGAAAATAACGTTTTTTATACTTGGCGGTCAAATTACCCAACATCGCAACCCGGAAAAGAACGATAGCTTTTTAGTTTTGAGCACAAACTGCTAGTCTCGCTCGCCTCGAGTCAGTCTTGACGGTGAAGGCATCGGCTCGAGTGTGTTCGGACGAAGAACGCTGACCCTTTTCCGAGCGAGCCGTCCGTCCATAGGGGAAGAGCCACGTATTGATAGGGGAAGCGTCGGCGGGTTTTCGTTCGATCAGGCGGCGCCCGGCAGAATAAAATATACGGTCCACGGGATCACGAGCCGCAGCCTGCTGGCAGGTGGAGCCGATCGAGTAGCGTTTCCCTCGAGCTGAGGCGGCGGCGCCGAACCAGCAACCACGGTGGCCCACGCTTCTACGGTGGAAACAACCCGGACGCGGACGTGGTCGCTCAGCCAGCCAGCCACCGCCGCCGGCGAACAGCGCACGCAACGCCATCTAACGGCAGGTTAACCGACCGCTGCATGTTGGCGGACGTCCGCCAGAACAGATTTATTTGTCCGCCTCGCCAAGTGATTATCGAAATACATGCATAGACGTGACATGATTTTAATGAACAGCAAAGTGTCTAGCGGACAGTCCGCTCAGCCTGCCGGACCGTCCGTCTACATCCCCGCCGACCGGCCGCGGAGCGACACGTCCGAGCCGCACGGCCTGGCGATTCCATTCCACCTGCGGCAAAAAGTTGGGCTAGATCACCACGAGTTTCCACTCGCGCACGTCACTCCTGGCCGATGAGCCACCAGCTCCCCGCCGCGGCGGAACCATACAAGTCCACCACCAGCGCCTCGCCTCCGACGCCCAGCCTCGACACGCAAAGCGACGCGTCAGCACGGCACGGCACCGATGGTGGTAGCACGAGCGGGGCAGGCAGCTGGACGACGGAGATCGAGAAGGGCAGCGAAATAGTCAACCAAAACACGTCAACAGGCCCAGTAGGCAAAGCCCGGACCCGTTAGTGCAAGACGGGAATACAGCCCAGAAATAGCCTGTCAGTTTTTTTTTGCGGTCCTTGCAGTTTGACGTACTTTTACACTGAAACAGCCTCTCAACAATACCTTTTTTTTGCCAGGGAAGAAAAGGAGCGAAAAAGATCATGTACACTGACACTGAAATCTACGCAGGCAGAGACACCGGTCCACAGAACCTGCTACCGAACGGTCTTGCTAGCTAGCATTTGGTGAGGATCTCTGCTCCGGTCTTGGTGATCAGGATGGTGTGCTCGAACTGCGTGGCCCAGCTGCCGTCCGTCGTCAGCGCCGTCCACCCGTCGTCCCACATGTCGCAATCGATGCTGTCGCTTCCCATGGTCAGGATCGGCTCTGCCAATCATAGTTAGGCAGGCACACCGTTGTTAAGCGTGTGAAGAATTCTGCCCAACTCAATGCTGAACTGAAGCAGGTTCTATGTATGTGCGTACCTATTGTGAATGTCTGCCCTTCGACCATCTGCCCTGGCATGTTGTTACCTGTCCAAGCGCGCGCACACAGTGTCAGCTATGTTAATGACTCAAACATGACTGCGGTAGATCAAGTTATCTACTGCTGAATTATCACAGGAGAGACTACCAAAGAAGCATTTGCGCAAGTAAGTTCTTCAGTTTTCAATATACAGTATGCCAGTAAGTATGGTTACTGTTTATTAACAACCACTTACGCTGGTGATATATAATTGGTTGTGAATGAAATGCTCTGCCGACTCCATGCCCAACAAATTGCTCCACAACACCGAATCCATGCCTCTCAGCATGCTCACTGAAATGATCAAGAAAACCAATCAGTGAAACCTATCAAATATGGATGCTATTTGCAGTATTAACCACGTGGGAAAATGTCGAGTTAACTGCATTGTTTTAGGAATTTATTTTCCAGTTATGATGCGTGCACACAGATGTGAATGCAATAGCTAAAAATACAGTATAAAATGCGGCTAATGGAATGGTAGTGTTTGAGAGTTAGAAGTATTCTAATTTAACTTTTTTTTGAACTTAGGCAAATATATTAATCACGACACATAGAGGGATTACAATCATGTTCGGTGCTTGACGGGACAGACCCCATTAAGACATTTCCATTTCTATCATTTCTACGTAGCTTAGCTTGCTCATGAGCTACCTTGTTGCTAGCACGATTTACTTTGGTAGCAGTCCATTCAGGGAAAGAAAGGAGGGGCACTTTAATACCCTGAACAATCCTAGAAATTGCCGATTTAGTCTAATTTAACATTTTAAAGCACGGACTAGCCAATTTAGGAAACAGGAGGAGACATTTCATAAGAGAACAAGGTGCAATGTTTTTTATCGAGATGATGGTGACTATGCTTTGTATTTGCCACAGAAAGTTCAAATATCTGAGAGGATAAAGTTTGGATGTACCTTAGTAACCTTATACTGTATTTACATTGGGAAATATGGTCAAACACTTAACAATAGTTTACAGCGAGTTAATTATATATGTACTTGACAATATGGTCAAACACTCAACAACAGTATTTACATTAAGTATCTATCTGTGACTTACTAAATATGGTGCGAGGGATCTGTACCTTATTCTTCTGCCAATTTTCTTAAAGCTGACACCATGTTTGCAGGCTGCTATGCCCCTAAGCATACACTCTTCAGCAACCTGATATTAAAAACAGAAATTTATTATGTTAGCAAGGTCTACATTTCGGAGAACACGATATACCATTCTGCCATTTCATACTACTAGTGACGAGTTTGCTTGAAAATTTGAAAACCAATGACTGAATTAACAGATGGGAATGAATTCTCATATTTAGGAACAGTAAGATTTATTTTACTGCCTCATGTACCACCTTAACCACACAGAAGTACCCTAAAAACAGCACACAGAAGTCTGCCACAATTCATGATTATATGATATAATGATTCCAAGAACATGCATTACATGTGTTTGAGAGAATTGACTGTGTGCATCTTGTTATACAGAGGCCAGGTGTGAACTTTTGCTGGCTGTATCATCTCCATGTGACTTATTGAGTAAATAAAGCTCCCTTTATTAAAAAAAGAGAGTCTAAAAAAGAGAGTCTAGAAAGCTAATGTACCTTGACAAGTAGTTTACTGGCTTCATCAACTTCTCCACAAAGAAAGGTTTTAGAAGTGTCCCCATGAAAACCCTGAAATGGAGAGGTATGTTATGTCAGGTGATTATACCCAGATTGAAGTGCACAATATTATGAAGTGATGATCAGTGATAATTATACAAGAAAAGCGTAAAGACGTACATTGAGGTAGACAGTGACATCAATGTTAATTATGTCTCCGTCCTGTAAACACCCACGAAAACAAATATTTATGTCAGAAACGGAGATGTGGAACAGCTTTGAAGTAGAGACAAAACATGCTAAGGGTTTCTCTATGAACCTCTAGTGCTCGTGAATCAGGAATGCCATGGCACATGCATTCGTTCACTGATGTGCATACACTTTTTGGAAACCCACCGTATCCAAGCGGCGATGGATAGGCTCCAGCATCAATGATCATCTTGTGCACTGCTTTATCAATTTCGTCTGTTGTTACAGAGGGCTGGTAGAAAGATGCAATAGATTTCTCACTGAAGCTGTAATTCATTGCGGAGTACACATAAAAAACAAGGCATGTTGTAAACAAAAGGAGCACACAAACAATGAGCAAATTGAGCACTATAACCGGTGACGAAGTGACATAATTAGCTTAGGAGAGACGGAGATTGAAGTGCATGCTTACTTTGACTAACTTTCCTGCATTTTCAAGAACACGAGCAGCAAGCTCACAGGCTGCTCTCATGTGGACGATGGTCTCTTTGTCATGCATTTGCATCTCACTCGCTATCTCTGGCATTTTTTTCGAACCAACATAAGGAGGTCGAGTTATGTGGCGTGGTACTGAAAGCGCTGGGCTAACAGTCCCACATGTCAGTGGTGCTCTTTTCTTGAGTTTTTCAGAAGCTTGTGATCCTCGTGACCTGTGAGTTTTTTGTAAGAGTTAGAACATTATATAGAGACAACAAGGAGTGCATAAGCTATCAACCAGTGCCCACACAAAATTTCTTAGGGAATTCAGGCAGGAGGCAGCTACAAGTCTGGATTGTAAATATGGATTCTGTACCTAGTGTTTGCCTTTTCCAATCCCGCTGATCTCTTTGCTTGGACAACGAAAGGCTTTTGAAGGCATGTTTTGCCTTGAAAAGTAGAAGATGACATACAAATGGTCAGCACACAATAGTACTAATAGACAAAGAACTAAAAAAACATTATTCATCTTCTATGAAATTGAAGCTATAGGCCCTTAAATCGAAAAAAAAGAACTAAAAATATCGCTGAACAATATAGGCACACCGCATCAAAAGTATGGTACAATTTCAAGGATCAAATTAATCCCAGAACAGAGAGAGTGAAGCTAGTTTTCTACTGCTTAGTACATACGAATTTCACATGGGTAGTTTACAGTTATGCTACTTGTAGGCTGCGCACTGGTTAATTAATTAACTAGCAGGCCAGTAAACGCGGCGCAGCAGCTTACAAATCAGAGGCGGCTGAAGGGAGGAAGATTGTAGAAGATTCCAACCTTACAATCCGGTAATTTTCCAAAACGCGAAAGTTCGGGCGGACAGAATAGATACCTCGGCAACCGGAGAGGGGCGGCGGGGAGCGGTTTAGCTCCATGGACGGGACTCTGACCGCCATGGGAGCAGTTTATCTCGCCCGAAGCCTGAGATATGGGTGTGGCTGGAGCAATGACTGCGAGGGCCAGACACTGAACAACTGAACAAGATAACACCTCGGCGCAACGGGTTTCATTTTCTTTTCCGCCGAGGGATGGGATGGGCTGGGCCGTTTGACCTTCTTTTTGGAATAACGGCCTGTTTATAGTGGATGAAATAGCCGTGAGAAACAAAACCAAACAACCCGGACACAAACGGCATGGGCATTTCTTTCGCGCCCGGGTGAAAATAGACGTAAGGTTGGTTTTGGCTCGGTTGGTATCTATGTCGCGTGGTGGACAGCGGGAAATTTATCAGATCAAATATGAGAGGATCCCCAATTTTGTGGTGCATGTGGTTTTCTTGGCCACTCACATCTAGAATGCGGTACTCGTGAACACGATACAGAGAGCTTGAAGTGGGGTGATTGGTTGAAAGCATCTTGGGAGACTTGGCACGACAGAAGAAATAATGGTTATCGTGGTGGTTCTCAAGGGGACCGTGGTACAAATCATGCTGGTGGTCGTGGACGTGCGCAACCTGGTCGTGGCGAGGCACCGGCCAGCTGGAGGTTTAATGCGAACCCTGCTAATAACATTAAGGCCATAGAGTATGATGTTCCGAAGGATACTGTAACGAGTACTTTAAAGAACACTGATCCTGAGATGTTGGAGATGAACTCCACAGAATCTAGGGTGAAGAGAAGATTGGTTCTTGAGAGAATAATACCGAGGAGAAATCTGAGGTATAACCAGGTGTGTTACCGGTGGCAATGTGTACTAATGGGATGACTGAACCCATTGAAACAATTGCTGCAGATGATGATAAAAATTGTTCTAAACGAACAAAGAAGGATGGAGCTGTCTCCTCCTCGCCAGGATCGGCGGGCTTCCGAGAGGAGTCCGTCCGGGAGCAATGAAAACCCAATTTTACAACTGTCAAGGTATGAATAAATCCTCGGCAGTTAGAGCTCTCCAAGTTGTTGTGGAGGGAATTCGTCCGGATATTTTATTTTTGTCGGAGACTCATTTGAATAGAAGGAAGGCTAGTAATTTGATGCGTAGACTGAAATTCATGAGATGGAGGTGATCGAGAGTGATGGATTAGCTGGAGGTTTGCTTATGTTCTGGCATGACGATTTGAATATAACATCTAGAAATATTCATCTGAATTATATAGACATTTTGATTGATGAGAATTTGGCAACGGGTTGGCGTTGTACGGGGATCTATGTTGAACCGGCTGGAGATCGAAGCATTTGACTTGGGACTACTTGCGTGATTTGAAACAGATGAGTAATCTGCCGTGGTTGATCGGAGGAGATTTCAGTGAAATTTTGTATGGGAGTGAGAAGAAGGTGTGTTTCTCGACCTCAACTTTGCATGCAAGCGTTCCGAGATGCTTTGTCTGATTGTTCGTTAGAGGATTTGGGATATTTTGGAGACAGATTCACTTGGCGTCGTGGTAGAATACGTGAGCGCCTTGACCGAGCGGCGGGCGACCAAGGTTTATCGACACTGTTCCCTCAGCTAGCAGTAATCCATGAAGAATTTAGTAGGTCAGACCACCGACCCATTGTTGTTGATTCTGAATATCACTTGGGTGTGCACCGCTCCGGGCCTTTGTGCCAAACGTTTTGAAGCAAGATGGTTGTGTGAAGAGACTGTGGACTCGATAGTTACAGGCAGCGTGAGACAGAGCTAAATCAGTTCCAGGTTCAACGTTGGCTCATGCAAACTGATGACGTGCATAAATCGCTGCACCGCTGGGATAAAGAAGTTCTAAAAGGTCCTCGTACAAAACTCAGGGAGTTACAGAAGCAACTGAATGATGTGATGACAGGTCCTATGGATGATGATGCACTGAGTAAACAGAGAGTATTGCAGATTGAGATTGAAGATCTACTTGATAAGGAGGAACTATACTGGGTTCAACGGGGCAGAATTGATTGGATGCGTGCCGGAGACCAAAACACATCATACTTCCATAATTTTGCGTCTAAACACGGAAGAAAAATCATGTGAAGCGTTTGAAAGATGAGACGGGAGCTTGGTTGGAGGATGAGGCTTCTATGATGGGCTTAACAATAAATTTTTAAACTTATTTACGTTTGAGGTTGTCGGGGGGGGCTCCCCGGGTAGGGTCAAGGCTTGGTATAAAGATGAGTTTAAAGACATGCCGAGGTACGGAAAGGGCCGACCTGCTTGGGCTGGGAGAATCCGAGCTTCACCTTGACTGGAGAGTTCAAAGGCCGACCTATCTTGGCCAAGAGGGGTCGAGGTATCCGTTGGCCTAGGCCGAGGTTTAGGTCCGAGCTATGTTCAGCCGACCTACTACCTCGGTGCTATGGTTTGTATGGTGTGTGCAGAGAGAAGCTGTTTGAAGGAAGTAATATCCGAGGTGATTGGACCTGGAGTACAAGACCCGAGGTAGGAGGGGAGCAAGACCCGAGCTAACCAAGGCAGGTGGCCGTAGGTCGGGCGAGTCAATGTCCTGTCACTTCCAGCCGGGTACAAGAGCGCCTGAGCGGGAGCGTCTGTCAAGGAGCCTGGCAGAGGCGTGCCCCGGGTTCGCGGGGCTGCACGTCTCTGACCGCTGACCACGCGGGATCTGGGAAAAGGCTACGAGTTAGCTCTGCCAGGCCACGTCCTGTCTCGGTCAGAGGGGACATGCTAGTTCTGCCGTTAGGCTACAGGAGAATGGGCAGGCCACGTCTTGTCCCTGACAGAGGTACGGTGGTGACCGGTGCAGAGGCAAGGCAACAGTGTTCAGCGAGGGGCACAACGGTAACTCGGCGGCCTTTATAGTGGGCTTCACCCCCTCCTGCTTGGCCCCTGACCGACGGAGAGATCAATCAACAGAGAAAGAAAGAAAGGAAGGAACCTCGGAACACCCCGGAAACACCTCGGTTCTAGCTCGGAGTGCCTTCTTCTCCGTGTAGCGCCATCTTTACCTCAAGTTCTCATTGTTGTATCATCATACAGCTCGAGGAGCAGCTTGTACTTGTCATCTTGAGCTATACACTGAGTAGGATAGTGCTGCAGTAGGGGTGTTACCTCCACAAGAGGGCCCCGAAGCAGGGTACATCGTGTGTGTGCTTTGTGTTCTTGGTTTCTTGGTTCTTCGTTCGTGTTCTTGGTGTGCACTTCTTGAGTGCATAAACCCTCCCCGGATTCCCCCAACGACCATTCGGCCCATCTTAGCCATACCTATGGCATCTGCCGTGATCCCACCACGACAGTTGGCGCCCACCGTGGGGCAGATTGAGGCGTTGGAGGGGAGTTTACATCCGGACGGGCTCACGGCGAGCGTGTTCTTTCCGGGCTTATCGCCAAGATCGGTGAGTTCACCTTCATCAGCGACAATGCGGGGTGTTTCGCCGGCAAGCCCTTCCCCGAGCATGGCTTCACCATGATGCTCGGCAGCTTCGTCACTACGTTGCTGTCGAGGTTGTTCGCGAGTACCCGGAGCAGGTGCTCGTGGACGACGAAACTCCTCTCCTCGCGGCTTTAGGTCGGCGTATCACTCGCCCGAGAGCTGCGTAGAGGTGAGATGACCGGTCCGGTTGATGCCGCTGGCAAAGTGGATGCCAGCAAATCCAAGCCGGCCGAGGTTGCTAAGGTGAGATCTGCAAAGCCCAGGCTAGAGAAAGAGTTGCCTGGCACCCCGAGCTGCAGGGCCGAGGTGCGACCCTGGTAGAGATAGTGGAGACACTGGCAGACCCAGTAAATCCAGGAGTGGATGTAGTGGTGACTGTGGCCGACCTAGAGGCAAAGCGTGTCCTGTTGCAAAAGGAGGCCGTAGCAATGATAACAGCTAGAGATGAGTTCAATAGAGATCTGCGTGAGTACAATGCGGCAAATGGCCTCACCCCGGTAGCAGTTGATAAACATAGAGGAGCCGAGGTGCGGCAGAGAGGCAAGGGGCTCAATGATGAGATGGACAGGGAGGCTCGACCTACCACCTCGGTTAGGATGTGAGAGTCGCGTGTCGACTGGAAGGCCAGTATATAGTTCCCCTGCTAAGAACCTCAGAGCTGCCGAGGCGGCAGGGCCGAGCTATCGGGTTGACTGGAGATGCATGGCGTGCGCAGTCAGAAGCGAGTCAATGAATTAGTGTATGTAGCTAACCAGCAGAATGAGGCTCTCCGCAGAGATATGCCGGGGCTGGTGATTCAGAGATGGTTTATTCAGCTAGGCCTGTTAGTCAGGTGTCCAAGGGGCAAGCCTCATCTCCACTCATCGGAGGAGCCGATCGAGCCCGGAGTGTCACCTCGGGGTAGAACAAGCAGTTACAGATGTATGATCCAGTCTTAGCAGCAAAGCAGAAGGTGGGCCAGGGCATGCTAGCCGAGCTAAGGGAAACCCCGGCCCAGGCTATGCAAGCCGAGCTAAGGGTAACTCGGTCAGGAAAATCAGAATGGCGGGCAAGCAACGTCGGCTGGCCGAGGTAAACACCTCCGCCCCCGAGGTATTAGCAACAACCCCGGCCGCAGGGCAATATCAGCGAGCCGGAGTATGTTCAGCAACCTCAGAATGTCGGTCAAGGCGATGACCGATATGATGATGGAGACTCGGCCAGGGCGCGAGCTGGATACCACAGGTGGATGGGGCGTTGGGACCTCGGTCATAGGAGGTCGGATGTTAGCTCCAGGCGATGTTCGTAACAAGCTGGATAGAAATCTACTTATCCGAGCAACTGGAGGAGGAAGGCCCTCCCGGTCCGGCGTGTTTTGGACTCGAATCATGAAGGAGCCACCACCACCAGTATCTCAGTTCCAGTTAGGTCGGAACACCAAGCCATACAACGGGAGCACCAAGCCAAGATTGGCTGACAGATTATGTATCCTCGGTGCACATAGCGGGGGGCAATCGCCGATGGGCGGTCCGGTATCTCCCGCACATGTTGGAAGGTCCAGCTCGGATCTGGCTGAATAATTTGCCGGAGTATAGTATCAACTCCTGGATAGACTTGGAGCTGGCGTTTAACAGCAACTTTGCTAGTACATACAAGAGGCCAAACCGACCTCAGCTCCTGGCAGCATGTAAGCAAGATGATCATGAAACTGACCGAGAATTCTTAACTCGGTGGAGCAATGTTCGGAATTCCTGTGAAGGAGTTGTAGAGGCACAGGCCATTTCCTGGTTTGCAGATGGTTGTCGACATGGCAGCATGCTGTGGCAGAGGCTCCAAAGAGATATGAAATCCCTAAATCCCTAGCAGAAACAATCCGGATTGCAGATTCTTATGCTCTGGGTGATCCGATGCAGCCAGCAGCAGAGGCAGTGGCACGTAACAGAAGGAGGGAGCCAATAAACAACCGGCTCGGACCAAGGTGTAATGACCGCCAAGAGTTCGGACAAAAGAGGAGGGAGCCGGACTACCCATACACCTCGAACCAAGTTGCAGCGGTGAACCCGGATCAGCCCGGAGCTGGAGGTGTCCAGAGGCCGAAAATCAATGGTCCGGCATTTAGTCCGAACCCGGAGCCACCCTTGACTTATGAATCAATGATAGATGGTCCTTGCTGTTACCATACGACCGACCCGCGCAAGCCAGCCAACCATTCAACCCGGCAGTGCAGCTGGAACCGCAGAATCAGGAAGAAGGGGCGAAGGCCGGAGGAAACAGAGAGGACCACCTCAGAGATTTCAGCCGAGGTCCCACCCAAATCTGTCCGGAGCAAATGTTACCCCGATAACCACTGCACCTCCTCCGAGGCCTGCAGCAGCAAGGCCCGTGAATGTTGTGAATGTCCGAGGTAATAACAACATAATGGTGCCGGACCAAGTCAGCAGTATGAATACCCCGGAAATGACTATAGAGAGGCTCATGCGAGCTATGTGGTCTTTGTGACCGAGCCAACTGACAAGAAGAGTGTGCAGAGGCGTGCCATGGAGGTGAATGCAGTAATGCCGGTGGTGCCGACCTATATGAACTGGTCTGAGCAGGAGATCACTTGGAGCAGGAAAGACACACCTCGGATCATGCCGAGCCCTGGAAAGTATGCCCTGGTGGTAGATCCGACGTTGTGTGGGCCTACAACAATGTGAGGTTTACCCGAGTTCTGGTGGACAATGGCAGTGCCATCAACATCATGTACCGAGACACAATGGTGAAATTGGGCATATCGCCAAATCAGTTGATGCCAAGCAGTTGTACTTTTCATGGGATTGTGCCTGGCGTTTCCTGTGCACCCATGGGCAAGATATGGGTGGATGTAGCATTTGGAACCAAGGATAACTGCCGAGTTGAGAGTATCGAGTTCGAGGTGGTGGACTTGGAGAGTGCATACCATGCATTGCTTGGAAGGCCGGCTCTGGCCAAGTTCATGATTTCCACCCATGTTGCATACCTGAAGATGAAAATGCCAGGGCCTAATGGGATCATATCCATCTCGGGTGACTACAAGCGAGCCATTCAGTGTGCCTCGGCGGGGTCTAATCTGGCCGAGTCTTTGGTGATCGCAGCTGAGAAGAAGAAGCTGCATCAAGTGGTGGCAATGGCGCAGTCAACACAGCTCGGCATGTCCGGACTGATGAGCCCGGACTCAACTGCAGCATTGAGGTGCCCAAGGAGACCAAGAAGATCCCCATTGACCCGGAGCACCCAGAGCATATGGCCATCATTGGGACCGGGCTGGGCGAGAAATAGGAAAGCGAGCTCTGTCACTTCCTCCGTGAGAATCGGGATATCTTTGCATGGTCGGCTAAGGACCTGCCTGGTGTTCCGAGGGAGTTGGCAGAGCACTCTTTATTTGTCAGGCCAGAGGTGAAACCGGTGAGGCAACCGACCCGTCGTCTCTCAGACGACCGAAGACAAGTGGTGCTGGACGAGCTGGCTAAGTTGCTTGCAGCCGGGTTCATTATGGAGGTGCTGCACCCGGACTGGATATCCAATCCGGTCTTGGTGGAAAAGAAGAAAGACGAGCCAGCCGTGGTCAAGGTGTGGCGCATGTGCATTGACTTCACTAACCTCAACAAGGCGTGCCCGAAAGATCCGTTTCCATTACCTCGGATTGATCAAGTGATTGATTCCACTGCTGGTTGTGAACTGTTGTCTTTTATCGATGCGTACTCTGGTTTTCACCAGATACCACTGAACCCGAAGGATCAAATAAAGACTGCTTTTATTACCCCGTATGGGGCGTATTGCTATCGTGTCATGTGTTTTGGTCTGAGAATGCCGGGGCAACTTATCAGAGGTGTATGCAGAAATGCCTGCACTCTCAAATGGGCAAAAATGTGCAAGTGTATGTCGATGATATCGTCATCAAAACTAAGGAGAAACGTACTCTCCTCGAGGATCTCGAGGAGACATTTGTGAATTTGAGAAAATATCGGTTGAAGCTTAACCCGGACAAGTGCACCTTTGGTGTCCCGGCTGGAAAGTTGCTCGGATTCCTGGTGTCTAGCCGAGGTATCGAGGTTAACCCGGCCAAGATCCGAGCTATTGAGAACATGAAGTTACCGAAGTGTTTGAAAGATGTGCAGAAATTCACAGGGTGCCTAGCCTCGTTGAGCCGATTTGTAGGTCGGCTGGGAGAAAAAGCCTTACCTTTGTACCACTCATGAAGAAAAGTACCGGGTTTACATGGACCCCGCAGGCCGACGTGGCGTTCAATGAGCTGAAAAAGATGTTGTCCACTGCCCCGGTGTTGGCGTCACCATTGCACAATGAGCCGATGTTACTTTACATTGCGGCCACAAACCGAGTTGTAAGTGTGGCAGTGGTGGTGGAGCGCGAAGAAGGTGGCAGGTCGGTGCAGAGACCGGTGTATTACTTGAGCGAGGTGATCTCTACCTCGAAGCAGAATTACCCTCACTACCAGAAGATGACGTATGGTGTCTACCTGGCGGTCAAGAAGTTGAAGCATTATTTCCAGGAGCATCCCATGACGGTGGTGTGCGAAGCTCCAATCTCGGAGATCATCGGGTGCAAAGATGCAACTGGCCGAGTTGCCAAATGGGCGATTGAGGTGTCTCCATATGCACCACATTATGAGAGAAGAGATGCAATTAAATCCCAGGCGTTGCCGGACTTCTTTTGTGATTGGGCCGAGATGCAGTATGAGCCACCCAGGCCGGACTATAATTATTGGAAAATGCATTTTGATGGGTCCAAGACAAAGATCGGGCTGGGGGCTGGAATAGTCCTCACCTCGCCGAAGCGAGATCAGCTGAAATACGTGCTGCAGATTCATTTCTCAGCATCAAACAATGTGGCGGAGTATGAGGCCTTAATCCATGGCCTCAATGTGGCGAAGGAGATCGGTATCCGGCGTGGAGTGCTTCGGCGATTCCGACCTGGTGGTGCAACAATCTTCTGGAACTTGGGATGCTCTGGATGCCAACATGGCGTTATATCGGTTCCATGTGCAAAAGATATCCGGGTTCTTTGAAGGGTGTGAATACAGGCATATACCTCGGACAGAAAATAATGCTGCCGACGTGTTGTCAAAGCTCGGTTCATCTAAAGAGGCAGTACCACCTGGAGTAGCCCTGAATCACTTGAGAACTCCTTCAATCAAACCTTCTCCTGAATCCGAATCTATTTTCATCCCGGCGGAGCAAGAGCCCGGACCTGTTCCAATGGAGGTAGACGTCGGTGCGTTTGGTCGGACCCGGGGACTGCGTGGCAGAGCTCGGGGACTGCGCACCGAACCTCGGGGACTGCTCATCAAGACTCGGGGACTGGTCGCAGGATGGTGGAGGAAATAATGGAGGAGATTATGGTGGCCGAACCAATGGAGGTGGACGAGAATTTTTTCCTTTGCACCCAGTGCCGGAGTGGGCGGAGCAAATCATGAAGTTCATAACGGAGGGAAGCTTGCCAAGTGACACAACCGAGGCTAGGAGAATCCAAAGGAGGGCAAGGCGTACACCATCATCAACAAGGAGCTCTATAAAAGAAGCGTAACCGAGGTGTTGCAACGGTGTGTCGAGCCAGCTGAAGGCAAGGAGATGCTTTTGGAGATCCACCAAGGAGAGTGTGGTCATCATTGCAGCACAAGAGCTCTGGTGGCCAAGGTGTTCAGGCATGGGTTCTATTGGCCCACTGCTCTTGCTGATGCAGAGGCCATAGTCCGGAGATGTGAAGGATGCCAAAGGTTTGCCAAGCAAACGCATATGCCAGCCTCGGCGCTCAAAACAATTCCTATCACTTGGCCGTTTGCGGTATGGTGTTTGGATATGGTGGGAGAGTTCAAACCAGCCCGAGGTAACATGACGCACATACTGGTGATGGTGGACAAGTTCACCAAGTGGATCGAGGTGAAACCAATCCGGAAGTTGGATGGTCATTCAGCAGTGACTTTTTTGAAGGAGATCATTCTGCGATATGGTACCCCCATAGCATTATCTCGGACAACGGCACGAACTTTGCTGTTGGAGAATTTGCTCGGTTTTGCATGAACAAGGGAATCCGGCTGGACATAGCCTCGGTGGCACACCCGGAGTCTAATGGACAAGTGGAAAGATCAAATGCTCTAGTGTTGGCCGGCATCAAGGCTCGGCTCATTGAACCACTGCTGAAAACGCCGGGGTGTTGGATAGATGAGATACCAGCAGTACTGTGGGGTCTAAGGACCACGCCAAATCGATCAACTGGCTATACGCCATTTTTTATGGTCTATGGGGCAGAAGCTATGCTACCCACTGACATCGAATATGATGCGCCCAGAGTGGCAATGTACACTGAAGCCGAGGCAAAAGAGGCTCGGGAGGATGCAGTAGATCTGCTTGAGGAAGCTAGAGAATTGGCCTCATCTCGGTCAGCAATATACCAACAAGGTCTCCGACGTTATCATAGCCGGAGTGTCAACCCTCGTGTGTTTCACGAGGGAGATTTGGTGCTGAGGCTGGTGCAGCGCAAGAAAGGTCGGCACAAGTTGTCACCTCCATGGGAGGGACCGTTCATTGTGAGCCGAGCTCTGCTCAATGATTCGTACTATCTAATAGATGCGCAGGAACCAAGGGAAGATGGGCTGGACAACCCCGGATCAGAGGTCAGGCGACCATGGAATATAGCTCTACTCCGACCTTTCTACTCATGAAGGGCGCAATGTATGTACCTCGGTTAATCCTTAATGAAATGTCGGCACTCCGAGGTTGAAGCTCGGGGACTGCCTCGCTCTTGTGCTTGTGTTTTATTTCTGTTTGTCAATTTCGTTCATATGCCGAACTATTTTGAACCTCGTCTCAAACTTCAAGTAATGTATGCTGTGTAACTAATCTTGTGACTCGACTGACGAACGCCGAAATGGTAGTCAAGAGCAAAGATGAAAAAACGTGGGAAACATGAAAATGGACTCGGGGACTCGGTCCAAAAATATAGTTCGGCATGTGTCGTTTACTAACCCCTGTCTTTACCTTTCGTTTATGTCGGATGATTTTGAAACACACCTCGACATTTGCTAAGTACTGTATGCTATAAACAACAATCTTGTGACTCGACTGTCGAACGCCAAAATGGTAGACAAGAGCAAAGAATGCCAAGTATAGTAAACACGAAAGTGAACTCGGGGACTCGTTCCAAAAGGGTTCGGCATAAATTCTTAGAAAAGCATGGTTCGGATAGCAAG